>OZ010596.1:69649313-69736813 GCA_963932145.1 Acanthosepion lycidas
CTAAAATCTGAAATTAAAACTTGAAATAATGTTTAGTTTCATTATGTTGGTTCACACATGTTTATAATGTAAATATAAAATTATTCTTATAAATAAGCAATCTAATAAATAGTGTTGTCAAATCTCCAGGATAAAGAAAATGTATAAATCCACTTTCATATGCTTGGGTTTTGTTCTTTTTTTTTTAATTTATAAAATAAATTCATGTGTGTAGTATGGAAAATTTTAAGGTTTAATGTAATTTTCGGTTGTGAGCTATTTTTAAATTAAGTTATTTTTATTAATTGTAGCAACTGTTAGATTATTTCTGTATGGATGTTCAAAGAGGGAATTATTCCGAATTACCGCTTCTGAATACTCAATATACGTGTATATAATAATCCAATAACCTTTAAATTCAGAATTTTAGAAAAACATTAAATAAGTTATGACATCAAACAGGTAAGAAAATGAAAAAAATAAAGGTAATGCATCATTCAACTAATAAAAATAGTTCTAATGTAGCGTAAAAAATAAAATTGTTCATTCTAAGTTTCATAAAAGCGTATATAACAAACATTATATTCTTAAACCATTGGTTATATAATGTTCAATTTATTTATAAACAAATACTAATTTCTTCATTACTTCACAGCTGGTGTTCTTTAATTTTTGCTTAATTTTTCGCGCGCTTTTTAAGTCAGAGCAAATAAAAATCCTGCTCAGATAATTTTTCATTTTCTATTGTAGATTTACGATTTGTTTATAATAAAATTCAATGTCGAACTGATCCCTCAGTTTGATTTTAAGTTTGTCTTTGTTTAAGTCAACATAGCCAGAGTTTTGTTTTTATCAACACTTTATTATTGTTTCATGCCTTTCAGATTGTTTTCAAATGAAACATTTCATTTTCTTTTTCATAATGTTGGACGGACTCTTCTAAATCATGGACTCTTCTCGGTCTTTTCTAATAAAAAAATAAGTCAATTTTTAGTAAACCAGTTTCTAAACCAGTACACCAAACAAAAGTATAACTCCACTGTTTATGATGAATTAACACAAAGTGGTAGAAACTTTTGCGCTAATACGTGTATAGTATATTAGCACTTTTATAAAGCACTAAATGTAAAAGGTTTGAATTTGATTTTTTTATTATCAAATGTCAAATGAAATTGACCATTTTTCAATCAAAACAATTCCATAGACTTCGATTTCAAATAACGATGTACGATTTTTTAAATCAAATGTCTTTAATGAACTTTGATATTTTTTTGAGTTTAATTTTTTTTCACATGAATCAGCTGTATGAGAAAGTGAGACTGATTAAATCTATATTCAGCAATATGGATGATGGTAATTTCCAATGCATCTCTTACTTGCCCAAGTTGAATAAGATTTATATGAGTCTACAATCTCTTTAAGGTGAAGAGACATATACAGAGGTGTCATATATTAAAGCCTCCTGATTATGAGAAAGTCTTAGCCGAAGGATGGATGACGTCTTTTGTCGATGAGACTCGCAGTGCGCCTAAGCAGATCAAAATGAATATTATATATGTCCAGTTTATCTAGGAAGGTTACCCAGACGGGTAAATGGCAGGATCTATGAGTTGACCGTGAACTCTGGATACCATTTCACCTTGGTTCGGCACAAGAATTTAACTGGACTCCTGCGATACATGCAGCCTACTGTGACAGAGAGAATCTGGGAAACACACACACATACACACACGTATATTTTTTTAGTGAAATTGGAGTGGATTTGAACAGCGAAATTAGATTAGAGTATTTTTGTTTACTGATAGTGAAACCTGATCTAGGGCAGGAGCTGTACCCATTGGAACTGGATCATTAGAAGACAATTATTATTATATTTTTTTATTTATTTGCTGCATTCTAAATTTCTTAGCACAGACTCCCCAGCCGTGTCTACATCTTCAGTCGACGGTGAATGGACGGACATCACTTCTGCTTTCTGGATCAAACCAAACTCAACGTGAGGAAGAAAGCAGGATTAAACCAGTGGACTGGTCGAATAATCTACAGATGCTCAGGGGACCTACGGCCACTCCCTTAAGTTCGGTTAGGACCGAGTAGACACCTCAACCCCGAGAGTAAGACGTCAGATGCTGTTAGACTGGTGCCGTATTGACCAGGATAGACCCGTGGTAATTACCACGGCCGTCTGAAAGAGGAGAGAAGTTTGCATTTTGTTTTGTCCAGTCGGGACCAAGTAAGTCGAGAAAGGACTCTAGTCTTCAGACTATATTGGTCTAAAAGGGACATAAGGAGGAAAAGAGAAGGATGCAAAAGGAGGAGGAAAAAGAAACAAAACACGGAGCGGCAGACCTCAGGTAATCAACTTTTTGGTTTCCTTTTTTTTTTTTCTTTTTTCGCTGATTGCACTTAGATCTGCCAGTAATATTGTTGATCTTGTTTTGACTTTGTCGACTTTGTACGCAGTTGAAGCGCCACCACCGTGTTAAGTATTTTTCCTTTCGTTCTGTCGTCGGACTCTCTTCTCGACGATAGGATGAGCGTAACAGGATCAGACGCCACAGATGACCTTGGGGACGTGGGGGTCCTCGAAATATCGATGCGTTTCAGGTGGCTGATAGGTAGCATGAAGCTACCTGCTTATAAAGGAAACCCTGCGAACCTGCACGAATGGATTCTGTCCATTCAGAAGAAGCAGGTGAAATGGTTCTCCTAACTTATGACGCCGCAGCGGGGCAGGTGTCCAAGTTCATAGTGGCGAGTTCGGGCACAAGGCTCGGTGAGGGAGACCGTAAACTGGAGATAAAGCGTGTTAATACGCTGGTGCCTCCTACCGAGAAGGAAAAGGGTCTGAGAAACGCCGTGAAAAAGTAAGAGGCAAGTGGCCCCAGTGCAAGTAAGACCTCTGAGATGCTGGTATGGTCGGGCACTTTTCGGCAAGTTGTAAGGAGCGAAGGTGTTGGCGCTGTGGAGGAGCGGGTCACCTGAGACGAAACTGTCCTCGCAGGAGAAAGATGGTTCACACCGAACGGAACAACCCTAATTCGAATAGAGGGGAGAAATGGGTTGCTAGTCCGAGAAAAGAGAGTCATCCGAGCTCTAACCCACCCAGGAGGGCCACTAGACAGAAATGGGAGCCCCTAGAAAAAGTTACTCCTGTCACCGACTCCCACGTCTCGGTTGTCGAGAAAGCGAGAGAAAGGGAGAGAACATACGGGAAGGAGAAAGACACAGGTATACCGTTTGCTGAAGGAAGGGCCAGACTTCACCTGTAATGTGTTGCTGGGAGACAAAGAAGGTGAATTAGCTCCAAGGTTTTTAGACAGTTTGAACTGAAAACGAAGCTTAGTCCAGTCAGGCTGATAGTAGCAGCATGAGGATAGAGGATATGACGTGGCTACCTTTCCAGTTGGCAAGAACCAGAGGTAAACTTAAGGTTTATGTGGCACCTGACTTGTGTGGTGAGCTAATTTTGGGGAATGACTGGCTTAGGCAGAATAAGGCACAGATCCGTTTCGACCCCGCCACCGTAACACCGTAACATTGGAAGGAGTAGGGATACTGTTGGGAGAGGATAATTATGAACAATCACCAGTGGTGGCCCAGATATAAAGCTTCCCCCTAGGACTATTGTATCTGGGAAGGGCAAGATTCTAACAGAAGGAGTGCTGAACAGTGACCTGTACCAAGTGGTTCCTACTGATCGGTATGATAATAGTGAAGAGGAAATGACCGTGTGTGATTCGTTGGTGAAGAGGTCGGAGACTGTTCCCTTACTGTTAACCAATACTGTCAATAAAACTATTAAAATAAAGCAGGGAGATGAGCTGGCACAGGCGTGCCCAGTGTGAGAAGTCGAACAGGTGAGAGTATGGAATGAGAATAGGCCTGGAAATAAGACAGGTAACAAGGAAATAAGGGATGAAGATATAACAACTCCTGAGCGTTATAGAAGGAAATTGAGAAGTTTGCTGAATGGTAATCTGGAGGTAATAGCCATTACTGATAAGGAACTGGGACAGACGGAGATAGTTAAAATGAAGATAGACACGGGTAATCACCCACCTATTAAGTTAAGACTGTATAGGACCACCAATCCACAAAAGAAAATTAGTAGAGAAACGCAGTGAATGAAATGATGGAATCGAGGATAATCGAAAGATCCAAATCTCCCTGGAGTTTTCCAATAGTGATTGTTGAAAAGAAGTATGGAGGGCAGAGGTTTTGTGTGGATTTTCGTCTATTAAATGCCATTACAAAACCGCTGGCAGTGTCCCTCCCCTTGATTGATGATATTATAGTTCTTTTAGTACTTTTTAAGTCTAAATGTTTTTCCACCTTGGATTTGAAGTCAGGATATTGGCAGGTAACACTTAGCAAAAAGGATCAGGAAAAGGCCACATAGGTCTCTCCAATTTTAGAGTTATGCCATTTGGGCTGGCAAACGCCACGGGTGTATTTAGTCAGTTAATGTGCATCGTAATGAATGACACTTAGGCCTTTGCCATGGCGTATCTAGATGACATCATGGTGTTTTCAAAATCACCGGAGGAGCATTTTGAACATCTGCAGGTGTTCGACAGGTTAAGAGAACATGGATTAAAGTTAAAATTATCAAAGTGACAGTTTATGAAAGAAGAGACAAAGTACTTAGGGTTTATCATAAACAAAGAAGGAATAAAAATGGATTTAGACAAAGTTGAGGTTATAAGAGCCATGCCTGCACCGAAGACCGTAAGAGAGATTAGGGGATTTATTGGAGCCATCGGATATTACCGGAGGTTCATACCAGCATTTAGTCGGCTAGCGGGCCCTCTAATAACTTTAAGAAAAATGCTAGCTGACTAAATGCTGGTATGAACCTTGTCAGCGTGCATTCGAGGCTCTAAAGGACCAACTGACAGCTGTATCCCTGTTGGCCTATCCAGACCTGAGTAAGCCCTTGGTGCTGTACACCGATGCTAGCGATAAGTGTATCTTACACAACCATGTTCTGATAAGGATGAAGCAGTACCGGGTGTGCCTGAGGAAGTACCGATCTACTTTCTGTCTCATCGGCTCTCCGAGACTCAGCAAAGGTGGCCAGTAATCGAAAAAGATGCGTTCAACATTCTGTATGCTGTGCAGAAATTAGATTATTATTTGAGTGGGGCAGTGTTTACCATTTAAACAGACCATAAACCCCTCAAATATTTGTGAGAAGCGGAGTGAATGAATAAGAAAATACAGCAGTGGGCATTGAAGTGGGTATAACTGCAGAATAGAATATTTGGCAGGGAAGGATAATACCTGTGCTGACCTGTTATCGAGGATTCCGGGGCAATGAGAGACGGAATCTGTCAGGTTGGAGCCGGGTGTAGATGATAAAGCAATCCAAATTAATGTGATCAATTCACAGGCGTTGAAGGGGAGACTTGTTTGCTAAGATCAGGAAACGAGTGAAATGGAGATTGTTTCCGACCCCCACTGGAGAGATATTAGGCAAAACCAAGAGGATAGCGAGATAGCAACTATCAGGTCCAGGGTAGAGGTAGGGCGTACCTCCAGATATATGGTGCACGATGAGGTGTTGTATTACCTTTCAGGAAGTGATGAGGAAGTAATTTTAAAAATGGTGATACCTAAGAAGTTGAGAGCTAAAATTCTAGACCAATGCCATAGGAGGTTAGGGCACCTGGGAATTGATAAGACGTATGGATTAATAATGAGAAATTACTACTGGCCTAAGTGGTTTAATGATGTTGTGAACCATAGAAAAAATGTGTAACATGCCAAGTACAGTGTCGAAGGAGTAGGGTTGCCCCAGTATTAGAAACGGATGTTCGGAATTATCCATTTCAGAAAGTAAGCATGGATATTTCCGGGCCCTATGGAGAAACACATAGAGGTAATCTTTACATGTGGACTGGCTGACGAATTGACCTGAGGCGTTTGCCATACCGGATAAGAAGGCAGGAACGGTGTCAGATATAATACTGAACGAAATATTCCCTAGGTATGGGGCCCCTGAAAAGTTGGTCACCGATAATGGATCGGAGAATATGAATCAGATTATGAGAGAGACGTTGGGAGAATTAAACATACAGCACATAACCACCTCTCCATATCACCCCCAAAGTAACGCTAAGGTAGAAAGATTTCATAAGACCCTCGCTGATGTGTTACCTAAACTAACAGAGGATAATAAGGAAAATTGGGATTTATTCGTAACCCAAGCGATAGCAGCTGTGAGATTCTCGATGAACAAGACGACAAAATTTTCCCTTTATTACTTGATATATGACAGGGATGTAGTCTTACCTATAGACAATCTGTTACGACCTAGGAGGAAGTATTTAAGAGAGAATCATTACCAAATAGTTTTAGAACAACAGCATAACATTTTTACGCAGGTGAGGAGGAGGAGAATTCAAAGAGCCCAGAAAAGGCGAAACGATAGGATAAATAAAAATAGAGAAGAAGTTTCCTTCCAGATAGGTGATCCAGTGTATTATAAAATACAAATGAGAGAAGGTAAATTAGACCAAACATGGAGTCCATACTATAGGATCGTGGATCAGACGGGTCCGGTTTCCTTTGTGATCTGGGACCAATTGACCGGACAGGTAAAGAGAGTGCATGCGATTGATATAAAGCTAGCTGAAATAGGAGAATGGAAAGGAGCCAAAACAAAAACTCAACAGAAAAGGCTGAGGAAAACTACGTTGGTAGAACCTGAAAGGTTAGAGACTGAGAGTGAAAGTGAAGGGAGTGAGGAGATTGGAATTAGCCCAACTACCCTGGCTGAGGGAGGTAAGTCGGACCCCAGCGGGACATTCTGTGGAGGCAGGGATTGAGTATAACCTTAGGGAAGAAGAAGAACTGAGTGAATGAGAAGAAGAGGATGAAATTCCGTTAGCTCAGTTGCAGAGTAAATTGCGGGGTGAAAAAGCACCTGGTGTTAATGAGGAATTACCACTAAAATGGAGACTGGGGGGAGCGGTGAAGTCTGAGCCTAAGGATTAAGTGAAACCAGTACAGTGGCTGTGGTGAATGAGTGACGGTCTGGGACTAACTGTGCATTTATCAACAGTGCTGGTGAACTGTGTGGACGGCCTCCATGCATGCACGGCGCTGGTGGTGGTGTGGGTCGGTGCTTGAGGTATGAGTGAGAATACTATATTTAAGAAGACTAGCGAAGTGATTATAACTAGATTAGAGTGGTTGATAACTTTGGTGATAGACCTGCAGCCGTATGAGGAGTTACTGGATCAGTTGAAGACCGAAGTGGACAAAATAGATACAGCCAGGACACAAGTCGCAGGAGAATATTTACAGACTCCAGAATACCACCGTATATTATACCCCTTAGCTCAGGAATTCCAATACTTGGGAGACAATGGGAGGATATGAGTTACTATTTGACTGGAATAAAGTTGTTACGGGCCAGGCAAAAGAGGGCAGTACTACCTATAATGGGAAAGGAATTAAACGTGTTGTTTGGTACAGTCTCCGAAGGCGAAGTGAGAGTAACTAAGAGGAAATTAAAGGTGGTAGAACAGAGACAACAAGCAATGGCTCAGTCGGTTAGAGAGAGCGTATCCATACTCAATGTTACTAGGCTGGAATTGGCTAAGAATGGAGAGAGTATCAATTGGTTGATTTCTCAACTACAGGTTTTTAGAAAAGAAGTGATAAATGTAACCACGTCTGTAACAACCGAATTACAGAAATTAGAGGGTTTTTTTCAAAGGTATTTTCAATTATTAGCTATAATGAGTAAGGTACGTCAAACAAGTCACTCTTTAATGGTGTTGTTAGAGCATGTGAGAGCACAATTAGACATACTGTCGCTGGGACACCTGTCTCTGAGTATAATAACCCCAGAACGGTTAAAGGAAGTACTACTGGAGATACAAGCCAAACTATCCCATCACCTTAGATTACCTGTAGACCCCACCCAGCAGTTATGGAGGCATTATAGCGCCTTGGGATGTACTACCTTGTTGGAAGATGATAAATTGCTCGTGCTAGTGTCGGTTCCATTACTGAACAGAGATAGTACCTTTGAAATTTATCCGGTGAGGAATCTTCACCTTTCCTATCCAAAACTAAGGCTGAAGATAGAAGCGGTGGCTAGGTACAAGGTAGAGACGGAATTTGTTGCCCTAAACCTAGCCAGAACAGAGTTTATGCTGTTAACAGAGAAGCAGAAAAATGCAAGAATGATGTCTTAGGTACCTGTGGGTCTGTAAGTCCAATTTATGTGACAGGTAGTCACAATCTGTGTGTACTAGATTTATTTAAGAAAAATAAGAAGGGAATTAGAGATCATTGTCAGGTAGAGGTCTTGGCTAGTGTAATGTTACCTAAAGCAACCAGTGTCTCTGACGGAACTTGGGCGGTGGTCACCCAAGAAGAAATCGAATTATCTAATGTGTGTGAAGAGAAGCCCACCACTACGATTCCCCCTTTTTTTTTCGTAGAGCTACCCATTGGTTGTGGAGCTCATGGTCCATCTATTTCTTTACCCTACTACTACCAAGCAGAAGAGAAGTTTGAAGAGAATGAGGCTGGTAGGAACGAATGTCAGTGGATGGACGGGATTGTTGGAACCCATTGTAAGAGAGATTCCTAAGATATCGCTAGAAAAGATGCCAGCGTTGTTAAGGCCAATCGATAAGATTGATCTTGGACGGTTGAAGTCAGAGTTAGACATGACAGGTACGCCGAATTCGGACTGGAGAGAGAATTTGGTTACTATAATAACCTGGCCGACCGTTGTGGGAATTATACTAATGATAGTCGTGGCCTTGTTGGTTTGGTAGTGGTTGAAGAGTAGTGCAGTGTTGTTGACCGGGCAGAATAGACTGACACGGGATTGCATGGGTGAAGGAGGGATTCCAGTTAGTGCACTTTACCAAGGTAAGTCCAACCCAAGTGCATTTGGACCCCGAACAGATATTGAAGAAGAGTGCATGATTGTCGTGGAAGGACCAACAAAAGGTTCTACAAAGCCTGTTGTGAAGGCGAGACAAAATCGGAGGGACCGATTTACGAAATAAATCGATTTTCTTTTTTTGGTAAGGAGTGTTGCAATCTTCAAAAAAAAAAAAAAAAGGAAAGAACACTCGAACTAGTGAACTATGTGAAAAGGTTCTATTGTACGAGAACACCAAAACAGTGAACTTTAACTGGCAGTTGCATGTACATATGTGTCGTAAGGACAATGAAAATGTAAATGGGCATAATGAGCCCTAAGAAGAACAAAGGACTATTTATTTTTTTTTTTTTTGCTGCATTCTAAATTTCTTAGCACAGACTCTCCAGCCGTGTGTACATCTCCAGTCGACCGTGAACGGATGAACATCATTCCCTTAAGTTCGGCTAGGACCGAGTAGACACCTCAACCCAGAGAGTAAGATGTCGGAGGTTGAGGGGCTGGGGCAAAAGTGTTAGACTACTGTAAAAACCGCCCTTATGTTTCCCCAGATGTTTCCAGAGATGGAGGTCCTTGGAAGCTATTTTTACTGAACTGACTTGTATGTATATCACCTTTGGCTAATTGTATGTATATCACCTTTGGCAGTTGCTAATGTAATCTATTTTGGGATGACAGCCCACTGCATAGATGAAGACTTGAACAGGAAGTCAGTAGCCCTACCCTATACCAGAATGAGCGGTAATCATATATGTGATGTTCTGGCCCAAATGATTGAAATTAAACTAAAGGAATACTGCATTCACATGTGTGTTTGCAGTGGCGGACAATTCCAGAAACTCTGTGAAGGCTTTCAAGGAATCTGGTGCTTCTGATGAAGACTTTAATGAAGTTGACGATGACTCAATCACTATTAAAAGTGCCGGGGAGATGTTAGATTAGAGGTTTATTTCTGAAGAGGTTTCCCATCTTTCTATTCACTGAAGCGGTGTGACACACAGTTTAAATTTCATCAAAAGTACAGATGTAGCTTTCGGAAATGATGTGTACAAAAAAAAATGCTATCAGTCCACGTTAGGCCAAATTGTTTGGAATACACAACACCAGTTCGCAAAGATAGCAGATGTATTAATAAAAAAAAGGTGTTTTTTCTTGAAGATCCCTGTCATAACTAAATAGAACAGACTTTTTGAGCCACGTGTGAGTTTCCGTACATTTAGAAAATAAAAGCATATTTGAACTTTAGAGATTTAAAGAAGAGGAAGTTCTCTTTATATCTGAATAGTTAGAAGCTATAAAGCCTTTTGCCTAAGTGCTTAACATCCTCCTTATGTGACAAATACGATTATGCTGGATTCTTTAGCCTGTTTGTCAAACAATTCAAGAAACAACTAAAAACAAAAAAAGTTAATATTTGGTAAGCCATTGATGGAAGCACTGTGCAGTGTAATTGATGTAAGATTTACCTCACATTGTAGTTGGGTTATATTATCTTTTATAAACTTGTACATATAAAATTATCTTTGTAAATAAACAATCTGATAAAGTATTTAATTCTTTAATTATTTTGTCGTCAATTCTCGAGTTAGGTATCTCCATAGGTTCGCTAAAAATGAGCATACATGAAAAAACGCGCCAAACTTATTAAAAACAAAGTTTTATCCTTAAAATCTTTATGCTATTATTAAGAGGAGAGACGTAAAGTTTTTTTTTTTCCTTTTGTTTTTTTTTACTGAATTATATTTTTTTTAAATTCGGTAAATTTGCTTTTTAACACCCGCGCTAAATATCTCTTAAAATTTTCCCAATTAGACTGGAATTAAAACTAAAGTTTATTTAGGAGCTACATAAGAAAATTGTTTTGTAATTCCTATTCTCTAATTTACGTAATTCTCCTTAAACTTCCTTATTCGTTGTAAGCTTTGTCCATTGTATTTTCAACATTTGTCGATTGTCTTAAGTCGTTTTTATGACAAGATAGTCCAACTGTAGATTGTGCAGTTGTTTGGCCATCTTTTTTTTTTTGTTTCTAATATTACGTGTCGATCCATTAATACCTTACTCAGGTTCTAAAAACTATCATTCACTATTATTATACGTTTACAAATTATGGGGAATTTCCCATATGGAAAAAATATCAATTAAAAATTGTTTGAGTCCCAAATAAAAAAGGAAACTTACTCGGATGTTTGTAGGCATTGCTCAAAATATTCTTTTAGCGCCTAAAGAAATTAAGCTAAGTAGAGAAAAATGTCCATAAGAAAGTGTGTTCTTAAAGTAGTAGCAAAAGCTATAAAAGTTGTTTGTTTTTGTTTATTTTGTTTAGCCATTTAGACGTTGGTAGATCAACATATTAACAGGAGCGTCCCTTTGTTAAATGGAAGGAGTTGCTGATTAATTGTCATTTGTACAAAATACTTACTAATAAAATCGCGTCGAAGTGCAGGTTTACTTTTAACTCTTCCGCTCGGCCCAGTAAACTACTTTTCACAATCCTCCAAGGTTCCAAATTCCGTCATTCTGAAGGCATTGTGTCGCCATAATGAGTCTCAAAAGCCTGGATTACCAAAAAGTTTCTTTGATTGGAAATGTATTTCGCTCTAGATCGTAGAAAGAGGCAGAAGGTTGCTTTCTTTTTTTCTTTTTTCTTTTTTTTTCGCATATTTATTTATATAATTTCTGTGTCACATTTTCTGACATCACTTATTACACTGCCCGGGTAACTTTCTGTATATAATTTTGATGTCTGCATGGCTAATTTTCATCTCGGGATGTCCCTTACTTTCATGACGATGCATTTTATCTTATAATTAGTTCTACCTTCTAGCATGTTAGTCCTATACTTTTCTTTTCCTGACAACATTATCAAAAAGTACGTTCAGTTTTCCTAACAAATTTGTCATCAACTCGGTATCATCTACGTAGCAAACATTGTTAAGGTCTATCCGCTTATAATAAATATACTTATAGGTTTTCCCTAATTCATTTAGAATTATAGTCTTTAATCCGGTTAAAAACATCCTTGTCGCATTCTTCTTTCTATTTTGATATATTCATTTCATCCTCTTTTTGCACACAAGATGTTTGTTCCAATATAGATTGTAAATATTTCGTATATCCTTTCGTGTTTTTCTGTTGTATATAATTGAATGCCTTTCTTTAATCAACGCAATGCAGGTGTATGACTATCTTCGATTTTGCTTCATATTCTGGCAGAATTCTGACCATGAATATAGCATTTCTTTTAACAGCATCAGGCATACATTGTTCGTTTCCTATTTCGGTTAAGTTTATTTAGGAACTACATAAGAAAATTAATAAGTAAAATTCTAATTTTGATTATTAATTTTCTTATCTAGTTCTTCCACTTGATTCTTCGATGAAGTTTGAATTCATTCGCACCTGGTTACATTGGCAACTCTCTGAAAAATGGTCTGCTTAGATTTTCTGCTATTTTACTTGATTTATCACTTCACTAATATTATCAATCCGAAAGTTGTCTAACTTTGGTAATATTTCTCTGACAGCTTCTTCTGCTTTGTTCTGCTTCATGTTGGCCATTGTTGTTCTTACTCCATATACTAGCATATCTTCAATATATACTTTTATTGTGTGTTCTTACCTCTGCTGCCATGGAAGAGTTTTTCTATGTACTCACTATAGTTTCAGTATTATCTTTCATGAACGTAGTTCATTCTTTAGATTTTATACATCTTAAACAAAAGCATCTGTCCTGGTATGTATTTTATCTTTTCTTCGTCTTTCCGTTTTTAAATCTCTGTACATTTCCTATTTTAGCAATTCATCCTTCGTGTGCTTGCACTTATTTCTAATCGTTTTTATTTAGCCTTATATATTCTACCTATCTGTTGGTTTTCCTTCATCGAGAAATTCACCGGTCACCCATTTCTTTTCCACTTATTTCTTTTCTTCAAGGTGACTTGTTTTACTGTTACCACTTGTGCTTCATTTAAGGTATTCCACTTTGAATTCTTGACATGTTCCAAAGTTTTGTACTTATTCTTAACTACGACGGCATATAACTTTTACAATGAAGTCGCTTTGAAGTTTTCCATATTAGAGTTTAGGTATTGCTCTGGGTTTCTTTAATTTTTGCAATCTACATTCTTAATTTTGATATAGCTAGTGGTGGGGCAATCCCTCCCACAGTCAGTGATGTGCAAAACTGAGTTTCTGAATGGTTTCTTGATAGTCAAAGTGTGTCTGCTTTTTGTTTCTCCTGCTAGATTTTCCAAGTTTGCCAGGTTGTTGGGCGTTCTTCGAACTAAATGTTGCTAATACTTTGCCATTTGTTCTGCAACATTGAGCCCATTTTCCCCCGAAATCATTGCATTTTCATAGAAATTTTCTTAGCGTTCTCCTCATATTAAAATACAGGTTTATTCGGACTGCTATACACTTACCTAATCGTCATAACATCAATCAACAGAGACGCGAGCTGAATCGGCATAACAAAGACAAATTAACTAATGCGAATTATCGGCAATAGAATGAACACCCGTGTCAAAGCAATATATCTCCGTTGTCTGAATAAGAGAGTTAAGTACGATAATCCTCATATAGTCGAATTATGGCATTCGAAAACTTATACAATGCTACCCTAACCACCATAAACCACACGTTTTATTGAAAAATGAGATTTAGTGTTTAATTTCAAATATCAGATTTGTTTTTTGTTGTCAGACGTCTAGTGATGCACAGTTCCATTTGATGTTTTAACCCATTGACTTCGAAGACGATATTTTACCTTTTTTTTATTTACAATGTAGAATATTTATATAATAATAATTTATACTGAGCCAACTTTAACGAAATGACACATTTCATGAGGCCTCTGTACGAACTTTTACTTTTTTCAAAAGTTTACAAGAGCAATTCGCTGAGAAATGCTCTTTTTTTTCTTTTACCATTTATTTTCTTTTTTTAATTTTCAGTGCTAGAAAACCTGAATATTGGCGAAGTGAGTACAAGATTTTTTGTTTCACATTGCTTTTTTAAATTAGCAAAACTAGTTTTCTTTTACTGAAGATTTTAAGTCTCTAAAGGCAGAGAATTGTCTAACAATTACATGGCAAAGCAGTTTAAATAATTGGTTAAAAAGCACTTGACACCTTGGTAGTTGTGAGTTCAAGCACTGGCTCGGGTAGTATGCAAATGTCAAAACACGGATTTAGGGGAAGATACGGACAAGCAACACAAAAAGAAAATTAATTTGATTTGAATAAAAAGGATTCGGTTCAAAGTTACCAAGTAGGGTAAACATGTAAAAAAGGCAACCAAGATGAGTATTAGTCAGAACGGAAAAACATTTATTAATGTTTTAAAAATCATGCGCATTATACCCAGGGCTATAGAAAGAAAAATACTTTGACACTTCTTCAGCTATTTGGTTCTAGGTCAGTGCCACAAAATGGAATCTACACATTTTCGAACTAAAATGCCTCAATCGTCTGATGATTTGGGGCTGCTCGGTGGTGAGCGACCAACCAAGTTAAAAGGAATTCTCAAGTCTCACTAACGTTTTCCAGCGTTTTGTTTACGTTTGAAAATACCGACGGGGAGTTTAAACTAAAAAGATGCAAAGGCACTGATTAACTCCGTTTTCTTTTGCATCTTCCAAAAGAGAAACATATACTGGTCTAATTCCCCTATCCCATAGATTATTATTATTATTATTATTATTATTATTATTATTATTATTATTATTATTATTATTATTATTATTATATGCGCCGATTCTTTATCAGTTGCAAACTACACTCTTTTTCTTTCTGTATTTTTATTGATACTCAAATTTATTTCCCTTCTCTTTTTTTATTACTATTCACCCACCACCTCTCTCCCTCTCGTTTTCTCTTTATCTTATCTTCTCTGCCATGCAGACTATCGCTTTACGACTAAGGCACATAGAAGATATTTACTAAGTATAATAACCAAGTTTGGCACAAGGTCAAAGTAATTTAGTACCCGGTAGAAAATATGATTATTGAAGGGGGATATACTTTTACTTAATCCAGTCATTGCAAAATAACGACTTTCATAGACAAATTGGTAAAATCTAATGTAATTTGTAAGCCGCCAGTACATTTATATTATTTTAATATGCGATGTACCGACATCGTTTATATATTAAAATCTTTTTTTATGCAAGAAAAGAAAATGGTAATGGTATCAATGTTACAAACTTTCTAGATCGACGCCCACACATTTTCTTTCTTTCTTTCTTTCTTACTGAATGAGTCTGGATCTAATGTTATATAAGCTACAGTGGATACGTCAAAGAACTCCGTTTATTAGATGTCTAAGAGCCAGATCAGACTGAAAACGGTGTAATGACGTAATATCTAGACTGGAGCTGCCCAATTGTTGCTTTCCAGTTGTGCTTGGTCTCAAAGGCGTCTATGCCGCCTTGTGGGCGATGAATTGGTTTTTCACCCTACATTTCCTCGATTTCCATTTCAAATTTTCTGACATGCTACATTTCTTAGTTTCACCAGTTCTAACCTTCACAGCTAAGATCCGCCATGCCACTTCTATTGGGATGAAGCATCCCCATTCCTCTTTGTATTCCATTAGTAAGTTCTACTTGGACAACTTCTTCACAAGAAATGTTCCTTTGGGGAATAGATTCCTAGTAGGATTTATGCTTTCCCGACCGCAACAATCTTAACTTCTTTACGTCTAAGCTAAAAAGTTATATTTCGAAAATATCCCCAAACTGCACACCTTACCACTTCTTACCGCCTCATAAAATAACCTCCTTCAGTAAACCTTTACCTTAAAGTGACTCTTATGTCTTGTATTTTGCGAACAAAAAAAACTAAACACGAAACTTTGTTCCAGGATAATTTAATACAGAAAAATAGTTTCGGTTTTCTGGTTAAGTTTTTGATTTAGAATTTTTTTTTTCAGGTCATATGTTTGCGTTAATTAGCTTCGCCAGGCTGACAAATCTGTACATATCGATAGTAGGGAAGAGCGATTTTGGAATTGTGGTATTGCACTCAGTTTAAAAGTTGGTGCCTGAAATGATAACTAATGACAAAATATTTTTTTCAAATTGTTACCGTTTTTCGAGGGAACGGGACTAAATATGTTTAGGTTTAAAACTGGAGCGTTGAAATTTCATTGCGGTGATCAGTAAAAGCTTTATAGCGCAGCCTTATAAAATGTAGAATTGAAATATATTCAGTTGGTTATAAATTAAAAGGGATAATACATTCCATAACCAACAACAGTATATCTTCAACATGATCCAGAGAATAAAGCAACAGTCAACCGAAATATAGAAAGTTGTATTACAGAAATTACAACGCAATGCTTTCACTTTACCTCCAGAAAATATTCTTTTCTCAATGTTGAAGTCAGATGAATTGGGAAGTGTGAGAAGAATCTATAAAAATTGCCCACTAGATAAGTAAACATTTCTTCATGCTTCATTAGTTATGTCAATTTACAAGGCTAATTTTAAAATTTCACCACAAAAATATAGCTAAGTATGGGTAAATTTTGTAATGAAAATATATTTTGTTTCAGAAGTAGCGAGCCATCAAAGAAGAGATTTAAAAATTACATTTATCATCTCTGAAACAATACACTAATGAAATTTGATTAATTCAACTAATGGATAGAACGACGTTAGAGTTGTCGAATTTACCTGTACATTCACAATATTGAAAGTGCAATTAAATTAACTACTGATGCTTCACATATTGTATATGGACAATAAGTAAGGCACAAGTACATTATTACTAAATTATTGTGACATCGAATAAGACCTTCAGTTACTTAAAAAGAAAACTATACTGAACAATTTAGTACATGAATTTGTAGTACAGGGCAGTAATTTTAGTTCGATTTTCAATAAACAATCTAAATTTAAAACATTTGTTTTTCTAATTTGCGTATCATTGTGTTATACATTTTTATTTATGTTGTGTTCTTTATTAATTATGACTTAACAAATGATGTAAGATCTTATTCATCCTCTTTTCTAATCTTCACATAGAATACAGTAAAAAATTGCATATTTTGCTTGTGGGGATTTATAATTAGAATTCTGGTTTGAATATATTTTCCGTTCAATGTATCCAATACAAAATATAGCAATTTTATTTAAATTTATTCTTGAAATAGTAAAATTTTGAAGTCAGTCTCTAAATAAAAACCCGCAGAAATTAGATATTTCTGTATATTCTTTTGACGAGATTTAAAACTAAATGATCAAAAATTGATAAAAGTTATGAATCTAATGTTTGCTACAAGTACTTAGCATAGCAAACCACAGCTTTTACACACAGTGCAATGTCAATTTTCCAAAGAAATTGAAAAATCAACCTGCCCTAAGTGACAGCTGTGTGATACGACCAAATAATAGAAAGTAAACAAGTTTAATGTTTTCCTAGCGTTAGATGCTAGCTAAAAGAAATCTGAAGAGTATGTATTTAGTTTGTCTATAATTGACTAAATTGAAGCACTAGATTGGCTACAAGTATTCTTGCTCTGCTTTAAGGACTCATTCAGATAAACTTTTGTCAACTCCTGTCACAGATCAAAAATATAATTCTGCAAAACTGCCCTTTAATAAATATGTATCCTTAATGGATCACTAATGCTTTATAAATCTGGTTGAAAAAGTATTTTGATTTGATTTCAAATCAAGATTACTAGCAATTATTACCTTGTGTCTGCAAGTACAGGGGACTTTCTGTGAATATGGTTAAGCTTCCATAAGCAAATCTCTTTAATGTAAAGGTGTCTGAGGCTTTGATAGGATAAGGAACCAGTGATCTCATCTTAAACTGGCGACACCTGCTGGGATTGGCAGAGACAAACGATTTATTTTCAAAGGGGAATTAAGTGTTGAGAAGAAATCTTGGCTAAAGTGACAAAGCCATAAAATCAAGCTTAAAAGTTGAGAACTTCCGCAATGATTATCTCTCATTTATCTCTTTTATGCGAGCAAAAGCCTCTCTCTCTCTCTCTCTCTCTCTCTCTCTCTCTCACTCTCTCTCTCTCTCACTCTCTCTCTCTCTCTCTCTCTCTTGTTGCAGCTGTTGTGGTTAGGAATATTTTCGAAAGTTTCTCTCACTTGCACAACTTATTTCCAATCTTCCAAACTATCACGTTCTGATTTGATTTACTCCTCTCACGTTCCTTGTTATATTTTCTTTCTTATTCTCAGTGTACCTTTCTTTTTCTCTTTTTCTTTTTCTTCATTCATTCGTTCATTTATTTATTTCTTACTTCTCTCTCCTTCACTCTGTATAATAGTATCTTTATACGCAATTGTTGGTATCTGTTTCCCCCTATTATTTTGATCGTATCTATGGCTGTTCATGTTCAATGTGCAGTGTTACCCTTGCAAAAGGCATGAATTCACTACTTACTCACTGTCGACTGATATTTAAAAATATCTCATTGCCTTCACGTCATGATGGTTGACTTTTGCGTCTATTCTTTTTTACGAAAAGTGACGCTCTTTAAAGTACTGAAATGTTGTATGACACACAGCCTCATTAATAATCTGAAATAATTTTCCATAAAATAGAATGGAATAAATATAAATTATATACATTCTCCACACATGAAAGGCAATATTAAAATTATTTTCTTAATTTTTCTCAACTTAGGCACGGGTCATGTGTAATCTAGAGATGCATGTTATGTGTGCATTAGAGACAGCAATAAAAATGATTGTTTTACGATGCATCTAGTTTTATTCCAAAGACTATTGCATTATTGACGTTCTTACAAAGATTTTAACAAACATGAAATGCGAACAAGTTGCTTAGAAATAAATATATTCTAATGGTATCCCATAATATATACATATATACAAATGCTAAGATTGCATGAGAATATAAGCAAAACAATGGAATTCTTAATAGAGTCGTAAATATTTAGAGAAAAACAAGGTTACTACATTTGCTAGTGGGGGATATAGAAATAAACTTTGGTCTGCGCCCAGATCTGCGCCAAGGTCTGCGGAAGACTCTGAAAACGTAGACCTCAGCTTGACTGTTCTCCTAGCATGGCTATAGAACCAAGTAACTAATATCACAGTACTACGATGTACACAATATTTCTTATACGAAGAAGAAGTAGGCCGATGTGTACATAAATAGAAATAAACTTTTATTCTCAAAATGAACCCTGATTACGTTAATTCGTGTCCCGAAGATATGTAAAATCGAAGAAAGATTGAAGAATGAAAAGTAGTGCTCTGTCTGCAATAGAAATTCATTGTAAATCGAAGATGAATTTTACAGAATTACTTACCTCGGCCTGTAACAAATTCGCGAAGATAAAATGAAAAAAAAAAAAGATTTTAATTTTAAAAGTCACTTGCAAATCAGAGGTAAATTTGCCTTCAACAGATCATGAAATATGATTTAACGAATCAATAGAAACAACTGTCTTATCTTTGGCCGAAAGACAGTTGTTTCTATTGATTCGTTAAATTCGAGTTTTCATAAAATTAGTTGGCGTAGGGTAATAAATATAAAAAATATTTATTATAATTTCCATCTTATCTTAGTCAGGAAAAGTCGTTGACGAAAATTATTATTTTATTTCTAAACGGAACAACGAAAACAATTTAAGGGGACTAAATGGTGCATGATTAAAATATAAAACTGTAACAATCAAAGTATGTAAACCAATTCAGTTTGTAAAGTTCAAAACGAATAAATTGATTAAAAAAACTGACAAAGACACCAGAAATTAGTCAAGAGAGAAAAATGTTTTCTCCAAAAGAAGAAGAGAACGGACAAAGCTCTTCTTTTGTCGACATAATGTTGCCTTTTCTCAACTTGATTATGACAGCCTCAATGATCTTTAATAAATACTGGAATCGGACCAAATTTCTTAGTATTGGTCAAAACAAGCAACATTTTCAATCAAGTGTTAGTCAATATCAGAATCTATATTGCTCGTGTTGAACAAAGTAACTCACCTCGTCTTATCCATGTTGGAATATCCTAGTTGATTCTTCTACCCAGACGTAAGCTGGTTTTCTCCATATAATCGGCAACGCACTGACATTTAAAATAATAAACACCAGAGCTATTAGAAAATGGGTTAACCTTATCGGCATCAAAAGAAAGGAAAAACGCCTCTGGTAGAGAAACCAACCTGCAGTTTAGTAGCACAGTAATCCTCAAAAGTGTAGGAAACGATATGTTTAACCAAAGGTTTATCATTCTTTCCAATCCAAGGTAATTCCAAGTAAATAGGACAATTGTCAGGAACATACATAGGAGGAGAATTGAATTTTTAAATTGTACACGTAAAAACCCCATCAGAATAACCATTATCTAAGGGAATATGTTTCATTTTACATAGCTCCTCCTCCAACCTAACAGGAAAACAAATAATTAATCCACGATGTACCAATGTATTGATCAAATGATTTTCATACATCCTCGTACAAAACATTTCCAATCAGGTATTCAAATCAGTAAATGTAGGTACCTCGATGAGATCGCTAAAAGAAAAAAAGACCATAACATGATGAGAAAGGCGCCAAATTTGAAAAAGTTTTATCCTCCGAATGTTTATGTTATTATTAATAGGAAAGAACAAAGGATTTTTTACTTATTTTTTAAAAATTTTCCTTCACTTTAAAACATTCTAACTTTTGATTAAAAAAAATCCTTGTTTTTCTTTGTATCATCGTACATTTTCTTAGTATCATCATTATTTAATAAATAATAAATCTTTGTAATAAATAACATAAAATTTTAAATTTTAGCGAGATTTTTTTTTTTTTCTATGACAGACATTAATTTGAAAAATCTTGTAAAAATAAAATAATTATCGGATTTTAATGAAACTTTCAGAAACTATTCACAAACGATGGAAATTATAATAAATATTTTTTTATATTTATTACCCCCCCCCCGTCAACTAATTTTATGAAAACTTTAGAAATTCAACCGTGTACAATTTAGTAATTATATTTGTTAAAAGCACAAGGCTTTGAAGAAAGCAAATCATGTTTTATTTCTTTTCTTTTTTTTTAATCGGACCCCCTCTACCTGAAAATCAGCTCTGAATACAAAACTTAGTAAAACAGAGATATTATTTAATTTCAAATGCTTTTAGTTGCTTTTAGTTGTTTTTATGAATATAGATAATATTGTCTGAAAGCAAAAAACTTGTTTCGATGAAAAATGAATTTTTAAAACAATTATTTGCTATTTCTTAAATTATTTTATTATTTTTACATTAAAGTTGTTAAATATTCCAAAATTAGTGAAAAGGGTGTAAAGTTTAGTCAGTTAAATAAATCTAACTTTACAGATTATAAATTGTAAAGATTATTACAATCAACAAACCATCAGTGTATTAAAAATCCAATTTTGCATGGCTTTTGTGTCCATAAAACGGCTTTTTATTCAAATGTATCGAAGACCAAAAGCAACACGAAAACAATAATAAAACGTCAAGTTATTTGATTTACTATAAGGGTTGTTCCTCTCTGTTACGTGGATTGAGTTTCTGTCTAGTATTTAACTTAAATACTGAATTTTTAATAGAATTATTTGTTATTTCTTTAATTATAATAGATTTTTACATTTAAGTTGTTAAAATATTATAAAATTAGTTAAAAGCCGCATTCAGTTTCGTAAATGTCCTTTTGAGAGGATTTATTTTTGCGAAACATCTGTGGAGAAGTTAATTTGAGTTTTCAATTTCAACTGAGGAAGGCTACCTACAAGTATCAGTATCATCTTATGAAATTTAAATTTGTGTTTTATGTACACTTCTGATAAAATTTAATAAGAAAGGTACCTATAAATTAATTAGATACCTTTCTTATGAAATTTAATCTCACTCTCAACAGACTTATTTTAATATCTTTATAATATATTTTCCATAAAGCATCGTAAACGTAAAGGTGAAAGCTAAGTACAAAACAGATTAGAGCGCTGAAAGTTTTCCTTAAAAATAACGAGGTAAATAATTTGTTCACTTAAATTATTTTTTCTTCACTTTTTTTTTTGCTTTTAGCAAAAAAATAAAAGCTAAAAAAAATAGTGAAGAAAAAAAAACCTTCTGCTTTTAAAATCCGCATTTAAAATTCCGGATTTTACACGAACTCAAACAACGATCATTGACACTGGACTAACATACATAATTAATTTAATCACCAGTTTGGCCAAAAGTGTAAGTAAGTAAGTGTGTGTGTGTGTGTGTGTGTGTGTGTGTGTGTGTGTGTGTGTGTGTGTGTGTGTGTGTGTGTGTGTGTGTGTGTGTGTGTTCAGACTTTATAAATACCAATACGGTTGGATGGATTGAAATAAAATTTGTTACACACAGAAAAACAACTGGCATAATGAAATGACTTAAAATTGATTTCAGAAAGAACGCTTAAAGATAGATCTGACAATTTTTTTCTCATTTCACCTGCCTATTTGACATCGTCTTCTTTTCTCAGATGAAAGAAGCTTTCACTCCAGAAATCAAATTATTCACTGTTTTTCACAAACTGTCCAATTAAAAATTGGAGTTGACGAGTTAATACAAAAAAAATAAATAAATAATAAACGAACTAGATTGTGAAATAATTGTCTTCTGCTTCTCCAAGAATATATTTTGTCTGCTGTCCTTAGCTGATTCTCCACACATATGGCTATTATTTTATACACTAATTACTTATTTATTCTGGTGAGTTTCAGATTTTCTGTTTCATGACCAGAGAATCTGAAACACAGCAGTTACGAGATTTGAAGTTTTATCAGAAAGAAAACAAAAATACTTTGAAGTATAATCGCTCTCCCTGTCCGTCTGTCTGTCTGTCAATCTCCCTCTGTATATATATATATATATATATATATATATATATATATATATATATATATATATATATATATATATATATAACGTTGATACAAGATTCCAGCAATTTTGCAAAATTTATTTTATTCATAAATATCCATGGCTTCATTATTCAGTTATCAAAGTACTTAGTTGACTTTCTTTCACCTTGTGCCTCCCTTCACACGAATCATTTTATCCTTCATAAAAAATTTTGATTTGATAAATCCTTCGAGTAACTTTACAATATTTTTGAAATCCTAGAATGACTGACAAAGAGGGAAATAGATTGAAGCAAGTTTTAGTCTGAAGGTGACACATCTGATAAATACATCGCATGTAGAACTTCCATCTCAGTTTTATGATCGTTTGTTACATTACATTTAGAACTGGGAGACATGTTTTCATTCAGTAAAATCATCATCTGACTTCTGTGTTCAGAAACAATGTTTTCTGGTGCAATACACCATTCAAACAAGCCAATTGCTCACTGTAACATTTTCCATATTAGATTCTATTTGGATTGAAATGGCCAGCCAAACATCAGAGTTTTAAGTGAAAGTGTTTTTAGCCATGTGATAACTAATATTAATATTCACTGGAAAATCTTGCATGAACCTAATATATTAGCCCCGCCATTCTCCAGAAAAATATAAAAATAAATCAATTTGAAGCAGTATTATAATTTATGGTTTAAATGTTTCAAGTCAATTTATTTTAATATTACACAGAGAAATTCCCAAACACTAATCAATGGCTCTTTTCAACATTCTGGTTTTCGCACGGTTGTCTTCAGTTCTGCAACGTTTCTTCGCGTGGTGCATGTGCATTCGGTCTTTTCAGTTCGCTTTAGTACTTAGAAGAAATTGCTAAAAGAATTACTAATGATAACTAAGGTAACTATCCCCCAAATGAAATGTGGTAAACTGAAAACGTGTAATCTTTGAGCTTCAAAAAACAACTGTAACGCTTCTTTCGTTGAATCGGCCAAGAAATAAATTAATATTTCTCTGTCAATTTTTTTCTTTTTTTCCCCTTATTTTTACAATTTAAATTTAACGAGCAATCGTAATAACTTTTGACTAATTCATTAAAAAAATGCAGTAGAATATGAATGGGAAGGTGGAATTGCTAGCGGCTTGCTGTACGCAATGAACTCAGCAACGAAGGTCAGTCTCTTAAGGCAACCGCCTATATAACAATAGAGAAGACACATAGTGGTAAAAAGGTAGTGGCGGTGGCGGCTATCGTGCACAGGTCAGCTGACTGATAAAAATTTGAACGTAGCTTTGAACACACATAGACTCTCTCAATAGTATATATATATATATATATATATATATATATATATATATATATATGGATGGATGGATGGATGGATATATGCGGGTATGTTTACAAGAAAGAAGAAGAGAAAAAGAGATTTATGTCCTTGGTGAGTTAAAATAACTTACGTAACGTGTCTTCCTTATTTCCGTATGAACATTGATTGAATTTTAAACACCTACACACAAATATCCGATAGCCATTACAGATTTTACAAGTAATTTCACATATAATAAATATCAGAGGACTGAAAGGGGTTCTATAAATAAATCTAAAAGTGGAAAACAGCCTTCACAGCTTCACGCAGTTGTCTTTGCCATCAAGTTCTTCAATCGATTAGACATGCGTGTCTTTATATTTTCTATTTCCTTAACTATGCGAATATATTGAAGCATTGGCTAAAAAATGGGAAAAGTCATCTATACATATTCCTATAATCATTTTTGCAATTGGTAATCAGGGCCGGCGATAGGCTTTCGCCACGCTTCCCCCGCCGATACTTTGATACGGGACCCCCTATAGGTCTATTTCAAAATTTCTCAAACTGGGGGCTAGAAACAATCGAATGAAAATGTAGTGGGGGCAACGCATTTTTTAAATTACCAAAAATCAGGGAAATATCCAATTTAAATTAATATTTAAATATTCATTAAGTATTTACTTTTATAATGAATAGGTTTTTTTATTTTAAAAAAGTCTGAGAAAATTTTATTCTTTTTGTAATAATCACCAATAATCACCATAACTAAATTTTACCAGAAAAAAATCTTTAATTCTCAAATTTTTACATAAAGATTAATCGCTAACGCATCTCCGCTGAAAAAAAGTTTTACAAATATTCCAACACAACACAAACGGGATTGTTTTAAAAACAGTATTTCAGTTTTCGGGAAAAAATTTTTCATGTGTTGAAATCTTTAAACACTTTTATTTCTTAAGCGATCATTTTCTCGCTTGTATCTTTCTAGAAATGTAAAAAATAGGGAATAAAAATTTTATTTTAATTACTAGTTGTGAATTTTTGGTTAGTATTATTATTAGTTAAAAAAAAATCAGAGATCCTCCTTAGTGGAAGATCTCTGAATAAAAAATGATTTTACCGAGATAAATTCCCCTTAATTGATTTGAAGGAACTGTTCAGAAAGAAAATTACAATTTAAAAAAAATAAGTGCTACTGAAATTAGTACTTGTGCTTCCCATCCCCAGTAGGAAAGGGAGCCCCTACAGGGTTGAGAGATCTGGGGTAGTAAGCACCGGCCCTGTCGATTATTATAGTTGATGATTGATAATACAACTTAGTAGAAAAAAGGAAAAACTACAAAAAGCAAAAAACGTTGCTGAAACTAGCCATTTTGGGGCTCCAACCTCGTCAGGGGTTCCTGCGTAGTACGCCCCGGCTATGCGGATACACGATATATATTATTAGTTGATGACTGACAGTGTGACGTCAGTTCTGGGTGTAAGAAGCACCGGCCCTGTAAACAAAAATAACCGAGCGTATCTAATGATGCCTAACATTCAGAAGCCTATAATAAATCATGCTTATATTTATATTTTTTTTATTATTCGATGATTGTTTTGAAGATATTTATTTCGATCTTTATTTTTCATCTGATACGTTTTCTTCGAGGGCATGTCTTTCGCTGATATTTATTTATTTACCAATCTCCTCATGAATAAAGAGATAAATTGTTAGGCATTTTCAGGAATTGCTGGATGATGCAAACATCAGAATTTCACTCAACTTGCAAAGATGAGCAAAAATACGTGCGTACATACATATATTTTGGAAAGTCAACTCGGGTAGGCGTTCAATCAATTCCATGACTTTATTGTTGATTTCCTTGTCGCTGATAACGTCTCTGGTGTCTCATTCATTCAGAGAGTTACCTATATTTTAAGCCACTTACCATTTGCTGCATTTGTATCATGGTGCTGTGACTTGTAATGCCGGATAAATTCACTTGCAGACATGCACACGTTGTTACATAAATTGCATGTAATAGTGGTAGATTGTATTGTTGTTGCGACGTGTGTGACTAATCAAGTCAGTTTTTGAAAGGTATACGCGCCTACATTCTTTAAAGGTAAGAGTCTCTTTAGTATCTTTTTCTAAGAAAAAGACGGAGCTTACGTTTTCGATATAGCGAGCAGCACGTTTCAATCCTGCCCCTCGAAAGTTGTTAATACTATTTGTCAGCAGTGTCTTCCAAGCCGACCTTCCCAAACGTTGGTGTCTATGTTGACCTACTTAAAGTGTGATCTTGAGGTAGTCTTTGTAGCATTAATGCCGCTTACACTGTGGTTGTTAGCCTTGCACTAGTTCACCATACCGTACTTATTTTGGAAATCAGTTTTCTTGTAAAGTGTACTAAGTGATCAGCCCATTTCAGTCTCCGCTTCATAACCATAAAATCTATACTCCGAATTTTGCTTGGTATGGAGTTTTCATGATCAACACATTTTCAGTATCTGATGCAAGCATTTTTTTTATGGAAGCGTTCCAGGTGCTGTATAAATTAATTATGAGGATTTTACACAACGCAAAATAATATATTTCATACACTATCACAAGAATTTGACAGTCATTTTGCTTCTATCTACTTGGGTTTAAAATTTAAAAACAGTAAAATTAAGCAAAAACATAAATCTATTGCAACCAACACATTTAATTATGCTTTCTTGGAAATATATTTTTAAAACAATAAAATCGTTATATAGGAAAAAAACAGCAAAAAACAAAACAAAAAAAAACAGTTTCTTTTTTCAAAATTTAACTGTTTTCCTACAATCGAAGGGAGCAGGTAATAATAAGAGAAGTAGAGTATAACGGAAGTAGTTTTATGATTTCAAACTGCTTCTGTGTTGGAAGTACTGGAGATCTCTGCTTGATAAAAAAGAGATATCCAGGAGAAATGATAATCAGATTCAGATTAATCAGGCAACACCAACTGGTTTTCAACTTATTGGCTGGCGATTTTATTATCAAGAAATTAATGATCCAAAGCACACTTCTAATTTGTGAAGAACGTTCTGCATCATGGATTGGTCATCCAAATTTGTATATAGATTCATTGTATTTCTTGGCAATCTTTGGAGTTGAATTTTCCGCCTATATTGCATATGATTCATTATTGTGTATAATTAGGTTACAATAAAATTTGTATTTTATATGAATAGTAACTTATGAAAAAATTGAGATATAGTAGTGTGTGAACCTCGTATCATAAATTTGGAGGGCCGTATAACAGATTTAGTAGAGGCCCAAGAGATCTTTGCACTGGCCCTGCGTATGTCTTTTGGTGATATAGCTGTTACTTCAGTGTGCGCTCTTTTTCCATACAAGACTCGTGACACCTACGAAGAAACCTTTCAGGTTATAGTTGATAAGTGTGCAGACCTAAGCTATTTAAACTGGCTTTTAAAATCGAGTTCTTGCAAGTGTTTGGCTGCGACATAGAGAGCAAAAGTTATTTCTCTCATCTTACGTAAGATCCAGGAGGCGGGTTTGAGAACACTATAATATCAAAATTGTTTTGTTTTATAGCATGATTGATGCTCTAACGCATGAAGACGTCGATGAAGGTATATACAGCAAAACTGTCATTCCACAAAACCCACCTGAAGCCGACGTGTTTCTCACGTACCTCATGAACAACAATGTCCGTTTCAACATCTGCGAATGGTGGAATAATAAATTCTTCAACCTCGTTAGTCACTACCATCCTTCAGTCTGGCGTGTCATTGAAAGGTTTCAACGTGAAGAAACGACAGTGACCACCATTTTTTGCCCTGAAAATTCTTCGTAAATATTGACTATTATCCACTTAAAAAAGAAGACGAGGTGATTTCCTACGAGTTACAATTTATCTTAGGCATAATCGAAAGTTCATACATTCAAAAGGCCTTGTTTTATATTTAATATCTTGTGGAAACATGGATAAATACAAACACAAGTGTGGCTTGGAGGAATAACAATTCTTGCTAACAAACTCCAGAGTTAATGGCAAAGAGCCTTGGCTGTCCTCCAATATAAATTGGATGAAGTCTGCTAGTCATGAATAAAATAAAAAATATCGGCAAGATTTAAATATAAACGAATGCAATAAAATAAAGGTGAAAGAATTCAAGAAAAATAAACATAATCTTATTCAAAGATCTCTAGCGATGGAAACATCTACTACTACTACTACTACTACTACTAATAATAATAATAATAATAATAATAATAATAATAATAATAGTGATAATAATAATAATAACACGTGAATCTTGAAGGAAGCATGATTGAGTTAGAACAATTGTTTACCAGAAATTGTGCAAACGTTTTGGATTCGACCAAAGAAACAAATGAGAAGAACGCAAATTAGAAATTATTCTTGAGATTTATATTATGTAGACAAGGAAAAGAAAGTATGTCACTGTAACCGTTCAAGAGTGCTGACAAATGAATGAACTATGAGAATAAGAATCGTGTCCGTAATCACTGGAGCACTAGGAATGTTGGAAAAAGGCTTTCAGAAGAGAACAGAATAATAAAAGAACATAGGAAGAATAAGAACAATTCAAACAACAGCCCGATTGAAGTCTACACCAATAGAGTGTGAAGTGCAGATACGTCAGCGCTTCAGTAAGTTCCTACAAAAAAAGTGTTTGTTCTAATACAATCTTTGGCCAAACAAAGGAGTGGAGTATAGATAACAACAAGCTTATGATTTTTAAAATAACCTCTGTCAAAGTACATTGAAAAAAGAATGTAAAAATATGCAGCAGGAATGAAACTTTTTCTGCAACAACATGGATTAAGTCAAACAGAAGTTGAAGAGTACCTGGTTTTCGAGAATTCATAATGAGCAACAAATTAACAAAGAAAGTTATCCAAATACAAATAAATTGCAATAGAAAATATATGTGACGAAACAGAAAATGATAGAATTGATGGTATCATGCAATAAATTCTATTGATTGTTACTGAAAACCTAATCTCTTGTTCCAGCATGTATGATGTGCTTCGAAAATCAAGAAATTTGGTAGGCTTAATGGGTCTAGAACAAATAAATAAAATCTGTCATTGAGAAGCAAAAGTATTAAAAATGCGACGGCAAAATCCCAAACTTCAACCGCAAGTGAAGTGACAAACAATAAAATGCTACAAAAAGGATCAGCAGTTGGAACAAAGAAAATAAATCAAAATATTTAAGCTAATGAAATCAAGCCTAAGAGATATCGACACAGAATCAACAGATTTGATTATGAGACAAGACAAAGTAATAAAAAAAATATTCACTAGAACAAAAGTACTAATAGAAATGACAAGAGAAAAATGGACAATCGTCATATTCCAAAACGAGATCCGTAAATGTGTTGACAAACGGGCATTCTAGGAGACAAACAGGAGTGCTAGATATTTGATCAATAATTCCTTTGAACGGATTAAAATTTTTATGAAAAGTTTTTGAAACAATAGAGCAAGCTAAAGCAAGATAAAAAGAAAACAAGAACAGAAAAATAAATGAAAAAAGTAAAAATATGAAGACAAACGCTGTCTACATATATTTTAGAAGATAAAATGAAGTTCTCATAGATGAATATTTATGGACATGGAGGATGCCTTAAAATTGAAGCGGAAATAATACCAAGTTAGAAAAGCAAAAATCGATAAAACCTGGCCATCTATGAAAAATAACAAACATCAAAGCTGTAAATTTGTGAGTGAATATATAAAACTATGCCAAAAGCAACGAATGAATGTAATAAAAAGGACCCGGCAGATGTAAGACGTTGCTGCGTCAGCGCACCAATGTAAAAACAAACGAATGCGAAGAAATTGGGAACGAGAAATGAGAACTGTCTTGTAATCATGCAAAAAATATCGAAATTGAATCAGTTAAAAATTTAATGAAGAGTTGTCATTGTTCAGCTTACGGCGATGTTGATGTTTTCAATTATACTGAGTAAGGTGCTGGAGTTATGAGGAAACTTGTTGTCTCTTAATTTCTAGTGATGACTGGTGTGATCATGCAAATATATTAATTATAATAGAAAATTGTATTTTGCTTCAATGTAGTGATTTTAGAATTTAGTATTTAAAAAAATCGCAAAACAGTAAATATATCAAAAAGTTATTATTACTACGACACTTAAGCTTTATCACGGAGAAAGAGAATCTTCAATATTGCAAATGTTGAAGATAATGCTGATAACGTGAGTAATGCATTTTGGCGAAGGCTAAAAAATCAATCATTAAAAGAAGAGACGACAGCTTTTCAAAGGAAGCACGCCATTACCGGAAACTGCTTCACTAGAAGAGGAATGAGAGAGAAGCTATGCACATCGTTGCTACAGTCTCCACCTCACGAAAATTGAATAGTTCATTAAATTTCAATATTCTTCAGCAATGAATTCCAGAATTTGAAGGTGATTTGCTGAAGGTAGAACAGTAGACGAAAAAGAGGAGTTAAGTGTTGAGAGAAATCTAGAAAAATAGAAAAGAAAAAGTCAGTGAAAGAATGTAAAGAAATGTGAAGAGAACAATTGAGTAAATTTGTAGAGAAGAACAGTTTTAAAAAGGGCAGGGATAATAGCTGATGAAAAAACAGAAAACTCGTGAAAACTAACCATGATGCACGAATAGTAAATACTGGAAAATTGACAGAAAAATATGGAGGGGCGAAGCTTTCTTTGAAGATTTGGTGGAATGAGATTTTTCTTTCACTGAGGAATAATCACGAAAAAAAAAAAAAAAAGAATAACTGATAGAATTAAAATGTCAGATTCAAATTCATGCAATAAAAGATTGAAAATTCTTCTTTTTTAAATTAAAATGAAGAAGGAATATTCTGAACACGATATTGATTGGCTTGCATTTCATTTTCTAATCGAGACTTATATATCTTTGACAAAACACTGTGTAGTGACACGTCTCGATCCGAGTAGGAAAATCTTCAGACAAGTAACGGCTTTATTGATGTAAAAAAGGGATGTGGTATACAACAAATACGTGTTTTAGCTTACATCGAAAAGTTAACGATAAAGGAATGCTCAATATTTGCATTTAATAAGGATATTTAGTGTTGCTTTTGCAATGATCGGTGATATTATGTATGAGCCCGCTGTGAGGTTGAAAATGGAAAATTGTGAGATAAGTGCACTTTCAATACACTTTCTTCTTAGTGAATTCTTTTCTCTTCTGCTCAACCTGGCATTTATTAGGTCAAAACTGTGGTCCAATGTGTTACGGTGACCTATTAGTGCGTTTATTGCTGTGGTTCACTATATCCCTGCGATGCTCATACATCCTATAACCTTTCTATCATAGCCTTAGCATAACTGCTTCGTATTAAATTATTCTTGGATTCGACATTAAATATGGATTCAGTTTCTCAATTTAAATAATCACACCTCACAACCACATTTATGCTATTTATCTGCAAATTCTTTTTTGACAAGTGGAAATGTTTCACGAAATTTTATTGCGTCTCAATTTTCAATTCTCCCTTTGGAGTTTGCTAATCCTCCATTTATTCTCATGTTTGTTTTTGACTGTTTTAATTAATCGTTTAATATTTAAATTTGCTTATTTTTCATGTCTGTTACTAGCAGAGTCGACGCAATTTACAATGTTGTTCAGTCCTTTTCTTCTCGATGTTCATTTTGCATAAAGTCTATAGACATTATAATTTGCATATTCACGTTACATATCCATTGGTTTTATTTGCAAATCTCCCTTAATAACCTTTCAATGACCCCTCTTTCTTCAATTTCAATGTAATTTCACCTCACGTGTTTTTGGCACGGTTCAAACTGCACCAACATGAATAACTTTGAACTTCCTGTTTCACACGTTTCTAAATTTCTAGACAAAGCCCTGTTATTTTCTAATTTATTTTCAACTTTTGCTATATCAGTCAGTCAGTTATGTGGGAAAAACCTGCTTCTTCAGTCATGTATCTTTCGATACATGACTGACGAGGCAGGTTTTTACCCACCGTAGGTTGCCATTTCTTTCTGCGGTAGACCAGTTGCCATCCAAGGCCATAGAACTCGGTCTGTCCTGCTATTTACCCATAACTGGCGGGAGGAGAAGAAGAGGATTCATACCTTTCCCAATGGTATTAGCACGTAAGTGAATGAAATGGATTCGACTGGAATTCGATTTCTCAATCCGAGCCGCTATCCATTACTCCACCGTGGCTCCTTCTTTGCTATCTACTGGTCCGTTTTTATGCTTTATGATTATCGAATTCAGTCTTCTACATTTGATTTGATTGGATGTCAAATCACAGAGTATATAGTATGCACACCCTTGTTCATGATTATAGTTTCCTGACTATATCACTATTAATATTGCACAACTTGCTTTAAACAAATTTCTCTCAGTTGTTTTTATTTTTATGTTTTGTCAAACTTTTCTTATACTCCGAAGACACTGCATTTTTAAAAATCTTTATTTGTATCATTCCATGCACTACTACACACGCTGTCTCATTGGAATAAGGTCTTCAACATATTCTTGGTGACCCCAAATTTTAATTCATTCCATTCTTGTGTTCTATCACTATAATCATAAGCTAAAATTGGTTCTAACAAAAAACGAAAACAGTGAACTGACGTACATAATGTTCGTGATCGTAGGTTTATTGTTTCTTTTTCATAATTGCTTGTCAATGAAGCGCATGACTTATCATGAAATTTCTAGAAGGGTTATTTAACGGAGTTCATCCTAATCCCACCATATCGAGAGATCATATTGTGATAGTTCATGATATCTACGTATTGGAGATATTAAGTTGTTTTTGTTTTGTTTTGTTTTGTTTATTTCTTTTATTTTGCATCTTCGAGGCAGGCGTCAACTGAAAAAAATGAACAAAATTTTCACAGCTAGCAACGGACATTATTCCTATAAGAAAATAACAGAAAGTCATCAGAAAATTAATTATTTTTTTTAATAAGTCACATATGTAAAATATAAAAAATAGAGAAGTTTCTATATTAAAAAAGACGTAACTTCCTGTTTAAGAATTTCACTATCTAGAATAACTGTTCAAATTCCAAAATATAGAACTACATTAGTATATGAAGTTGATATTGTGTCAAAGAAAAAATAATTATAATAAAGCAATTATTTATTTTCTAATGATTTGCCTCAGCATCTTTTTCTTTTTGATTATACATATATATATATATATATATATATATATATATATATATATATATATATATATATATATATATTCGGAAATTGTATGACAAATTGGAAAAGCTTTACTTGGGACACGTTTCGTTCTTCAGAAATTCATCGGACCAAATTTGTTATGATGTTAGGACTACACATGCGCACGACGAGTGCCCAGCTAGCAAGCCACGAGTGGCTCCCTTAGTAAGCCGCCTGTGGCAACGCCACCGGTCCTCTGGTGGCAACCACTAGCGGGCCACCAGCGTTTTACAAATCGGTATTCCAGCGGTCCACCGCCGGCAGCCACTGGTGCTTTTGGCGGGCCACCAGCGGGCCACCAGCGTCGATATTCCATTTGACGACTGGTGGCCGCCACCAACATTTTGCAAATCGGCAGCCACCAGTGGTTATCCAGTTCCAGAGAATACGCGGACCGCCGGCAGGAGTCACTAGTATTTTGCAAATACTTTATAAATGTTCTGTATTGCATTTATTTTGAGAAGCAATATTTACAGAACAAATAATGTAAATTAATTTTTTTTTTAAATCTGTACATGTGCTCAATGGTTTTCAGCCTTTTTATTCTCTTGTATTGCTAAAATAAATAAATTCAAGTGATAATGATAAAGAGAGTAAGTACCCATGACTTATACGCTTTTATGCTTTTGTCACTTGATTTACATTCATAGAACAAAAATAAAATTGTTGAATAAATTCAGTTTTTAAAATTTAACAATATTTTATTACATAAAAGGTTAAATTATTTCTTCCTGCTGATGCGGGAATTTCTACAGTGGTTATTGATGTGTTTGTAAGATCATTGTTAACAGTAGATATCTGTGTTTGTTTGCTGACCACACTTGTCTGTAAATATGGATTGGATGGCAATAGAACATGCTTCTACTTGGTCACTGGTAGAATATAATTGTTCAATAGCTTGGATTTAACTATCAACTTATTTAAGAATTTTCTTCTCTTTGAACAGGAGTTCATTTTTCACCCGTAAAAAGATCTTGTATTTTGACTAAAATTAATGTGTCCAGCGGAATTTTAAATATCAGTTCAAGTTCCAATGTGGAAATAAGATTTAGGATAAACTTCTTTTATTATGAAAGCATTTACTTATCACAGCAATTGAAGTAATGAATGTCAAAAAAAAAAAAAAATGTTGAAATAAAATGATGAGTTCATTCTCCTTCAATATTGAAGCTGTTATTGAAAGTAAAGGTCTACACATCAAGTACTAATGAAATATGAAATATGAATTTCATTTGGATATGATGTATCCATTATAATGGTATGATTTTCTTAATCGTTTTGATGTTTTTGATCATCTGTTTTTTCGAATGTTATATAATTATTCTTATAACTTTATCAAAATAAGATTATTGAGCTTTATATTTTGGAATTATAGCGGTTGCTATGTTTTTCACACCCACATACACTCCAAGTCATTTTATTCGCCTGCGATTGGCTAATAAATTACTACTACATGACAATTTAGCCATCGCAGTTGTTCATTTGACTCTTTTGATTCTGAGCATACATACCTATTCTGTTTAGTACGTGTGTAGTAATTGGTTAATTTTTAACCAATCACATATTTTTAATGTAAGATCAAGTTTTCCCGCGGTTCCGTGGGAGTCTACCTCTTTTCCTTAAATAGAGTGACTTTTCGCAAGTCGCCAGTAAGATCCCAGCCGTCAACACGAATCCACGATCTTGCTCATCACACTCTAACGCACACACAGACACAGAATTTTGTAACTACAAACTTACATTTTCTCTCTGTAACTTTCGCCATGCACAATCAACCAGAACTTTGTTGATTCAAACCAGTTTATTCACAACACATTTCGAGCAATTGTATTCTTGGTGTTATTCATTCTTTACATGAAAACTTTGCTCTAACAATTATTTCAGAACATTTATCTCACAAGAGAACTTTCTTCAAACCGCTGATTACAATCAATCTACAGTCAAAAGGAAACAACTTCCTTCTCTTTAATTTACATTGTGAATACGATTTTATTTCATGCTTCTTGTATTTTATTCAATACATATTTGTTGTTTAACAAATTGGAGTTGTTGTTATTATTTCTTGAATCCTGTACATGGAAGAATCATTAATATAAATAGTAGTCGTACCTATATATTTAGTGTTCCTGTTACATTTAGTGAATCGACCCGACGCTATATTTGGTACTTACGCTTCAGAATTATATAATTTACCTCTATATCCATTATTTTTCCTTGATAAATTGATCTTTGAAGCTTTAAAATAAAAATTTATTTCACTTTTAGACTTATTCTTAACATCGTTCTGATCTTTATGTTCGCTACTGTATGTATGTATGTATGTATGTATGTATGTATGTATACTGCGTTGGACAAATCCTCATACGTCAATGTTTAAAAAATTCTGCTTTCGATTCTGAATACCTGCTACTTAAGAGAATAAAACAAAAAACAAATTATTATGAAGACTTCCCGTTTTCTCGCGGTAACATATAAAATATTAAATATTATTCCTGTTATATTGTTAAATAGGAGAATGCTAATTATATTTCAAGCTTTATTATTTTACGGTTTTCTAAAATATTTTAAATTTATATTTTATTTTTAAACAATATATGTTTTGATTCAGTCTTCATTCTTTTACATTATTTTAGAAAAATATTGAAATCCTTTCAATTCTTGATTAAAAATTCACGTTTTTACTTGCACGAATTTTGACTAGGAAATAATGGTATTGAAACTGCGTGGAATATAAATTAAATATTTGTAAACAATGCCTTTCGGGAACGAACAGTAAGATTTTGGTTTGAAAAAATAGCAAGTGCAGATTTCAATTGAGAAAAGCATTGATCAATGATGAAGATTTGAAGGCTGTAATCAAAAATTACTAAAAATCATCAGTCAAAAGAAATGCATCGACTGAAAGTTTTTTTACGTTGTTCTTGAGCGAATACCAAAAGTATTCGATTGAATACAAAGCTTGCGAAAGAATATTTTGGTCGAATAAATGACGTTATTTTTAAGAGTTCTTTTCAGTTCAACAAATTGACATCTTCAATTTGTTTCTCTCTATCTTCTATTTCTACTTCTCTGAACAGACACACACACACATATATACTATCAGTATGTATAGACGTATATTGTGTTAACTTTATATCAGTGTAACGTAATGTTGTTTTTGTTGCGGAAATGAAATATTGTTACATTCTCAAAAGGTTTATTACTCAAATCCGTTGAACGAAATGTTTTTCTCGTTCCGACGTTAATCAAATTCAAATATATAATAAATCTTTTAAAAATATCCCAATATTATTTTTAATTTTTAACATGTTAAAGAAATAATTTCTATATGTTGAAATTTGTTTCAACTTGTCGAAGTTCGAATGCGAGTAGAAAAGGAAAGGAGTAATAAATTTATTTTCTCTTTCTTTTTTAAAATAAACAATCGAATCCGTAATTTAAATTTTTTAAAATTTTTAATGAAGAACATTTGATATTTTTTTTACTACTATTCCTGAACTCTGAAATCGAATGAATTTTAATGGTGATCTTTATTGAAAGCCATGTCAACCCACATATCTCACACAGAATTGGAGGTCTGTCTCAAATTTCGTCATTCGACAAGGAGGGAAAATTTTTAGTTTCGGTTTGTGTTTGCTGCTGTAAAAATTAAAAAAAAGAAAAAGAAAAAAAGTAGCTATTTAGAGCGTAACTTGTCTCGAAAAGTCAGTCCTCTTTATCTTGGTATATTTTTCTATGCTATGGTCTTACTACAATTATTAAATATAATACGCAACATTCAGTTTTTATGTTAATGAATGTTATTAAACTGCTTCTTGAGAAGGCGAGCAATTAAATATTTTTAATTTAGTTTTATTGTCAAGAATAGAATCTAATTTTCTAATCTTAATCAGTCCTGCTTACAATTTTTTTAAAAAGTAATTTGTATCAGCTTTTCCAATAGGAATAACCTTGTTATTTCTAAGTTTTTTGAAGCCTGGTTATATATAATATATAAATAATATATATATATATATATATATATATATATATAAATGTATATGTACATATATATATATATATATATATATATATATATATATATATATACATTTCACACACGCACGCACGCACACACAGATATATATATATATATATATATATATATATATATATATATATATATATATATATATATATATATATATGATAAAAATATAGTTTTAAGGTATGCTATATGTATGGGTTAGAGTGCTCAATACCAGGGAGAGAGCGTATATAAATATAAAAGTCGACATTGAGGTCAAAACCCAGCGAACACAGTCTGTTTCATGTTTCATGCTTAAACGCTATTTTCAAGCCTGAAGATTGCGTTTAAGCAATAAACAGACTGTCACTGCTAGGTGTTGACTTCAATGTCTACTTATATGTATATGTATGTATATATATATATATATATATATATATATATATATACACACACACACATATATATATATATATGATCTTAGTTACTTTAAACAACATTTCTTAGAAAAACATAGCATTGTGCCTAATATTAAATAGATATTAGTTGATAAGACAACAATACTCACACATACACATAGTAAAAATAACCTTTTCTATATGAAAACTAAGCAACCTACACTCAACAAAATTACATTTCAAACCAGTCACAACATATTACAGTGTATTTAAACACATGGTTCTGTTGATAACAATTCTTTCTGTCACGTAGTCATGTACGACGTCATAGAACCGCATTACGAATTTGCGTCCTGCGTCTGCTATTCCGTGACCGTTATCATCGCATACCAAACTTCTATGTAAACATAACAGGATGCCATCCTTGAGGGTGAACATCTCTGTTGTAATGTCCATATAACCACTCTGGTGGCCCATGTGAACCGAAAGCTTAGATCGAGGAACAGAATAATAAAAATTATCCAAATGTTGGAAGTTTTTGTCTTTATTTTCTCCCGAAACTAAAGCCACTATACGAAGCTTAGAACGAATCATGATCAAACATAATAGACATTCGTTTTCGTTATATTTTAACAATAATGTGTCTGTGTAAGTTTTTTTTTTTTGTGTGTGTGTGTGTGTAACAATTGAGGGTCAGTGTACAAAATTTTGACATTAGACTCACAGAAGTTATAACCACATTCACGTCTACACGCAAAAAGCTACACGCAAAAAGCTACACGCTGACAAACTACAACGCAAACCGCTTTTTTCCCTCTCTCGACAAACTACGATCAAACCGAAAGGAGTAATGGAAAGTAGCCACGAATAGCAAGAGATACACAACTGCAAAGAAAGAAAGATTGAAAGAAAAAGAGAGGGGAAATAGAATGTGATAGAGAGAGAAGATAAATATATATCAGACAAAACTTGGCCGAGATTTATATTTTATTTCAGGTTGTATTAAACTTCATATAAAGTTACTTTTCTTCGAGGTGTCTTGGATTTTAGTGACCATGTTCTAATTTCTCAGCAAATTTGCCTTCCAAGGTGTGTCAAAAAGGCGCGTGTACAAAAGATATGCGTTCGTGCGTTCGTGCGTTCGCGCGCGTACACACACAATGAGGATAAAATACGGATATCTTTCCTGAGGTGTTTATAAATTGTACATTGTTCAATTATTAATGTTCACAATGAACTATTTAAATTACAAAATTGTACTTGGATTAAACGAAAATTACTTACAATATAATACATATTACTTATAACGCATTCCTTCTTGGCGTCAATTTTGACTGCACGGGTACACTAGTTAATTTGGCAGAACATCCAATGTCTTAAATTTATTTACCATTAACAACAGTGTACGAAATGTTACATGAATTTTAATAATTTAATTAATTATCCACCTTAAAAAGTAATTCTAATGAAACAAAGTCCATATCAGAATAATGATTTGACATGAAATTAAATAAATATGAAATTCAGTACTGGCCTTTCTCAGCGACCTCCACCAATTCGGCATAAATTTTCGATACCTAAGGTTTAAAATGATTTTTTTCAAAATGGAAAAGCATTCTTGAAGATTTCATTTTAGCTTTAATTGAAAGCTAAATGATTAAATTTTCTATTTCCAGTCAGAAAAATATCCTGAAGTATTTTAATTAAAAATTATATAGATCGGAATCTCAAATTCTTGGCCGATTTAAGAAAATTTTCTTTAAAACGGCCATTTTATTAATGTTAAGAAATTAGTAAACAGAACAAGATTATCGGCTTTAAAAATCTTCCAAAAGTAAAATATTTATTTACGACACGTTATTTGAGTAAAATTAGAAAATTTATAGTTAACCTAATTTGAAACAAATATTACTTAAATATAGCATAAAAAATTAATATACAAGCATTTCGTAACGTTTTTCTGAGTTGTATTGTTAAGGTCCGATGTGATGAAAGCTAGTATCAATGACCAGAAATTACATAAATTTACGAAATCTAAGTGAACGCATTTCTTTTTTTGGTTTTTAACTACCCATTAATTTTTACAAATGAGCACATTTTTAGCAATTATCTAATAATATATTGACTATTATTTACCTTTCGAAGATGCTTTGTGAAAAAATAAAAATAAAAAATATAAATGAAATAAATATAAATAAATATAGTCTTCACTTAATAATTTAATAACCATTCTGTTGTGATGTTTAGAAGAATTTTAAAACATTTTTGAAATTATTATAATTAAAAAATAAAAATACAAACAATTCTTGTAAAAATTCATTATTTTTCGCATTTTTTTTTTCTTCAGACTGTAATGTCCATAATATATATAACATTTATAAAAGCAATTAAAAGCTAATCTAGTTAAATAATTAGATAGTTTTATTGCAGTTTTTATTTTACGATTTGGAGCAGATTTTAGAAAAGTTGGTGTAAATTAGGAAAAAAATTTTGATAATTTATATTTTCCAAGGTGTCCTGCTTTGAACTAATAAAACCGTTTTGTCGCGCTTTGAATTTCTAGAAAATTTTGTGAAATTAATTAAGTGTGGGGGGGGGGGGTTAATAGATGTAAAAAATTGATTTTTACCAAGATTTTCTAAAAAATAATATTTAAAAAAATAAAATCATTCATTTGTGAATAAGTCCTAAAAATTACATTAAAATCTGACAATTATTTGATTTTTGCGAGAATTTCTAAATTAATGTGTTTTTCAACTGAAAAATATAACGAAAAAACTAAATATTAAATTTAAAAAAACTTCGTTACTCCTGACCTAAAAAAAACCAAGATTTTTAACCGAAAATTTTGAACGTGCTAGAAAGGATTAAAAAAAACTTTTTAAAAATAATTAAAAATTAACTTCGGTCTTTCCTCTTCATAATAACATAAACATTTTCCAATAAAACTTTGTTTTTATAAAGTTTGGGGCCATTTTCATCATGCTATGCTGTTTGTTTTTTTTTGTTTTTTTTGTCTTTTTCGGCGAATTAGTGGCGGTACCTACAGGAATGTAAGTTATTTATTTTATTGTTTAGCAATAAATTAACTATTGTTTTGCTGACGTATTTTCCCATAAAAAATGATTATAGAAGTACCTTGAAAAAATGATTCTTACAAATGCATTGTTTAGCAGCTGGATTAAGCTTAATGTTTTGTACTCCACCTCGTTTGCGATATCTGAAAATATCGGATTGATTAAACTTGGTGAATTTAATTATGACATACCAGCGTTCTTAAGAACGGTGATATGTCATAAGTATAATTCATTAATTTAGTCATATAAAATATCACGTTTGCTCCTAGTTTATGTTTTTTAATGGTAAACAACTAAAATTCAACATAATTTTTGAATACCTTGTAGAAAGAAAAATGCAAATTAATTATAAAAAATCAATATATTCGTTATTACAAATAACAATATATAATCAGAAAATATTAAATTATGCAATTATAATATAATTTTTAAATAAATTTCACAGTGTAACAACACAATCGAAGAAAATTTAAAGAATATTAAAATTCTCTTTCTTGGAAGAGACTGTTACATTTGTAATAAGAAAGACTGGAAAATAGAATTAATAAATGATTTTTTTAAATCAAGTAAACTTAAAATATTACATTTCGGTGTAAGAAACGGGGTAAAAATTCAACATAGTTCTTTTTTTTTATTTGTTAGAAACAGAAATGCAGTTTACACAAAAATAAATAAAGTTGATAATTAGCGTGTTTGCTTTCCTGAATAAAAGTTCCATAAAGAAAGCGAAAAATGTTAGATTAACTTCCAAGTAACAAGACCAGGTTTCTGAAATTACATTTTTGCGAATTTCGGGCAAAAAGATGTCTGGTTTTGCAATGAAAACATAAAAATGATATAGCATGTTCGAAGGAAATAAAATAAATAAATCTTATATTTCAATTAAATAAGTTAAAGATATTGCAAATGGAAAAAGCAAAATTTTCTTAAGCCTACTATACCAGAAAACTGCCACAAACCGAAACCGAAACTAAAAATTGCCCCCAGTGAAATGACGAGATTTGAGATAGGCCTCCAGTTCTTGGTGAGATATGCGCGATGACATGGCCTTAAATAAACATCACGATGTGAAATATGCAAAAACATTTCAGATTACCCTTGAGATCTACGTTTTTGGAATCATGTTTTTCTCGAATATAAATTTTGATTATCAGAAGTGCCCTCAAGGAAACACGGTCATCTATCGATATGATTAACTACTTCACATTATTACTTTATGAACTAAATTCGCGACAAGGTGCATTTTCTATATCTCTTTATCACTGCTAAATAAAAAACAAAATGATTGATAAAAAACATGCGTAAATCTTTGACTTAAATAATCTAAACATTGTAACATACTATGGAAATCTAAAAAGTCCTTAGTTGTCCTTGATTTTTAAATATTTTTTTACCTATTTTAAAGTGAGGTTACACACTTGTATACATCTGATTGAGATTAAAAAATATTTCTTTATTTGGTATTTATCAAATGAAATCGTTTGTTGTTTAAATTATTTTTGTTTGGTTTTATCTAAAACGATGATGTGACGGTCAGAATTTGGTCTTTTATAAATAATATTTATACGAATCTTATGAATAGTGATAATATAACATAAATAGTGATTGGTAAAAGCTTTTCTTTCACTCTTTCTATGGTTCTTGTCGATATCTGTTACACATTTAGTGAATACTGAACAATAGGCCAGTCAGTATGTGCCATACGTGATATACGCTTGGGTGATTATGTATCTTTAGTTTGCCATTTCTTTCTGTGGTAGACTAGTTGCCAACCAAGGCTAAGGAGAAGAGATGAGTGTATATTTTGCCAAGAGTATTTGTGCGTAAGTGAATATAACGAACTCGGCTGGAATTCGAACTCAGTTCTTCGAGTTCTCATCCCGAACTGATATCCATTATATCACAACACATATCCATCACCCCCTTTCAATAGTACAGAATTTATATACAAAAGAAAATACAAAAAGCACATATTTAAAGATGGCTACACAAAAATACATTTTCCCTACACTTTTCTTTCCCAACCCATAACCTGTAAATAATTATGTCATAACGTAGCAACTTAGTTAAGCAAATATTGTCAAGAGACACACTGTAGAAAAGGGAGGTACCCGAAAAGTAGTTTACAACAAAATTAACCAAAATCTCAAGACAATATTAGGAATAACTACGTGAGTTCGCAATAAAATGAGGTCGCAACAGATCCAAACTTCTTTTCTCTTTTAGCAAATCAGTAACAGGTATCAACTAACCCAGAGTAGATTCAAGTTTTACCATGGGTGGTACGCATATTAGTGAAATGGACTAAAGATTCATATCATATTCATATCATATCATATTCATATCAGATTCATATTCATAGGTGTATAAAACTGATACTATGTATAGAGGCTGAAAATGAATATATCTTCATTCGATTTCGTATGCATTACTGCCAACTTCCTAGTTCTGGTTTTAACATCAGCAGTCACTATCGCTGAGAAAGACCAGTATGCATACCAACCACAGGTTTAGCAAAACGGTCAATGAATGCCGAATATTTCCATGTACCATTACCATTTAGGCTTGTTCCTAAATCAGTTCTTATGTCAGTACAAACGCGCAATTAACCTTGCATTTGTCTTGAAGATATCTTTACCTAGATATGTACAGAACAATTACATTGTACGATTTAAGTTTAATATTTTCTTATTACTATGAGACGGGTTATGGATACGGTCATCCTATAGCAAATGTTTTACATTTCTGAAATATATTTATACGTTTTGGTTACAAAATTAAATTAAATATTTTAAGAGTTTTTGTCTATTTTTACAGTGAAAAAACATTTAGCAAAGATTTTAATTCTCATTTGAGTAGAGAAATAAAATTATTTAAAATATTTTGATGCACCTAAAATTTGAATTTTCTTCCAAGTATTCTCTTAAAAACAATTTCCAGGATAAATTTGAGTTCAAGAGAAGACGGACTCGTTGTTTTGTGAAACATGAATTAACATCAAGAATATTCTTTAGGGTTATTTGTTATGAGTTAAGCCAGTTAATATTTTTAAATTATTAAATAGCCGCGGTAGTATTCTTTCAAAAGGTACACGGAGGGACACAACCAAGTGTTGGAAATGCAGGGGATATAAAAAGAGATTGACACGTAGCAAACAATATTTCGTCAAACCAAGTATTAGGTTGGTCCAAAAATAATGACGTAATAATGTCGTTTTTTGACGTTAAAAAATACGTCAAAAAACGACATTATTACGTCATTATTTTTGCACCAACCTAATATAAGTTAATTTCATAAAAGAAGTAAAAATTCAGGAAATTGCTTTTACAAAAACGTCAAGTACAAACTGTCGTTGTGTTGAGTAATTTAGTAAAAACCGCCTAAGATAAAAATTTGTTATTTCATACGGTCGTGTTTAGTATAAGCGTGGTGACAAGCCAATGCTTGTCAGTTCATTCCTCTCCGTTAATTCTGTCAATCAGCATTTGATTTTTCACCAAGAAAGTAATTCGATTTATCTTGCTTATCATTGAATCCAATTTTCCAAAGGAATGGAGCTACAAATGAGGGGAATTAAGCATATTAAGCGCATTTTAAGTAACCCTCCGTAAATGTTGCTTAAACTATCATTTGCTTCGATGCTGTAAGATATATTTGTCTATTTTTGGCCTTCTTGAAATCATGTATTTTTCGTTATTCCCATGATAAAATAACTATATTGCCCAAATGTTGATAATTCGATTTTATTCAAACTGCCAAAGTATATGAATATTGCAAAAAATAGGGTATATTTTGAGATTGACATAAAATTGTCTCAAAATAATGCAATAATATATATAAACAAGAGATATCTCCATTTAACCAAATACCATACAGAATGTTATTAACAAACGCAGACTGTTATTAACAAATTCATAACTGAACTTACTGGCGCGCACGCATGCACACGCACACACACACACGCGGGCACACACACACACGATAGGTAAATTATTGAAAAATAATAGCAAATATACTGTAAAGAAAAGGCAAAAAGACAAATTAAATGAAGTCATTGAAGTTTCCACTAATACTGTAACGTTGGCCAATAAAATATACCATTTAGATCCAACACTAAGCAACGTCTTAATAATACTAAGCAATTGTCTTAATAATACTAAGCAATTGTATTAATGTAGTTCGCTACTGGATCGACAAGTAGACGATAAAATATGCGTTACTCAGCGAATAATAATAATAATTTAGGTGAAATTTTCTTATCTAATAAGAAAGAGGCTTTATACAACTTGTCCAATCAAGGGAAATACTCCGAATTCATTCCTTGCTGGCATTTTCACATGACAATGAGTAATGAATTACTGCTTTTCACCAATATATTTTACTATTTTAGCCATGAGGTTTTATAAAATTGTTTTATTTTAAATTCTTAATTATTTTTTATTTTATTTATTTTTATGTTTTAATGTAACTGTTAATAGGAACTTTTTTATTTTATGTTTCCCTACATTTTATTAAATAGTGTCAAGTGAATGAAGTGGTATTTTATGAGTTTGTTGACAAAGTGCCTCAGCAGACCGGAGATGAGAACGATATGGGTAAGCAGATTATATGGAAATGATTAAAAATTAAAAACAAAATAAGTGAATAAAGAGGGAAATTGAAAATAAAATAACACCTGCCCCTCTACCAGATGAAAAAAATAGGAATTGAAACAATCAAACTATAAAAAATCCCGTCAACATTTCCATCTCCAAATAAGCAAGAAAAATTGAGCATTTCTTTCCACTCGTGCACCTTCCTTTGCACATAAGCGTGTGATGAGATTAGTCGACTATAGTCCGTCAGTAACCACGCAAAATTTCTTGTTCCATACGGGTAACATATGCACAACAAATATTCTTGTTTGTTGGCAATAAATTTTATGTTAGTGTTATGGTTTCATAATAATGAAACCTTGATAGCACTAATCATTTAGAAGGTAAATGCTACTTTTTGTTTCCACACTATGACCGCAGAAAACGGTCACCTACATAAGAAAAACAAAATGGTTGAAACGTATTTGCCAGATTACGATCCCTGTAACGAATCGAATCAAATGACCAATAAAGTAAAATCGATCGGCAAATAATGAACGCTACCACAAAAGCACTGAATAATAATAATAATAATAATAATAATAATAATAATAATAATAATAATTTATTTCCTTTTCGATATTAATTTAATTTTTGTCGTAATTTTATGTTTATTTTGTTTTATTTCATTTTCAGAAATATATACTTCAACGTAAATATAACTCGTAAATATCCAACTGATTTTAATTTAGATCTATGTGAGATCATAAATTATTTATATTCTTACTTTAAGAAAAAAAGAAAAAAATGAAAGCCATTATATTTCCTAAAAAAGTATTTTATGTATATGTTTATATATATTAATCTGCATATTACCGCAAATTATATTTTGAATTAATGATATCTTAATTTTAAAGACATAAAGTTATTATACCATTCAAAAGTGACCGATGGATTATTATCGTTATTGCCATTGTCGTTGCCATCATTGGTGTTTCAAGGATTGTTTTTTTAGTTCTTTTTTAATCTGTTTCTCTTAACGGCGTCTTTATTTGAATTACAAAAATGTCTCCTCTTAGCAGTTACTGAAGCAAATTGCTGAAAGTTATAAGACGGATACGGCTGATTGGAAGAAGAAATGAAGCAAAATGAAATAAATAAATAAATAAAGAAGTAATAATAATAATAATAATAATAATAATAATAATAATAATAATAATAATAATATTTTAGTAATAGTAATGATGATAATAATATTATATCTGTATTTATGTGAATTGTATGTACACTTGTATATGTGTGCATATATGTATGTATACGTATATATGTACATTGATTAGTATAAAACCAAAACTTGAATTTTAACATTTTAATTTTAGACACATGTTAATAAGTTATATAAATTGTTGATGTATTTAATTTGACACAATTTTTTTTTATTACCAGTCGGAGCAGAACATTAGACAGACTCTTATTACTGACTAGACTAGCCGTGACCTGTTAGGTCACTGAAGCTTCAGCATATAAAACATTGAAGTTAATTTCAATATTGAAAGAAAAAAAAGAGAAAAGAAAAAAAAAATCTGTTTGAAGGAAGTTGAAATAAAAATACGCACTAAATAAACAACTCGTATTTTTTAATCTCATTCACTTAGAATGTTTTTTAAAGTCAGATTAACTTAAAAAGCATTTTTAATATGCCAAGAAATATTTTAAAATCCATTTCAATTGAAAATATTTTTTAAATATGGCAAAATATATTTTTGGGGGTTTTTATATATAAAATATCGTTTGTTTAATGAAAGCTGAAATCACGCAATCGCAGAGAGATGGAAAGAGAGAGAGAGGTGGAAGGAGTGAGAGATGGAAAGACAGAGGTGGAGAGAAACTGACATCATGATACGCTCGACGGCCGACGTACACACGATTAACAAACTTTTAGTATTAGATAGATAGATAGATAGATAGATAGATAGATAGATAGGAAGAAGAAGAAGAGAGAAACAAAGAGGGGTGCAATAGTGGTGGTAATGGTGATGATGATAACGCTGGTTATTGTGGTGATGGTGACTTTTCGGTTATTTTCTAATGTTATTTTATTTATTTATTTATTAGTAAATTATATACAATTTTTGTTTTATAAACTATACAATACAAAAACTTATAAACTTTTCTTTAAATATTATTAGTAACTATATATTAATTGTATCTATGGGTAAAACATATTCGGGTAATAACAAGATTAGGGAGATTTGAATATAGTTTCATATTATTGAACATAAGAGAGAGAGAAAAATCAAAGAAAATTCCATTGAAAATTGAAGTTATGTCGAAGTCTGGTGAAGCACATCGTATATCCTTGGGATCTAAACGATTATAAACGAAGATTTTACCGTTGTTGTTCATAACAGCAATAGTAATGAAAATAAATAACAGAAGGTGACCTAGATCCCTGAACGTGATGACCCACTATGGTATGATGGATATGCTCTGGTGGTCGTGAACCAGCTCCTACGTATACGAACTAACTATAATTCTGACACAATGAAAAATATTGATCAACCGCAATCCCCACTGAAGAACCAAACTGGGATCTGCAACTGAAAAAAAACTCTACCCAAAAAGAACTAGAGGAAAACCACGCCGATGACTGTTTTTGCAGAGGCCCTCTATATTTATTAAAAGAAAATCCCAGAAAAAGAATTATGAATAAATGGTCTAGGGAAGAGTATATTGAAGTAATGATAGCATTTTACACCGCTACGATAAATCCGACGACGACAACAATGATCAAAGCTGCCTATAATATCTGGCGAGAAAAAATCTCTCAAAAGGACTAAACATTGATGCCAACAACAAACTAGGCAAAAGAATACCTGACATAGAACTCGAAAGTGTCTGAGAAAACATCAAAAATAGATTAAACGCTAAAATCAAGGAACTAAATGCCAACAACCCAGAGGAGACACATACAGAGAAACAAATAGAAACTAGTTGTAATAATCCCTCTGAGGTACACAAGCAAATAAAGGAAAATAATGACGGATGGTGAGAGAAACAGAGATGACAAAATCATTCGATATAAATGGAAGAATGTAAAGGAAATGTCTTTCGAGGAAAGTCCGACAATTCCAAAAGTCAAGTGAAGGAAACCATCAACCTTGCTAACCAAGCAATTAGAAAATTAAAGGACGAAATGGAAAGTTCAGTGGGCCTGACAGAAGTTAATCATGTTATATTCTTAGCTTCGGCAACGATAGCAGAGACAATAGGTGAAAAATTAAAAATGCAACGTAAAAGGAAAAGAAAAATGCCAGTCTGAAAAGACATAATAGAAACCGAAATAAATACGAGGGCAATTGTAATTTGTACGTGGAGTAGAGAAAGGTTCCATAATGAAAGAAAGGAGGTAAGAGACAACTGAAACGAAGAATAAAAAGAATAAAACTGACGTAGCAAAAGTTATAGAGAAGCTGAAACACCAAATTCAAGCGAAGGCGCAGGGAATCAGGTGTTATGAAAAAAGAAAGAGATTCTTGTAGCTAAACAAGATCTTCAAAGAAGATGCCAAGAAAATATATCGAGAACTTAGAAAAAAATAGAGATAAATGAACCACCTAATATCGGGGAAGTTGAGGAGTTTTATAGCGTAAGAATGTGGGAAACACTGCAAAATGTATAATGAAAGAGCTACATGGATGAAGCAACAACAGAAAGAACACACACACATATAGAGTGCCAAAAATGGACAGGTATCAATATTACTGAAACAACCGCTGCCATCTGATAACCCCCAAAAACGGAAAGCACCAGGAATATTCAATTTTTGGATAAAAAAAAAACCTATCTGGCACCCACTAAGACCTTGCACTGGCATAGAATGCTATAATCATAAACCCAGAAAATATTCTAAATTGCTCAAGTGGGGAGTAACATATCTACTCCCAAAAGCAGAAGAGACACAGAACACGAACAACTATAAGCCCATCACCTGCTTACCAACAATGTACATTGTGGTCCTCATTTCTATCATAACAGAAAGAACACACAAATTCCTGAAGAAAAACAACTTACTCCCAGCAGTATAGAAGAGGAAGTTATGGGTGCAAGGATCAACTAATTATCAATAAAACAATATTGGAAGAGGTGAAAACAAAGAAAAGAAACTTATCGACAGCATGGATCGATTGCACACTAATGGATAAAGAAGAGCCAAAAATATACAGAGTATGCCCCACAAAGTTCAAATTCATTACATACAAATACTTAGGAATTAATGTAGGAGACGTAATACAATATTCAATTATGAAGAAAAAGATCCGAAAAGAATACTATAGGAGAGGCCAATAAAATGAAGGCCTAATTTAATTTGAAGTAACTCTAAAAACTACAACAATCGGATTGGAAGTGTGCATCACCAAAACCAATGACCCTCATCCTACAAATAGTAAAACACCAAATCCACTCCATCAACGAAGAAACAACTTAATATTCCTGAAATGCTACCAACAAAAAACGAAGTGAATACAATCTATGCCAAACGAGTAAAACAGAAAGAAAAACAACTTGGCCAAATGAAGTTATAAAAAACCTGGGAGGACAAGGTGTTGCATAGAAAATACATAAAAAGAACGAAATAAGCAGATGTGGACCAAGAGAAAACACACCAGCACCAGGCGGAAAACTGATACAGAATGTCTAATTATTGCAACTGAGGACCAAACCTTTGCAACCAGATACTATTACTGTCATATAATCAAGGATGAAACTAACCCGAAATGCAGGATCTGCGGAAAATATGATGAGACTGTCGACCATATTATCCCAGGATGTCCGAAACTGGCAAAAAATGATATATACCCACAGACATAACAAGGTAGCGATATATGTGCATTGAAGATATGCAAGAAGCACAAAGTCGAAACGACTCAGAGATGGTATGACCATCAACCAGATACAATTACCCAAAATAATGATGTAACTATCCTCTGGGACATGCCAATTCAAACTGGCAGGAAAATAAAAGCCAACAGAATTGATATTATCATAATAAACAAAAAATAACAGTTAGTGTATGCTTATTGACATAGTACCATCTGAGAGAAACATCTCCATAAAAGTTATCGAGGAATTGCCACTAAAGAGAGCTGATAATATGAAAATAGAATTGATCATATAAGGTTTCTCAGATAACGAGTCGTGTTATTTTTTTGATATTGTCATTATTTCTAAATATATCGCGATTATTTCGGGCTCTGATCTGTGATCTATTCTCATTTAAGTGTTAACGAAATAGGAATGAAATAGAAATATTCTCATACTGCTTCCAATAATATTTCTACACAAATACACATTAAATGAAAATTCAAAAGCAAATAGGAAAATAATAAAATGTTCTTACACTCCAATTTGAAATAGGTGCGCACTCATGAATGAATCAATATAAAGCAAAAACATGTTCAAAGGAAACGAAAGTGAAGATAGTAGTTTGTAAATTTCTGAGAAGACACACACCAGCCGATGCCTGATCTTACTCTGCTATAAGCAATGTTGTGAGCATCAAATACGCAAGTGACAAGTTTTGTCAACTATTATTTTGAGACGTTTGTTATACATGACAAATATCATAAACATTGTAATTATTTTTACTTATTTCTGATGTTGGTGGTGGGATAGATTATGACAATATCACTAATTGTTCTAATTAAATCCATACAAATATCGATGTTCAGCTTCCTACCGACGCAATCAACCAAATTCACAAAAATAATAAATGCATTCAAATAAAAGGACTTATAAATCACATTGTTACAGAATTCATATATTTCATTGTAAATAATACGTTCATTCCAAACATATTTTTCTATAATACTTTCTTTGTAAACAACGAAGAATTTTCTTGATCCCGTAACAAAACACCGGATTGTCTGAGCTTCTGTCTAGTCTATGAGGACCGACGCACACTGGTGATACCAAAGAAATTCTTATGTTACATCTTTGTAATTTAGAAATCTTTTAGATCATATTCAAAATGGAAAAACGAAGATATACCTCAAAATATATACGCTTAAATATTCGTTATGCGTTCATGTGGGCATGTGTACGTGCGAGAGATATAGAAAGAGTGTGTGTTTGTAGACACACAATTCAGAAAATAATGCCTATTCTTTAATTACAACAGATATACAGTAGCGGCCATAATATAAGGAACAGAAACAACAAAGACATAAATATGTGTATTACTTAAAAATTAATGCATGATTAGCAATGAAATTTTTACCGAATAAAGATTAGTTACAAAGATTTACATAATAGTTTTTTTTTAAACAAAGATTAAGGAGTATTTCTTTGGTAACAAAGAAAAGAATATTGAGCTGTTATGTGACATCTGTCCTTTACGGCAGCGAATGTTGGACGATTTCTTCTAAGATTGTTGTGGATTCCGAGCTGAATTCGGTCTCCAAGGAATGACAAACGCAATAATTAAATATAAGAAATAAAATGTATTTACACAATCATACAAAGAGTAATACTGTTAGTAAGTCCAGGAACGTGGTTAGTAGCAAATACCGATAGATATATACAGTCTCGAAGTAGGACTTCCTTAGAGTGTACGTGCTTGTAACTGACTTCTACAAGAGGTTACCTCACACTATCTCCGTTCGTATATTCTCTCACTCTCCGTATATCCTCTCACTATCCGACTACCGACTACCATACGACTACAGACTGTAACTCTGGGTATTTAACGGCAGCAGTCCAGGTACACTTGGTAGAGTCCACTTATATCAAAAAGGGGTGGACCCCATAACAAAGATGAAGAAGAGACTCGAGGTGACAGAGATGTGGTTCTACAGGTGGATGCTAGGGATATCATGGAACGAGCATGTGAGCAACGATGAGGTTGCAAACAAGGAGGAAGCTTATACTTAACATCAGGAAGAGGCAGCTGAAGTTCCTGGGACACATAATGAAGAAGGAGGGCCTGGAGAATCTGATACTCACGGGTCGAATAGAGGGAAAGAGAGAGAAGGGAAAACAACGCGTGACATACCTAGCGGGCTTACGCAAGTGGATGACAGAACGTGGTCTGTGGGGAGGTGACAGAGAGAAGGAACTTGTTCCTGCATAGTACATACCGCACCGGCCATGCAGATACACAATATATCTTTATTAGTTGATGACTGACAATGTAACGTCAGTTTAAAAATCATTTTAAAAATGGTTGATGGCCATAAAATTACAGAGGCCATAATGTATACCAATTCTGAATGAGATTTTTAGCTGCTTTCCAAGATTCATGCTAATTTTTTTGTTCCACCCTACCATCAGTAGAGTCATTGCCTCTGAGTGACTCATCTCCCAAGAAAATGAAAACCTGAAGCTGGACTATAGGGTGAATGGGACAAGGGTATCCAGTCATACACCGTGATTGTTTGAACTTTAAGCTATATTGTTATGGTGCCAAACTACACCACTCATCTTCAGTGGTGGTTTACATCAAATAATTCTTGCTCTTAGTTTTGGCAATCTGCTCATGTAAGAGTCAGAACTCTTAGTGTAGTCACTGGACATAAATATTAACAATATGACTTCATTCTTTGTCACAAAATTGTGACCATCATATTCTTTGTGAGACGTTCTGCTTTAAACTTTGTCTTTTCTGCGTGAGTCATAGTGGTGAATATATATCACATCTGTTGTGGCTACCCGTGATGGAAAGCTCCAGGAGCTCTTTGGCAACAATCACCCAAGCACTACTATAGCTCACCGAAACGTTTTGTAATAGCAATACCGCTGTCAGTTGAAATGAGAGTATCAATATGATTAGTCTTATCCGCATTAATAACAACATATGTCTTGATATTGTGGGGACTGTGTTTATTATGTCAGTTTCACTTTTCTCTCTAGGATTGCCATAACTGTACTCACCTTTGTTCTAAGTATGGTTACATCAAATGTAGACTTTCCATACACATTAAATATGTGAAACATTTCTCCTTCCGAATTGAGACATTCTATGACAGCTCTTTGCTTTCTACAGAGAGAGAGAGAGAGCCATTCTGAAAGTGTATTATGGGGAGGAAAAGTAAGATAATTTAACAAGTTCTAAATACTTTATACTTTATATCGAAATAAAACCTTAGGAATTCTGATTCATACTTTTAAAATTAACTTAGAACAGACATTACTTTTTGACCGATAAATATTATATTGATAAATTTGACTCGGATAAATATCGATATTTTTAAGTGCATCTTTTCAAATTGATTAGCTATTCATTCTGCTTTACAAAAATAAGTTTGGTTTCTCCGACCAATCTCTTTATAAATAGGAAATATTCACATTCATTCCAGATTAAATATCTGGAAAAAGGAATTCTTACTTTCTGGATGAGATTAAAATAGAATTTTCGAAATGCTTTCAAAATCGGTTGTCGACCGTTAATCTCTGAGCACTTGGATAGCCTCATCACTATTGAATACCAGAGTAGAGAAGGATCATTATTCTATATAGTTCTTCCTCACTCAAATCCTATTCTATGTTCTGCTTTTAAGTAAATGACGAGGAATTAAATTCAAAAGCAAAAAGGAAAATAATAAAATACTCTTACACTCCAATTAGAAATACGTGCGCACTCATGAATGAATCAATATAACGCTGTTTCAGGTTGCGCCTACAAATTGAGATAGATAGTGGGGAGAGAAGAGCAAGAGAGATAAAAAAAAAACAAAAAAAACATGGCACGTGGGAGATATAGATGAAATTTTGACAAATATTTACGCATCTTATTATATTCTATTAAATAGAGCAGACAGAGAATGTACGTTAGTGAGTTTCACCAAAGGAATACGAAGAGAATGGGAGGGGTTCGCTACAATGTGCGTGACATGGTGGGTGTCTTAACCGTGAAGGTTAGGACTGGTGGAATTAAGTATAGTTCATCTGAACACTTCCGATGGAAATAGCAATAGAGTAGCGGGAGACTCGCGATGTCTGGTCTGTGAAAAAGGGGTTGTAGTGTGGAAAATAATTTGTCACCCACAAAGATGCGGAGATGCATTTGGACGCTATCAAGAGTGGGAAGTGAATACTGCAGCTCCTGCCCATATATGGCAGCAGTACTCCATTTTCAACCTGATCTGACTCTTGTAAATGTAGAAGATAGCAGGAGAAGCGGTACAAGGAACCGACCATTTTATTCCAGCATCTTTAGCGATGGATTGTATGTACGAGTTCCATTTGATGTCTGGACTGGGTCCCAATAGGCGCTCAAGGCACGGTGTCTCCCTGATGAAACTTCCGTTCATCCTGATTGGTGAAAGTTCTGGATTCGGTTGGCAATAGTGTAATGTTACTAGTTTGATTTTCGAAGCATTGAATGTGACCAGCATTGTTTTTAATAATAATTGTATTCCTATAAATAAAAATCTCTGAAGAAATTAAATCAGTTTATATTTTATTTCAAACAAAACAATATTTCAGTTGCTTTCATTTTTCAATATATTCTGTAAATTTGGGATCGTGAAAAAATAGTTGAAAAATTATTTCTACAAAATTTATTTTCATTTATTAAATTAATGAGGCACGAATGCATAGAAAAAAACATGTTTTGCTTCATTCAGATTATGTAATATATTTTTGAGAGTTGATTTAAAATTGAAAAGCATTTTTCTTTTTCACGCAAAATTTCTTATAAACACTTTGTCTTGTTTTCAGCTGACTGTAGTGTAACAAAACGTAATTTACCTGCCCTTGAGAGTAAGAATCGTGGCACATGATATACGAAATTTAATCCAGTTGAAGCCAATCCGTCAGATTTCCGTTTTCTTTCACTTGATATGGCCGAGGCAAACTGATACAAGATACGAACAAGCCAACCTACAAGTAAGACTTTAATACACTTCTTTTCTTCATATATGCTCATGTGTAACTATTTCATTACCACAACAAATCGCATGTCTTGAGAGAATAAGATATAATAAACAATGTTTTAATTTACTAAGTTTTGTTTAACACAAAACCGCAAGTAAAGGGCACTGACTGAGGATCGTATTTACTATAGTAATTGGTCAACCAAATTAACTCGAGGAACCCTAATTATAATGAATACTTTTGTTTTATATATGGAGACCTTAACGTCTTCTCTATGTTACTGGATCAGCATTCAGAATATACAAAATTTTCGTGTTTTCTCTGTGGCCGGGAAAGCAGAGCCAAGAGTTTACAGTGGATTCAAAATGAATAACTAAACATAACCTACAGATTGGAAACAAAAACACAGTTTCATGAAGCAATTTAATGAAGCCTTGTTAAAAGATAAAAACAAATTTTGTATTTGTGCCAAAAGATTCCCGATTTGTGTATCATTCAAAAAAGTAATTTTTATGTTCTTAGGGAAGCGACAAATCTCCAAATTACAAAAGGACTGAATTAAGTATGTTAATCAAGTTTAAGGAATTCCATTGAAACATGAGTCTGAGAATTCACTTTTTGAATTCACATTTAGATTTTTTTTCTTTAAAATCTTGACGCAATGAGTGAAGAATTGAGTGAAACATTTCCACCCGGTGCCAAAGAAATAGAAGAACGGTAACAGAGACGTAGCGATATAAGTAGGATTCACAGTAAACGAACAAATCTATAAACGCCTGCCAACCAAATGAAGTTTTCAAGGGAAGAAAATGTGAGATTACAAAAGCTACACAAGTTATATATAAATATCTAAAATATAAATATAAAGTTATTATAGATGTTTTAAAGTTACATCAGAAAAATATTCTCGTGTAAAAAAAAGTAATCAGAAACAATGTTATTTATTAGGACCTTGAACAAGTTCTCGTTGATTTTTCAAGTAATGTTTTATTTACAAGAATACAGCCAATGATTGTTTAAATCTTTTCTTAAATTCAATTTTTAAAATTTACTATCCTTTTTTTCTTATACATTTTTCTTATCCCTTTTTATTTCATTCTTATATTCAATATAATAATTTAAAATTTAATCCATAGTAATGATCGTAATAAAAAATAACTAAACATTGAACATTTGCATTAAAAATTCATTGAAATTTTATCAGAAATATTCACCGCTGATACTTGCATTAAACATTAACTTAATCTCCAGAGAACTGACTGACAATTTTTTTCTCCTTCATTATTTTGCCACCGTATACTTTTTTTTTTTAACCTTACGGCGTTATGAAAGATGGTAATGAAACTAAACTAATAAGGACAGAAATATTTAATAACTATTTATTTGTTTCCATAAGTTCAGCCAATTATTTAAAAAAAAATATTCGTGTTTTAAAATATTTTTTTCAAACAATAAACATTAAACGTCAGTATTAAATAACTACACTCCTGGCCTAACTGTTTTTGATTTGTTTGTTTGTTTGTTTGTGTGTGTGTGTGTGTGTTTCTGATACTCGATGAATCACTTCCCACCAGACGTGCTTGGTGGGGGATCCTACAGTTGATTTGGAATGGCGATTCTACAGTTGACTCTAAATGAATATTTAAAAATATTTTAAAGGAAGAAGTTAGAATGTAATATTTGAAAATTTTACATCTAAATAATCTTAATCTTTTTTTTTATATTACAGGCTAAAGATTCCTAGTTTGTAATATTAATATGAAAAGCTAATCTTGTAATAGGCTCTAGATTTGATTTTTCTGAAAATGTTTAGTTTAAAAATCTCTAAAAAATTTAAAATTTAATGTAGAATGTCGTTATTTTCACATAATAATTCTAAAATAGATATTTTATGGAAAACCTATTGAACTCTCTGAAGAGCGTGATATTTATACAGTTTTTGAGCTTTAAAAATTGCAAGTGTAGTAAAAACTTTCGAAATGTAAACAAACTTTAAATCGCGTATATTTCTGGTTCTACTTTACTACGAATGTTTTTCTTTATTTAAAAAATCTCCAAACTTTTTCTACAAAAAAATAAACAATTGAAAAGAAAAACAATAACATTTATTTTTAACGTATTTCAAAGAGTCTACAATTGAATTAAGTTGGGGTGGAGATTTTACAGTTGATCAGTCTTGAGGGATTCTTCAACAGATTCAATGTTTTATATCAACGTCTTCCAATAAAAAAGCAAATAATTGGTTATCTTCCAAATTCGGAAATGCGTATCGCCTCGTACGCTCTTTTAATCTGCTTTTTTTCAGGAAAATAAACTTGTTTTTTTTTATCTGAAATTTTAAATAATTTTCTTTTACAATAAATTAATTTCGGCATTTTTCAATAAATATATATATCAATGAACCTTTTTTAATAATAAAATTTGAAAAAAGACTTTTTAACAATTAATTGAAAACAGATGAAACCTTATTTCAGAATTTCCCTAAAAAAGTAGATCAAAAGAGCGTACGAATGAGGGTCGCTCCTGCTGCTACTATAAAGATATCATTCCTTAAAAAATAAGCTGAAAATTTTGGGATTGCGTATCTTGAAGATAATAAGTAAACTATTGTTTTTTATGAATCAATAGTTTAGACATTGTTCATAACGTCATAGCAGTCATGTTGAAAACCTTGAAGGTTTTTTTTTTAAATCAAAGAAGCTATTCATTATAAAATTAATTTATTAATGAATAAAATACCAAAAATATCAACATTTTCACACTTGATTTTGAAATAATTGAAAAACAACATATCTTTGGACATTTTATTTTTATTAAAAATAATTTAAAAACCATCCAAAAATTATTTAGGTCGATTATCGCAATACAAAAACATGGGTTGGGGCGGCAAATATATATATTGGTAGTACAAAATATACATTATAGTGAGGATGTCTCTTGGAATGTCCTGGTTATGGTCTTGCAGTTTCAGCAAGAGGTCGCTCACAGCAGGGCCAGATCAAAATATTGGCATCGCAGAGTGTCGCCCGAGCTTATTAAAAGCTGAGATCGCCAAAAGGGCGGCATGTCATGCGTTTGTGATCTTCCAAACAAAAAGGAATGAATGTGAAAAAAATTTGAATTTAAAAAAACAAAATATTAGATTTCTTTTTAGAAACTCTATAACATTAAAATGAATGATCGAGTCTTCAATTCTTTTTTCCCCCGCAAAATGCATCCCCCATAAAGTGCCGCCCGGGGCCCAGGGACCAACGCCCACCTCCGGTCCGCTACTGCATATAATACGTCCAAAGAACTTTGAATTAAAATATGCTGCCTAAAAACAAACGCACGCACGCACGCATATATATATATATATATATATATATATATATATATTGATGCATGTTTATATATATATATATATATATATATATATATATATATATATATATATATATATATATATTTTGATGCATGTTTCATTAAATAATATAGACAAGTTTTGTCTATTTATTTTATGTAAATTCTTTTCTTATCGTCTGATAAGCTTAATGACATTTTAATTAAAAGACGAAAGAAAATCAAAATATTGATACATATTTTTTAATCCTATCTAAGCTTTCGGCTTACATAAGCCATTATCAAAGATGACAATTGCATTACAATATATTAAACAATACACGGACAAAACAATAATGATAGTCCATTTTTATTTGCATAGAAGATTTCCAAAGTCGTGCATACGAGACGCTGGATGCGAAAATCACACCGCAGCTCATGACATCACACATGACCGCGCGAGAGTGAAAACGAGAAGTATTAAGTATGGGAAGCCGTTGGTATAAACCAATGGCTTCTGTTATCATTTATAGGCATTTAGGAATATTTGTGGAGATTTCATAGTTTATTTTGTTCAGGTTAGGTTTCAACAGTTTTATGTATATAGCTTCAAGATTTTTTAGTTTTGTTTATTGTTTTCATGTATAGTTGTGTTTTCAACGAGGATTATCCGGAATTATGTATGTGGCCAGGCATGTTACACATACAATATATATATATATATATATATATATATATATATATATATATATATATATATATATATTACATGAATCATTCATATAAAAAGTAGATTTTAAAGTTAATGATATAAAACGGCGAAAACTCTTCGCAAACAAAATTTTAAAGTTTCATTAACCTACAAAGAACTCGATGAATATTATGATCCTTTTTTTTAATGACTACAAGTTGTATATGATCTTTTTTAAAACACATTTCTAAAAAACATATTTCGATTCGCATTTAAACTTTCGTTTCCACTGCTACCTGGATTTACTAAAATCAAAATAATTTCTATGCCTGAGGATGACTGTATGTACAGTTGAAAGTACTAGCAAATTAAAAAAAGATCATCTCGATCATCTTTATATCGTCATTACGAACATTCCTATCTAATCTGAGTCTGTCCTTGAATGCTTCAGTAACCGTTGCTCTATGGATAGGGCAAAATAGTTTTTTATATGATATATAATACATTCGCACAGATACGCGCACACACATATTTAAATGCATATATACATTCACTGGCCTCTTAAGTACACGAAAACAAATACACTTTTGTTCAAATTCTTAACCAGCCAATGATATGGCAGCAATTTAATGAATATAATCATTTAGATATGGTTATAGCAACCTGCTGAATTTTATTTCATGCATTAGTTTTGGAAAAAATGGTCATTTAAGCGTCTTCAAACGGGTCATGATTTTTTATGCTAGATAGGAGGCTGTTTTAAATATTTTAAGAACTGCTAATCTACTCAGACTTTCACATACAACAATCTCAATGTTCAAAAAAAATGTTCAATAAAAATGTTCAAAAAAAATGTTCAAAAAATGTTAAAAAAAAATGTTCAAAAAAAGAAAAAAAAATCCTGTGAGTGGTAATTCTGTGAGAGAAAATCCTTTGTTGCTGAAAGAGACCGGAGAAGAATCACCATATAAGTTCAAGCTCATTGAAAGGCGCGTTCAGAAATGCTGGGAAATACCGAAAAAGTAAAACTACAAAACACGGCAACGGCGTGTTTCAATGTCTTGAAGAATAAACATACATTGAAATACAATAAATGATCACTTCTGTTGATCAAAACGTGCGCAGGTTCCAAAATAAGAACAACAGTACGAATACCCTATGTTAAGACAGCTTTTTAGGCTTTAAAACCGGGTAGTCCTCTTACATGCATATGATCGTTCAAATATCAACTCCCATCCTCCGATACACTATTCAACGACTCTTGCGTCTTTTGAGGCAAGAGATGTGGGTGGGCTAACTGAACGAGTCAAACATCTCCCCATCATGTCCTGGAACTGTACAGATCTGACAATTGTGCCCGCCGGTTCTTGCCAAGAAAATGGCTATATTCAAGTTGTCTACCTTTTCATTTCTTATATCAAACTGGAAACAGCCATGTCAATGCTTTTAATACTTGTGAAGGAGAAATGATAATATTAAAATTTAACGCAAGCCATGTTCGGACATCGTCTGTTTATGGATCACTAAATCCGTGCACCCTCTAAATATTTATTAATACGAGTTGAATTAAAGATCAAGACAAGGAATTAAAAATATTAGAATAAATGTTTCTTGTATGTCTACAAGAGAACGCATATCTGGCTACCCTGAATATATGTGTTGCCATACTTCGTGTTATACGTCTTTTAATCTTTAAATATTTTTAATCTTGTTATTGCTGCCGTTTTGCGTTGATATCGACGTAGTAGCTTGAATGCATGTATCATTTATTAAACACATTTGAAATCCCAATTCAAAAAATTAAGAAGATTCTATTAATGATCAAGAATCTGGTGCCTACTTTTTTTTTTTTTTTTTTTTTTTGTATTTTGTTTTTAATAGTTTATATTGTTTACAAGTATTTGTGTATACGAGTAGAAATATCACTTCCTCGCAGTCGTTAATAAATATACACACGAATGACATTTCCGATAAATTATTATTACAGTTTCACCTATGTGATAGTTTAGTAGTATACAAATTTAATGCATATGCATGATAGCGATCACAATCCTCCATAAGACAATAAATTAGCATGTAATCAAATAAGTTGATGATGTGCTCTAACAGGAACTTTCAAAAATGTCTAAACCTAAATCCTTCACAAATCCACTGAATCAGTGCAATTAATATTTGGAAAGTCAAGGTTTGTGTAACACATTTAAAGGAATCAATGAGACCCAATCCTTTAAAGTGAAACTATAATTACAATCTTAAAGAAGCGCGTGAAAACGCTGAATAAAGTGTCTATTTAATGATATAATAATTTATAAAATATTCTGTTTCAAATTCCTGAAAAGAGTAGAAAAATATTTGTCAAGTGTGTATCATCCAAAATAATTAATTTTCATTCGGATGTCTTTCCAACAAGATTCTGAAAATCTTTTCTGCAGCAAAATTTCCTTAGCAAGTTTGTTTTCCAATTCCAGGCTATCAAGATTTTTCGACAGTTTGTACTACATTAACGTCCGCTGACCTTACCGTGACAAGATGGAACGTAAAGCGATACTTGCTATAAAGTGTGTTATCGAGTCTTCACATGTGTGAGGAATGAGTCATCAGTATTTTATTTTATAAACGGAAAAAGAAAATGGGCGGAGATTACGTCTCTTGTGACCGCGAAAACTTTCTTACATTTATGAACGATTTGGCCTGCTTAAAACTGATTCTGAGATCACCATTATACATTCTGTTCGATAAGAGATCTTCTTTAAATGAATAGTTAAAGTAAACACAAAGAGTGAGAGAGAGAACAGAGGTGGGGAGATCAGCATTAATATTAAGGAATGAAAACTGTTTATTGTTTACTTAATGGAAATAATAAATTTAATTATTAAACTTTCAATTAAAGCTAAAATGAAATCTTCAAGAATTTTTTTCATTTTAAAAAATTCATTTTAAAATTAGGTATCGAAAATTTATGCCAAAAAAATGGAGGTCCCTAGACAAAGATGTACCCAAGGGCAGGAGATGTTCTCAGAGAAGAGACAATAATATTGTTCTTATACAGAGTAGCATTTACTTTGTAACATAATGATAGGGCGTACACTTGTATTAGATAATTACTATCAACATCGAAGTTAATGTTTTCATAGATTTTGAAAGTAATCTCTCACCTTTAAGCCTCGGATTCATATAAACGACACGATACTGCATGCAAACTCTTTGGTTAACAATGCCAGGTTCTGCGTCAAAAATAGTCCGTCATGAAGAGTCTTTTAATCACCCGATTCAGCCAAGTAATTGTCTTACCTGGCTGTCCTCATATTTCAATTAACTTAAAAAAAACCTTTAATATAAAAAGCATTAATATACTAGAAATTACACTAGCTCTTTTGCAGTATAAAAAATAGTCATCTCTTGATAACCTAAGTGACTCAATTTTGCAAATGATTGTTATTGTTATAACTTAGAAAACAATGATGTACACAAATAAATCTTATTTAGGTTGCAATGTTAATGCATTTCGTTGGGATCTATTCATTTTTTTTAAAAAATTCTTAAAAATCATCATGAAGACAAAGATCATTCTTTAATTATGGATGGTATAACGTTTTTGTTGCAAGAAACAGTTTTAGTTTTATAACTTTCTTTATTGTTGATTCCTTTTATGCAAATTTATCACAGTGTACAAAATTTTAAGGAAACAACGCAATTTTTATAATTCTAACGATCAAACCTGGAGCATGGGAAATGTATTTATTTTTAAACTTTCGTTCTCTAATATTGGACGCTATTGTCGATGTACTAAGAGGTGCTGCTGAAAGTTTTTTTTTTTTTCTGCTCGACCCACTTCCCAATATCAGTATTTTGATGTTTACTAATTGAAATGCTGATTTTGTGAAGTGGATCGGGCCGAAGACTTTCCAGTAGTATCTTGTATGTTAGAAAGAAAAATACTTTTAAAATAACATGTACAGTAAATAAACGTAATGAAAGTAATAGAGATTATAAAAAGAATAAAATGAATAAGGAAAACACTGTGTGAATTAATTTTTAAAAATAAGGAAACATCTTTTACTTCTGGATAAAGCAAATAAAGAAAAACTGAAAATGAATGAAAAAATCGGACTTTAACAAAGTAGAAGAGATTAAAAATTCAGTAATTATTGAGAAGAATGAATAAATGAATGAAATTTAGCAGAGCAAAAGCAAAAAAAATATCTATGTATGTGTAAAATGAAAATTATATGTGACTTCTTATGAACAAAAAGGAAATAAGGAAGAAAAAGCAAAGAAAATCACAAAACAAAAAAATTACATGTGGAAAAGAAAATCTGTTCTCCCACAGAAAAACAAAAAAAAAGATTAAATCGATAAAAGAATGACATAAAATGAGAAAAGAAAGAAAGAGCGAAGAGAGTGAAGAAGAGAGTGAAAAAGAGAGAGTAAAAAAGAAGAGAGTTGAAAAGAGAGAGTAAAAAAGAAGAGAGTGAAAAAGAGAGTAAAAAAGAAGAGAGCCAAAATAGATAACACGATAATACTTGAAGAAAAAAAAGAAAGAAGAAAGGAACGAAAATGTTTGACCACTACAAAAACATTTAGAGGAAAAAGAAAAGAAAAAAATTAAGCCTCGAACAAAAGAAAAGGTATAAAAAAAATAAAACAGGAAACTAAAAATGAGGCCAAGGTGCGTGAGAATAAAACAAAGAAAGAGAGGTAAGCCTTTTCAAATCAAAGGTAACCTCGTTTTCGCCGGAAGAGGAAGGCATTCATAAAGCTATTCATTAAAATTATTACACTTTTGGAGCCAGTCTTCGTACGTGACCCTCTGCTTCCTTCTGAGCGTATATGTGAGTTTTAGAGAGAGAGAAAGAAAAAGAGAAAGAGAGAGAAAGGGAGAGAGGTGGTAGGGGAGAAAAGCTTATGTATAAAATAGGGTGAGCAACACACTAAAGACGCAGAGGGGATAAAATATTACTGTTTTTTAAGCGATTTGATGTTTCATGAGCACGCAAGCAAGCGACTGAGTAGGTGTTAGCATGTAATTGTTTGTATGTTACTAAGTGAGTAACAAACTCAGTAGGAATGGACTGCAAGACAAACTCACTAGGACTAAAAGCAACAACAACAACAACAGAAAGTTTTATTAAACAAATCTTAATCTAATACAAGCTCAGAAATGTTGCTCATACAGAGTGAATGAAAATCATTAACAATGGTTAATGAAAATAATTTGCTAACAATATGTTAATCTACAGATCACACCAAACGGAATGAGGGATACGAACCTGCCACTTACACATCTGTTCAGAAGCGAAATTAGTGCGTGGCTATTTGGGGTATCACGACCTCTCTATTATTCTACAAATGTCAACAATACATATATAGAGAGAGAGATTCCATGTCTAAAGGATTGTTTTGAGGTATCAGTTAAAAAGTCATGTCCGAAGCTGACAAATATTAAGTAATTATTTTTATCTGCATAGCATTTGATCTATGTTTTAAGTGCATTCATAATGAAGAATAGATATTTATTGGGTAAAATAAATGTGTTTTTCATCATTAATCAACAGACATATTGTATATGACAGTCTGTATATTCAAGTCAACTCGTTCAGATCGCCATGTCTTTACAGTTACAGTATATGATATATAACAATTACTGCTGATATTTATTTGACAAGACCAACTAAGAGACAGAGCCAATGATTCTTTGCTTAACAGGTAAAACTATACTCCTTGAATTATAGCAAGTGATCTATGGTAATTATCATGCGTGGGAAGATGATATCGAGTATGTTTAGTATTTATGAGAGTTTACATCCGTGTGTGTGTGTGTGTGTGCGCGCGCGCGCGCAAATACGCATTCAATTCAGCCATAAACAGGATGAAACATCAAAGCACTTCACATATGAATCATATGGTTGGTTAACATTTTTACAAAACTCAGATCCTAAAAACGAATTTCCTCAAATAAATCTTTCGCGATGACATCAAAATGATCAAGAGCAGGAATTTGATGATGCAGCCATTTCTTTCGTTCTAACCCAATCGAATTTCATCTCTCAAACAGAATTGACGTCATTTTCAAATGCCCCCAAGACTATTTCACTGCATAATATTCTTAAATTCCATCTTTTAGCCTCATAAGTGTTACATCATGCTATGTATAGTTACAAAGTTCCCTTGTTATTTGCACTCATGAAATTTCAGTATCGATCTGGTGAAGTATATTGCAGAGAAATAGTGAAGATAGAAACTAATAGTTGTGAATTTAAATCCATCAGGACCGAAAGTTAAGAAAATATAGAGTGAAAAATATTGCATACACTAAATACCAGTTTCTACCTTTTTTTTTAATAGCTTTAATGATGACTCTCGCAAAGAATTCTCTTCAGAAATAATTGTGAATTGCTGTTCAAACTCCCTAAGTGTATATATATAGTCTTAATCCTGGAAATATAGACCTAATACCACTTGAGTGATTGTCGATCATTATAGGGTGAGGTGAAATATACATACTGTACAACATAAAATACTGTGGTAATATGTAAGTTTTTACTATAGCTAGACAATCGTTGCGATTAGTTCGAAATAATATCAAAGAAATAATCTAGGCTTCAGGGGAAGCCACAAAATAAATAAAATGTTAGCATAGGCATAGTGAGGAGGATGTTATGCGATATACATTTATTTTATCACAGTTGACTGGAAGGGTATTTTTTTAAATAAATTACGATCCTCCTAATGATTATAAAAAGAAAAGCTTATATAGTAATAAATCAATCAACTCGCAGTAAACCCTATCTGAAAAAATCATGTCACTACCATTGCCAGCTTGTCTACGCGACATGACTACTTTCATTATATCTTTATGTCAATTCAGCGGGGAACATCAAACGACTCACTAATGCCAGCAACATCGATTAAAGCTAAGCTTTTTACAGCACATGGCAGGGCGGCTGTGCTACATCAAACTACCCACTAACAACTATTACAGCACCCAGGACTAAACTTGTAAACATTTTTTTAAACTTTTCGACAAGTTCTAATTTCCGCCAACTCTAAAAATACCTATTTCTTTGGTTACAAATCATATAATTCAAATTTGAAGATTTTTTTCATAAAGTGCACAAAAATCAATTCAAGCAAGCACACCTTTACATGCAAAATCCGTGTTGTAAAAATTAAACAGATTGAACTATTGAATAATATAACTAATTCGTTTTTGACATACAAGCAAAATCACATTCATTCATAAATGGTGATAAACCTACAAGAACAATTGAAATGCTTATTCGACTGTATAATAAACAGAACATCATCATCAATAAAAATAATAATTATTATTATTATTATTATTATTATTATTATTATTATTATTGTTGTTGTTGTTGTTGTCTTATTTCCTTTGATTTCTGATATATACTTATTTTTTCCGGGTCTTGACCAGAGACCTAAGGCCAGAAACGGCATCATGATATTTTCCATTGAGTATTTTGGAAAAAAAAGAAATAATTAAAATAAAAATCACATATATTTTGCACAGATAAAGCTCTTCGTAAGGTGTGGGCTGTACTTATGAGAACATTTTTGCATTTCTTTAAGACATGGACTACCAGGAATCCCTTCAGTGAGTCTATGAAAATCTTATCCAATCAATCCGAGGGCACCCACTTGCAACTGGAATTGTTGATGCAATATTTTTGGAGATTTCGATTTCAAGGTCCTTGTATTTTGATAGTTTTTTGAAGATCTTCAAAGATATATTACAGTCTGCTGGGACTGCCATGTCAATAAGAAGACACGTTTTGTCTTTGCGTTCTCTAATCACGATGTCTAGGCGATTAGCTTTGATTGTTTTGTATGAGTGTAATGTAAAGACCGATAAAATTGTTACAGGCCCTGTCTCCGTAACCAGTCTGTTTTATTATTATTATTATTATTATTATTATTATTATTATTATTATTATTATTACTCGACCCTTCACGGACTCTCCATAAAGCCACTGGAGTTCACAGACCTAATTTGTTCGCCATAATGGAAGCTCAATGCAAAATCACAAGCAGTGAAATTCCTAAAACATTTTTTTAATAATTTTACTGATGATGTTAATCCTATACAGGGCATAAGAGCCATTCAAAGTACAGGGTTACTGAAGACAGTTGTTGTGTGAGCGGTGAGTGTAAGGAGCGCAGTTTGTGAGGATATATTTGAAATATAACGATTAACTCTAAATTTAAAGAAATTTCCTACACGCAAGCCGCTAGAGGCAACGTCAGCGATCCGCTGATGGCAGCCACCGGGGGGCCACCTACGGGCCTCTAGCAGTCCACCAGTAGTAACACTGCTGAGACGAACACGCCGGCAACCCGACAGCGGGCCACCAACGGCAAACGCTAGTGGCATGCTACCCAGTGGCAGATTGGTGGCATGCGTGTAAGTGGTCTAGAAAACATCCTCTCGGGATTATGTTTCTCAAAGCAACAGTTCTTGAGAAGAAGCTATCTGAGTGGAACTTACTAAAGGTATACGAAGGGAATTAAGGTAGAGCTGGACTCAATGTACGCGCATAGCAGATCTGGGAAGGTAGTTAGGGGGACTAAGGAATGTAGCTTGTCTGAATCTTTTCTATGGAAATAGCGATAGAGTAGTGAGAGGCTTACACTGCTTCGTCTGTGGGAAAGGGGTTGTTAGGGAGAAAACAATTCATCACCCACGAGGCCGCGTAGACGTTTCTGGAAAACTTAATTCTGAAATCAGTGTTATAAAAGGTTGACTATGACAATCATAGCAAAGCTGTAAAAATAATGCAAAATAACAACAAAAGAAAACAAAACGGGGAAGCTTTACAATACATATTCATTACATCATTACTGGTCTGTTTTAATGAAAACACGTCATTGCCTGACCTAAGTCGTCTCGCCAGTTTGTGCCAATTGATGAGAGCGACATCAAGTTTCCACTAGGTTTATGGCGATCTTTATTTAAGGCCAAGTCATAGTGTAAGTCACGATCAGAATTGGAGGCCAATTACAAATCTCGTCGTTCCATTGAGAGCGAAGTTTTTTGTTTGGTTTTGCGGTAATTCGCCGCTGTAGTATGCTTAAGAAAATTTTGCCTTTTTCATTTGGAATACCTTTAGCTTATTTAATTGAAGTAAGTAAAACGTATTTATTTTACTTCCTTCGAACTTATTTTTATGTTTTCATTACAAAACCAAATATTTTTACGCAAAATTGATAGAAAAAAAATGTAATTTAGGAAACCTGGTCTTGTTAGTTGGAAGTTTTTCACTTTATCTATGAAACTTTTATTCAGGAAAGCAAACACGCTAATTACCAACTTTATTTTTATGTAATCTTTATTTTTCTTTCTAACAAATGAAAAAAAAATGTTGAATTTTACTACGTTTCTTACACAGAATGTAACATTTTAATTTTACTTGATTTAAAGAAATATTTTATTTTTTTCTAGTCTTTCTTATAAATGTTACAAAGTCTCTCCTAAGAAAGTTAATTTTAATAATGTTTTGTTATATTTAATTTTTAACAGATTTACTTCTGAAGGCTTTTTTTCAATTCAGTTTTGCTCTACAAAATTTATTATAAATTGCTATTATTTGTCACATAAAATATTTAATATTTTTCTCCGATATTGTTATTCAACAAATGTACAGATGATAAAAAATTTGAGTAATTTATTTTTCATTCTAAAAGGTATTCTATAAAGATATGTTGAATTTTAGTTTAGTTTGCCGTTAAAAACATGAAATAGGAGAAAACATGATATTTTTATACTACTAAATTAATGAATAATTATTTAAGAACATTTTTATGTAAAGTTAATGACATAATTAAATTTAATGAATTGAATCCAATATTTTTAGATATTCCAAATGGTGTGTACAAAACGTTAAACCACGGATTTTAAAGTTGCTTCTGTAATCAAAAAATATATTTATGACAAAATACGTCATCATAATAGTTAATTCCTAAACGATAAAAGGAATTAAATAAAAAAATTATTTTCATGTCATATTTTTTGTTTCGGAATTCATAGTCCTGATATGTTCTTTGCTTTATTAAAACTGTATTAACGTGGATAATTAATTCAAATACAGTGTAACCCGGATATAAGAGAGTTGTCGGGATCGGATAAGAAGTATCTTATATCCGGGTTTGGTCTATTTTGTTTAGGTAAGTATGACTCTAATTTGGGACCAGAGAAAATCTCTCTTATATCCGTGTTTCTCTTATATCCAGGTCTCTTATATCCGGGTTACACTGTATTAAAATGCATCTAACATTTCGTATACCCTTAACTGTTTTAGGAAGTTATCGATCCGAAGCTATGCCAAAATGTATAATCGTAATAAATTTCAAAGAAAAAAACTATAAGCCTAAAAATATAATTTAGCACGAATAGAAGCAAATCAATTATGTTCTTAATCACTACTTTTTATTTGAATTTGTACAGCAGCCAAAGCGAAACTAAAAATCTCCATCCCGATAGCCTCCAATTCTACCTGTGACTTTCACTATGACTTGGCTTTAAATAAAAATCGCCATCACTAGACTTCTATTTATTCTCGCCTTTCCTTACCTAGTCACATCACTGCTGTAATGTACGACCAAGTAAATTCACTTCCCTTTTCCATATCTACTGTTTATCTAATTTGCTGTTTGAGTAAATTATTGTTGCATTCAAGTACTGTAAATATGTAGATAAAATGTTTTGTGTATGAAACATGTACACATATTTTCACTCATGAACAAAGAGTTATGGTATAACATAAATGGTAATGCTTATGTTAGAACAGTAAGGTAAATTGATCCCCACCGACAATTTTTATACAATATTTTGAGCGCCAGTGATCTATACATATTTAGCATCAAATATCACACAAGTAACCACTAATAAGTGCTTAAAATAAAATGTATTTATTAAAAAGAAAATGAAAGGCTCTTCCTTAGGTATCCGCTTATATAATAATGAACAAAAGCCGAGTATTTATAACTTGCAGATAATACTCGGTCCAGCGAACCCTGATGAAAGTGGCCGAACAAATATTTAATTTTGTTTTATTTCTGGGTTAGGAATTGTCTACCTCATTCGAACTAGTGTCCACATCTTAATCATTAAATATATTATTATTATTATTATTATTATTATTATTATTATTATTATTATTATTATTATTATTATTATCAGAGACACAACTTTTAGACTAAGTACTCTCTAGTAATGATCAGGTGTCCATTGTTTCAGCTGATATGAGATATACATTGACTACCTGATACCGAGGACGTCCACCAGATAACAGCAAGACTTGATTACCCAAAGCCTATATCCACTACGCCACCGAGGTTGTGTGTTTTTGGAGATTTCAAATACAATGTCAGATGGTTTCGACATTTTATGATCCACACAGCGAGCTGAAATTGAAATAATCGCCACGTTTATTCATTTTTGACTGTTGAGATTAAGAGAGATCAAATGAAGAGATAAGAAGAATGAATACCATATTACGTGCGAGAAAAATAGTCAAAATGCACAAAATATTCAAATCTAATTGCAAATTATTCTCATTATCCGTGTTATATTTGCCGCTTTACTTAATAAATTAATTGAGCAAATGAAGGTATAGAACTGCATTTAAATTTTATTTTCTGTATCAAATTGTGACAGGCGATGATAAGTGTGTACTTTAAAACAACATGCAATGCAAGAAATTGTAGGACAAGCGAAATGCGTCACCACCAACCGTCAGTAGATGCTGAGGATTTGTTGGAACGAAATGAAACATGTAGGTACAGCGAGTATGAATAAAACTTACTACAATAATAATAGTGATCTGTATGAATAGTTGCATCTAACTGGGTTACCGCAATTGTAAGTAAATACAGCAATTATTCTTTTTTTAATTTTCGACATTAGCTTCATTGTAAAACTGATTAGAAGAAGATAGTGGAACGGAGCCGTAAATATGCTGTCACCTTTATATTTTTTGCCACAATTGCAAGGAATGAAGAACGAGTTCGGATTTACTCAGCAAATATTTCTCCGTGGAGTTGATGTTTATAATAACTATTCTGTACAATAGTTGCTAATTAGTAGCTCTACAAATGTGAATTTGGTTTATTAAGTAAATATAGAAATATAGAGCTCCACTATACAGAGAAATCAGGTGCCGTGTAAAGCATAACACGGGAGAGGACATGACCAAGAACTGTGCGTACTCCATTCCTTGCAATTGTGGAAAAGAATATAAGAGTGAAACAAGCACACCCACCCCACCCATGGAAGTAAGGCCGGAGGAACAATAACTGAGCAGTACTAAATAGAAGAACTATTAGGTTGGTGCAAAAATAATGACGTAATAATGTCGTTTTTTGACGTATTTTTAACGTCAAAAAACGACATTGTTACGCCATTATTTTTGCATCAACCTAATAGATGAGATATTCTTAGACATGGGATCAAAAACCGTAGGCTAAATAAAGGATCTAGTTCAGAATTCCCTGTAGGTTACCCAGATTGATAGACATCCGAAAAGTTGTGATAACAGCAACAAAGATGTTTCTATCTAATTATCTAACTTTTTATTCAGGTCCTCCTTCCCCAACTTGTTTAATTTAGAATATACTTACCCACTGTTATTTATCAATATTGAAAACTTCTACCGTCCTGAATTTTTAGTTTATAGTAGACACCGGAACTTATACTAAGTCGTTACTTAATATGAATTCTGCCGCAATTTTGTTTACAGGCTAGTAGGAGTAAATAAGGCCCACCTATCGTCCGGTCCGCACTCCTTCCATGTCTATTGAACAGGAGAGAGGTTCATCCGTTGTTCCCTATTCAGGATATGGTTTGCCGATTCTGTCTTTCTTTCTCTTACTACGGCCACAATGATTTAACTGTCTTAAGTTTTTGGTGATCAGACTAACCAGTGGCAGTGACTCTGTTATGAGTTAGCAATTTGCTGGCTGCTGCTTCCGACTGGTCGTTAAACGCCCAAACTGCTCTGATCAACAGTCCTATAATATCAGGGTATCTGTAGTACCATGTCGCGCATAGATAGGTGTCCCTGAATGTATTTCCGGTGGGCGACACTGAGGCCATATTATGCTCTGTTCTCAGCCATGGCTGGTTTGTATTGCCATTGACGACAGATAGTAACAATTATGGTGTCTTTTTTTTACTTCTCTCCTCAAAACATATCTCATGGAAATCACAACAAAAAGAAATAAAACTAAACCAGCTAGCAAAAAACACCTACCCACCTCAATCTTTCTTTCTCCAATATTCACGGTATTCGTTCCAGCGATCACCAGATATCTTTGCCCTTTATGAAACCAATTGAATTCTTCCATTGCGATCAATGAATTCTTGGTTCTAGAATATCTTCCTATTGGCGAAAAGATTCCAGCATTCACATGCATTGTCTTGGTGTTTGCACCCGGGATAATTTGCTGATAGCCAGAGAACTGTCTCTCAAGGTCGCTAACTACATTTTCATAAGCTTCCATCTTTTGCTACTAAACTCTGTCGGCTATCTCTTTTTCCTTTATCGCTCCCTCTCTTCTCAAGACTACAGTATATAAGACGCAATAGCTGACAGTATAAAAAAGGTCATTTCTTTCCATCCATCTGTGAACATCATTGTCTTGCTCACCACGACACGTGGCTGAAACATTCTAAAGGTACTGATATTGCCAGTATACAGACATTACATTTTTCCATTGCGCAATCTCTCACTCAAATCGTGGATTTCTCTACACGTTTTCCTAGCCAAACAAGTAATAGACTCTTCTCTACTAGATTTATTTGGTACCTCGTCTCCTTGCCCTTGTCGAGCTTCGCAATACTGTCCTCAAGTTAACACAGACCACTCTTCCAAGTATCCATCAAACAGGAACCCCCTATCCATAAATCCTCTTTCCGTTACCAGTACGCTGATTGGTAATCATTCCGGTTTCTTCTTCGTAACGCTCCTTGGACTAACATCTCCAAACACACAAATGAAAAATGCGCCACTGAGGTTACTTCCTGGGTCAAAGCCTGTATGGATGCTTTCATCCCTTCTGGAAAACTGCTATCCTCTGCATGGTTCACATCAGCATGCTCGGCCGCCATAGCACACAGGAACCACTATTTCCGGCTAAACACTATTTCCGGCTGTTGAGCTCTCGTCTTAACACAGGCCTATTTGCTACTACCCGTAACAAATGTAAGAGAGTCCTTGAAGGAGCTAAGTCCCAGATTGCCAAGAGAATGATGCACCGCATAGCTTCTAAAAATTGGCTCTCGTGATAACTGGCGTCTCTATAATAGGGTACTAAATAAGTGCAAGTTCTCTATTCCCCCCACCTCATCAATCGGTTTTCGGTGTTATCATCATCCGCTGATAAAGCTGAATGCTTTGCCCATAAATTCTCCTCAAACTCTATCTTGACTCATTTAAAGTAACTCTGCCTAACTTCACATTTAGAACTGAGTCCCTATTGAATAATATGCATATAACCCCTTCTGTGGTTTATTCTATCATTTCTGACGTGAATCCCTACAAAGCATATGGGTCCGATGGTTTCCATGAAATAGTCATTAAGAAGTGTGCTTCCGAACTTGTTCCTGTTTTCTCTAAACTGTATAATAAATGCCTCGCTGCCTCCTGTTTTCCTGTTTGCTGGAAGTCAACGTTTGCTTTTCCAGTTTTTAAGAACTCTGATGAACCGTCGCCACATCCAGCTATCGGCATATTAGCCTTCTGCTTCTTCCTGGGAAGCTTCTAGAGGCCATTATCAATACTGAATTAGTTCATCATCTCTCATCGCAGAGCCTTTTCTCAAACAAGCTATACGGCTTTCGTTTTTTCAGGTCAACTACTGATGTGCTAACGATAATTGCGGAAAGACCGGGCTGTAGCACTGGACATTTCGAAAGCCTTAGACTGGAATTCTCTACAAGCTGAAAAAAGTTAGTGTATCCCCGGGAACATTTTTTAGCTGATCCAGTCGTTCCTATCAAATCGTGAAATGAAAAAAAAAATTGTCCTGAACAGCCACACATCTACATCCTTTCGTACTAACGTGGGTGTCCCCCAGGGCACCATCCTTGGTCTTATACTGTATTTAATCTTCATTAATGACCTGATGACATCAGATCTCAAATTGGCATCTACGCTGACGACAGTACCATTTACTCCTGTCTCGATAGTAAGGCTGATCAGTCCAACAAGATCAAAATAGCAGCTGGTGCCCAAAACGATATCAAGACTGTCGTTAACTGGAGCAAAAGATGGCTCGTAAATTTTAACGCCTCTAAAACTAAACCGTCTCTCCAGTAATCATCTGAGAAATCCCTCTCTGCCTTCCATCTGCATGTCTGATGCTATCCTCCAGGAAATGGCTCGTTATGCCCTTTGACATGAAGTGGAAAGGCTATATTGAATCCATTGTTATATCAGCTGCTAAGAATGTCGGTTCACGGTGCCGGGCGAGGCAGTTTTTCTCTCTGGAATCTATCTTGTATAGGAAATTGCTGTCATATATGGTCCGGTGACCCTGCTGTTTATCTGGAGCACCTTGATAGGATCGAAAGAAGAATCAGCAATATTATTGGTCCTGATCTGGCGGCTCGGCTTCACTCACTTATCCACCAGCGTAAGGTTGCCTCTCTGTGCCTTTTTTAGAAATACTTTCATGGTAATTGTTCGGATGAGCTCTTCGCTATGGTACCTAGACTGTATAAATTTAAGCACAATACCAGACTATTGGCGAGATCTCATCAGTTATAGTTGAGCTAGTTAGATGTAGCCGTAACTTCTGTGCTGACAGTTTCTTTTCTCGTACTTCTCGTCTGTTGAACTCCCTTCCGATCCAATGCTTTCCAGCTTTAATCTGCAAAAGTTTAAATGTAATGTCAATCGCTATCTACTGTTCTCCCGATTGATTTTTTTTCTCTTTCTAATCATTACTAATGTTTCTGTTCCTAATTCATCCACACCCTGTAACCCATTGCTTGTTAGTGGCAGTACCGCCTTGCTTGGGGATGATACCGATTTAAAAAAAAAAAAAAAAAAAGAAAAAAAGAAAAAAAAAGAACAATAGTCCGAATATAGTGTAAATAATGATAAATCCTAATTCCAGAAATACAGGTAGAAATAAAGCAAATATTGAAAGTTCAAAATTTGTCTAATAAACCGAACTTGTTTGGGTGCTGACTTACACAGTGATGATTAAGAACTGTTCTCCCAAATTATTGCAGTGTAGTATGTTCGACTCTCATGGGTCTTTTACTTGTTCTTTTGAATCACACTAGACTATCGCACTCCTATTGTAACACAAGCGAAACGTCTGTTCAAAAATATTTTTAGAGATCTCGAAAAGATAATTATTTATCAACAAAATAATTTTAATTAATGAGAAATCAGATATGTGTACCTTAATTTTGGAAAAGTTCATCTTCTTGTTAATTACTCTGAGTAAAGAGCATGTTCTCAATAGTGAGATAAGCATGATGCACACTGCACGACTGAAGATGACCTGTATTAAGGAATTCAATGCATTTCCTAAAAATTTCTCGTCTTAAGTTATTTTCTAATTTATCTTGTTTTTATTCTGTCTTTCTCTGTCAGGAAGAGCCTTTAATATTTCCTCTTTCCATTTTCTCCTTTCTCGTCGTTTTCTCTCTTCCAATCTCTTCTTTTTCTTTCTATTCTTTTCCCGTCTTTCTCCTCCTCTCATTCTCGTTATTCTTCTTTCATAAATCTTTATTTGGGCCACACTTGCATTTCTCTCTCTATTTCATCATAGAAAATCTTATTGTCCATTTTATTCATTTTTAAAGACAGACAATCGTCAAACCGAATAAGCGAGTGAACATCATAGCAATTTATTGTTAAAAAAATTGTGAGCGAAAACGTGTGATTTACTGCGTACGAAAAAGACTTAGGAAAGTGTAGATGAGGTCAGTCGGTGCAAATGTCACTGAATTTACCTTGACATCAGCAACAATGTCAGCACAGGTTAGCTGAGTAAGAAGCAGGAATGTACATTAATAAATCAGTTATTCCTATTATCCCAATCATATTTGAGTTCTTTTTTTTTTTTTTTTTTTTTTAATGTTTTTAACAGTTTTTACATCCTTTGTTGTGTTAATTTTTGTCTTCGCAGCACTTCATGTTTATATTCTATGGCACATGATTCGTGCTTTTAAGAGATAAACCGAGTGGTTAAGATGCTGGACTGTACAGATCTATGACTGTAAGCTTTTTAGTGGAGCCTGTTCTGTCTTGTCAAACACTACACACGGTTCACTTTTAATGTTGGGATTTAGTTTTAAATTGTGAGGACCGAACATTCGGTACTACCAAAGGTCGAGTAAGATGAACTTGCTTACTCTAGGGCAGACTGTCTTTTGGCAGAAGATACGTCAGATGTTCTATTTAGATATTCGTAAAATAAATCAGAGGAACCTCAATGTGATCGCTAAAAAAAAAAAGACGCCAAACTTGACGAAAACAAAATTTTATCGTCTAAATGTTTATGTTATTATTAAGAGGAAAGATCAAAGTATATTTTGGGTATTTTTTTGCATTTTTAATCGTTCTTAAAAAATTGACAGATAATCAATCATGTCAACCATTTTTTTTCCATTTTATAAAAAAATAAAAATGAAAATCTCATTTCAAATTCTTTTAAAAATAAATTATAATTTTTTCAAAACTTATTTTAAAAAAATTAGAAATTATAATCTTTACATAAAATATTTTGAAACAAGCATTACTTAGATTCTGCCCCGAAAAGAAGTAGTTTAAAAATAAAACAAAGCAGGTCATAACATTTCTTGACAGGTGATGAGCGATGATTTCATCCAGTATTGACAGCTTACGTAAGAAAAATTTATCATACGGGAGGTCATAAGTGATATAATTATTTAGATTTAAGTGAACAAAATTATTTACCTCGTTATTTTTAAGAAACTTTCAGCGCTCTAATTTTTTTTTTTTTTACTTTCACCTTTACGTTTACGATGCTTTATGGAAAATAAATTATAAAAAAAATTAAAATAAGACTGTTGAGAGTGAGATTAAATTTCATAAGAAAGGCATTTAATTAATTTATAGGTACTTCTTATGAAAATTTATTAGAAATGTACATAAAATACTATAATTTTATGTAAATTTATTACATTTTACTGTGTTGTTCGTATTTCCATTCATTTTATTATTAATTTTGATATTTCATTTATAGAAAAATGTCATAACTGAGATTAATATAAAAATAAGATAGACTAAATTTCATAAGATGATACTAATACTTGTATGTACCCTTCTCAGTTGAAAATGAAAAATCAAATTAACTCCTCCACACGTGTTTCGAAAAAATAAAGGTCATAACAGCGGTGAACAATGCTTAACTGAAATAACGCGACTTAATTATATTCTTGCTGGTCTTCAGTACTTTATAATTACAGCCGTATTATAAACACAAAATCACATTTCTTAATTACTGCGGGTTTTCTGATTGGTCGAAATTATACAATTTACAATGCGGGAAAAAGAACTATCTCATAAGGACATTTACGAAACTGAATGCGGCTTTCAACTAATTTTATATTTTCACAACTTAAATGTAAAAATCTAAAATAATTAAAGAAATAACAAATAATTGTGTTAAAAATTCATTTTTCATCGAAAAAATTTTTGCTTTCAGAAAATATTGTCCATATTCATAAAAACAACTAAAAGCGTTTGAAATTAAATAATATCTTTGTTTTATTGAGTTTTGTATGCTACAATTCAGAGATGATTTTCAGGCTAACCAATTAAAAAATAATCTGCTTTCTTTAAAGCCTTGTGCTTTTAACTAATATAATCACTAAAATGAACAATGCTTCTAGAGTTTTCATAAAATTAGTCATGGGCAGGGTAATAAATATAAAAAAATAGTTTTGCGATGACTTTGAAAAAACGAAAACATATTTATAATAATTTTCATCATTTGTGAATAGTTTCTGAAAGTTTCATTAACATCTGACAATTATTTTTATTTTTGCAAGATTTTCCAAATTAATGTCTGTCATACAAAAAAAAAACTGCTGTAAATACTATATGTTATTTTACTAGTTCCGGTGATACACAGAGAAAGAAGGTTTTTTAATCAAAATTTAGAAGGTTCTAAAAAGAAGGAAATTTTTTAAAAATAATTAAAACGCACTTTGGTCTTTCCTCTTAATAATAATATAAACATTTAGATGATAAAATTTTGTTTTCGTCAAGTTTGGCGTCATTTTCATCAAATTATGCTCTTTTTTTAGCAATCTCATGAAGGTACCTAGTAAAACATTTTAATTCTGTTTTCTATGGTGAGAGAGAGAGATAAATATATAGATAGAGATATATAAAGAAAGAAAGTTACAAATTTAACCCTTTAATTAGGTACCTCCACTTTTTTAGTGAAAATTTAATTTTATCTGAAAGTTTCATCGTCAAAATGTTTATGTTATTATTAAGAGGAAACACCAAAGTATGTTTTATTAAATTTTATAATCTTTTCTAACACGTTCGAAATTTTGCTTTAAATCTTTCTTTGCGTTAGCGGTTGATGTAATAATTACTAGTGTTTTAGTGCCTTTTTTACGGGTGAAAAACATGTTGATTTGGAATTTTTATAAAAATCAAATAATTTTCAGAATTTAACTAAACTTTCCGGACGTATTCACAAATGAATGAATTAAATTATTTTTAAAACTTTTTGTTTTAGAAAATTTTGGAAAAAATATTTTTTACATATGTTACCTCTCCCACTTATTTAATTTCATGAAATTTCAAGTAATTAAATTTTCATCCCCAATTTTCTTTATTAGTTAAAAGCAGGACTCCTTGGAGAATGTAAATCACCTTTTTTTTTCAAACTGTTACTCAGTTCCCGAAAGTTTGCTCTGAATCGTAAAATAAAAAATGCAATAAAAGTGATATTATTTAATTAGCAAAAACTTAAATTGCTTTTATAAATAGGATTTATTAAGGACACTTTTGTTTAAGAAAAACTTTTTTTTCGATGAATAATGATTTTTTACAAGAACTGTTTTCATTTTTTTTTAATTATAATAATTTATTATATTTTTTAAATCTTTTAAAATTCTACATTAGTTTGCTTGTTTTTACTCTGTCTTTCTATGTCAAGAAGAGCTTTTAATAGATAATATTGTTATTAAGTGAAAACTAATCAAAAATTGAAAAGCTTCATACAAATCATTTTGCATCAAAATTTTTAATTTGTTTTGAAAGTATGGTAAGCCATGCACGACATTATCAGAAAATAAGAACGATGACTATAGTATATTAAAAGTCAAATTCCTAAAATTAGATTACGGAGAATATTTTCCAACACTTTTAAGATTACTAGGTATTTAAAAATTATATAAAAGAGGCGCTCAGGTCATTTTCTTAAATTAGGTTTTACAAATAAAGTCTCCGTAGAACAACAATCATTATGTCATGAACTGTCATCGTCTCGTCAACTACGTAAAACACGGTGATGTCGATTTAAAATATAGCTATTGTTTTGTTTTAAAAAGACATTTATGTGTTGTTTTAAACTTAAAGAAAATAATTATTTTCAAATCAGTTTAATTATACTTTAAATCAGCTAATATTCCTCAAATAACAAATTTATATTTCTGGAAGATTTTTTTTTAATACAGAGAATTGCATTGCGATGAAGGACGACTAAAAAAACGGCGCTAATGAGCTATTTTAGGAAAGAAATAGATTCTAATCAATATAATTTGTTTGAAATTTACTTACTGGAAATAGTAAAGTTAGTCCTTTAGCTTTCAATTAAAGCTAAAATGTAAACTTCAAGAAAGCTTTTTCTTTTATAAAAATTCACCAAAAGTTTGGACAAGCAGCGAGACATTGTGCAAAGTCTTGCCATTTCAACGGTCAACCAACATCTACTACTAAAAAACAAGCGGGAAAAGGCGACCCCAACAGTGCATGAAGAAGGCGTCTGCTGTTGGGGGAAATCGAGTTAACCGTCTTTTTTTTTTTGTTAAGTATACTAACTCAGGCGAGTTATTTTTGTTGGACACTGGAGCCCAGGTCAGTGTAGTCCCACCCAGACTGTGCCAGATAAATACCCTGTACCAAACCTAGCAGACTTTGCAGTAACGCTTCAAGGTGCGCAGATATTTACGAAGCTCGACCTACGGAAAGCATTTTACCAAATTCCGGTAGCTCCTGAAGACATTCATAAAACTGCAATAACTACACCTTTCGTTTTGTATGAGGTTTTGCGAATGCCCTTTGGACTATGGAACGCTACACAATCTTTCCAGCGGCTAATATGTGAAGCCCTTCGCGGATTATCACATTCGTTGGCCTACATCGACGACCTTTTCATAGCTAGCAAAGATATGAACGAACACAGATCATGTAACTCAAGTTTTCGAGCGACTCAACCACTTTGGTCTTAAAATTAACCCTAATAAATGTGTATTCGCAGTACCCAGGCTAGTTTTTCTCGGACATGAGATAGACGGTACTGGCATTACACCCGTCGCCGATAAAGTAAAAGCAGTACAAGATTTTCCACTGCCGACAACACTTCGACAGCTTCGCAGATTCTTAGGATTAATCAATTACTATCGTCAATTTATCCCTAAATGTCTGCACATACTGGCAACCCTGACAAATCAACTCCGTAACCAAGGGAAAAAGTAACGCCATAATTACACTCAACGTTGAAGCTCTTACTGCATTCAATCAAGCTAAGGACGCCTTAGCGAATTTCACCAAGCTTACTTATCTTCAAGAAGACGATAAAACGCACATCTCTTACGACCGAAGTTTCTTCAGAAACAATCGGAGCTGTATTACATCAGCATACAGGCGAGGTAACTATGCCACTTTCATTTTTCTCTGTAAAACTTACCCACCCCACAAAAAAACACAGCACTTTTTCGCGTGAGCTATTAGCTATTTATACAGCTATCAAACACTTTCCTTATCTTTTGGAAGGACGCAATTTCACCGTTTTTACGGATCACAAACTTCTTATTTACGCTTTACATGCTAAGAGCGACAAATATAACCTTCGTGATTACCGACAGCTGGACTATATTTCCCAATTCTCAACGAATATTCAATACATACAAGGGAATCATAATACTGTTGCAGATACGCTCTCGCGTGCTACTATTAACAATGCGCTACTATTATCAAACAACCATTGAATTTTGAGACACTGGCTGACGAACAACAAAGGGACAACACTCTGTCAGACCTAAAGGCAGGTACATCATTACGGATTGAGCCACGTCCCGTGCCCTTCAGCAGTAGGCATTTATTATGTGACACCAGTACAGGTAACCCCCGACCTTTGGTTCCTTCTTCCATGAGAAGACAGATATTCGACCATTTCCATTCACTATCGCATCCTGGACAGCGGATTACAACAAAGTTAATCGGTGAACGTTTTGTATCGCCCAGAATGAGTTCCGACATTAAACACTGGACTCAGTCTTGTGTCAGATGCCAGCGAACTAAGATACATCGACATGTTAAATCCCCCCCATGACTCTTCGTAGAACCTGATGGCTGCTTTAAGCATATTCATGCGGATTTGGTGGGTCCATTATCCGAAATTCACGGCTATCGATACATCTTAATGATAATTGACAGATTCACCCGCTGGCCAGTAGCTATAGCTCTTCAGTCTACAAAGGCAGGATCTGTTGCTAAGGCAATATTGCAGGAATGGATTTCCATTTTCAGCTGCCCTTCCACCGTGGTCCATAGTTCCAGTCAACTTTCTTCAAGGAATTCGAGAACTTGCTTGGAGCTACTCACATCATGACAATTGCATATCACCCTTGTGCAAATGGCCTTGTCGAGAGGTTCCATCGTCAACTTCAAGCTGCATTAACAAGTTCCGATACTGCCCAAACTTGGTTGGAGAAATTACCATTAGTTATGCTTTCATTACGAACCCTAATGAAGGAAGATCTTCAGTGGACTCCTGCAGATCTTGTTTTTGGTACATCGCTTACGTTACCAGGTCAATTTCTAGACAGAAACACTTCTATAGAACCAACTTCTAACTTTATACAGTACCTTCAAAACAGAATGGCTGAACTATCATTCACTCCTACACGAGTACACCCTTTAAAATCTTTACAAGACTGCGACTACGTCTTCGTTAAAAAAGACACAGTAAAAAAAAAAAACAAAAAAAAAACGCTAAACTCTAATTAGTCAGGACCTTTTAAAGTACTTCCACGACAACCAAAGTATTTTGCCATTCAGATACACAACGGCTAGTCGACCATTTCTGTCGACCGTTTGAAGCCGCCAAACAACTCCATCTGGATCGACAACAACCCAATATTCCGCAGCAACCAGCATCATCATCGTCGAACCAAAGTCAGCAGTCCACTTCACAATCAGAACCACAGTTTACTAAAACAGGTAGGAGGGTGCATTGGCCTTCTAAGTATCGCTCCTACGTGACATATTAAAGAATTTTGTTATAAGTTCTTAAATATCGCTGGTGGGGGGGGGGATATTGTGATGATTATCATCATCACACACATAGATACATACTTACACAAATTCAAATTATACAACAAGCATTTATTGAATAATAATGAACAATATATAAATCGCAGCTATGCGACAATTTTATAATCGCTATATTTTCATGTAGTCGATTTTGTGAACTTTTAGGAGAATCGGATTCCAGAAGCTTTCGTGAGTCTCCCCAAACCTCGCTCGCTCACTGATTGATCAATGCAAACCAATCAGATTGTCTGCACGTAAAAAATGATTCTTCCCGCGCAGCGCTTCGGAGTCGATGATCACCTATAAAAGCAAGAAATATTCTTAAATGATTAGTGAGATTTTAGCTGCCAAACGAATCCACGACAGTTGAAACTATGTGCCAATCTTCTCACATGCTGAATATTCCATATACTCGCATAATCTTTTTCCTTACACGGCAAAACTGCTGAAAACATCTATTACCAGAAACTATCACAAACTTTTCCTTCAGTGAACTTTGTAACACAAATAATAGTTAAAGAGAGACAACTCTTGTTTTACTCAGTGCATGACTTTCTTTCACATCCTTGTTTATACATCTTGTTAAATACAAATTTTATGTGTAAAGATGTCTTTGGCTTATCCTTTTATCTTCACGTCAGTTTGGTTTCTTAATCTAAGTTAAATTAATATGGTGAAGTCCGCCACATACTTGTCTCTGATTAACCTGGGAACCACTAAAATTTTTAGAGATTAAATTGAACCATTTTGTTTATTAATAAGTTACTTGAAACATCACAAATTAAACTTTTCTGATCTAAACTTTCGTCTTAGGTAAATATTTAAAATGGCTGCAATGTAAGCGTTTCATCATCTTATGATTTAGGGTACACCAATAAGTTTCTCAGGAATGGAAAAGGGTCAGTCTGTTGTTCAACACGTGACAAAATGAAATATCTGAAAATACTGTTCACACACATTTATGTTAATCCCGAAAATATTTTTAATTTGTAAAGACCAAAAATAAGTTTTCCTTGCAAAGTGGACCGTCGTACCTATTTTTTGCTTGGATATTAACAAAAGATACTTAAAGCAACTCTTTAAATATTTGTATTCACTTTATTTATGATTTTCATGTATTATTTAGCAAGAATATTGAAATAAGAAAAATATCAAAACCCTCAAAACGTGCTCATGGTCGTATCACGTTGAAACAACCGTTCTCATACGATAACCGAAGTTAAGCAACGTCGAGCCTAGACAGTACACAGATGATTGGCCCTCTGGGAATACCAAGTGCTATAAGATTGGATATGCGGCTGACGTAACAGATAACGGCTCGTAATTGTTAATCGGAGTGCCGAGTTCCAATTCCAACACTTACGCGCAAATACACTTGCATAAGGTATGAATTCACCTCTTCTCTCCCAGCGCTATGGTAGTAGGACTTATATCATTAAAATCCTTATTATATTCAAAATGTTCTTATAGTATAAAAATAATTTTTGGCTTTAAATGATATGCAAAAGGTTGATAAGCTGTAAAAAGCAAATCCATGAATCAGTCTCAGTCTGCGTTATTATATATATATATATACGTATATATATATATATATATATATATATATATATATATATATATATATATATATATATATATATATATAGAGAGAGAGAGAGAGAGAGAGAGATAGATAGATAGATAATGTATATATTGATATAGATATAGATATATGTATATATTGATATAGGTATAGATATTTGTATATATTGATATAGATATAGATATTTATATATATTGATATAGATATAGATATTTGTATATATTGATATAGATATAGATATTTATATATATTGATATAGATATAGATATTTGTATATATTGATATATATATAGATATATGTATATATATATATATATATATATATATATATATATATATCCGCTAAAATTCTTCACTTGGTCTTCGATTCTAACTTTTGTACCATGGCGGTGACACTCGTTAACACAAGTAACGATTGATTTATTACTTTCTTCAATTCCTTGTGTCTTTGTGACATAACAATATAAAATAAGGATCAGAACATGCTTTTGACAAGATAAAAAAATGCGAGTTGACAGAATTCCCTCCAAATTAGTTAGGATTGAGTTTAATCTGAACTTTGGTATCTGTCGGCTACTTTTGTGGTTATGTTCCAGAAAACATTTTTTCAACACTACAAGTGAAATAAAATAATCTATTTTTAAAAAATCCTTTTCACTCAGTATCATATAAAAAAAGCTGCACTTGTTTGTTAAGAAAGTAAATTTTAGTTCACCTTAAATTCAAGGGCTCGTCTCTTACTTACACTCAGTCATATTTTTATGATTATATTCCTACCAATAGTTCCCTAAGTAACTGTTTCGTCAAACCGACATAAAAATTCATGTGTACTGTCAGTTGGTCAACTTCCGGTAGATTTTAGGTCAAAGGAAATCTAGTGATAAGTCAGTGGGGATGGGACTTCGAATTTGAAGTGGGTGGATGGTAGCAACAGTGTAAATATAGCCACTGACCAACTGATCTCGATTCAGTTATAATAAAACAGGAAAAGAAAAATAACCCTTTAGGGTACAAGAAAGAAATTTTTCCTGTGAACCAAGTAACATTAAAACCGGTCTATCAATTTCTTTTTTCTTAATTTCTTTCAGATTTACTTCTTCACTTCTTGCCGTTTTCTTTTTTTCTATACTTACTTATTTTGTTCCCTTTTTCTTTTCTTTTTTGAAATTCCTTTTAGTTTTTCTTCTTACCGCTTTCAATTTTATATTTATCTTTATTTTTCTTCTTTCATAAAATCTTTTGCATTTACTATTAGGTTGGTGCAAAAATAATGTCGTTTTCTCACATAGTAACATATGTGAGAAAACGACATTATTTTTGCACCAACCTAATATTTCCTATTTTCTCTCTTGAATGTTTTTATTGTCCGTTTTAAACTCAACACCTTACGCTGCTTAATATTTTCAATCATTCACTTCACTTATTCGTTTTCTTTTCACTTTTTATTTTTCCATTTTCATATATACATTCTTTTCTTTCTTATATTTTCTTTTCTCTTTTCATCCATTTATCAATTTCTTTACTTATTATTTAATTTCCATTTGTCCTCTCTTCGTTCTTCTTTTTAATTTTTTTACATTTTTATATTTCATTTCTCTGCTCCTGTCTTCATTTTCTAACTTTTCTTTTCTTTGTTTTTCTATTTTCTTCCTTGATTTTCACTTTCTATCCTAATTTCATTTCCCGCCATTCATTTTCTTCCCTTAACTTTTTTAATTTTTTTTTTCTTTCTTGGTTTCCTTTATTACTTGTTCGTGATCAACCAGTTCAACCGACCAGCTTAGCAATTTTTTCTCGTTCTTCTGTCAATCTTGTCTCCCTTAAGTAAACACTCCAAGTGTCATGTTGGGCCGAAGCCTTCAAACTTGCGTCCTCCGTCATTACTTGCTGTCCACACTGCCTGTTTAAATTCATTTTGCCTCCTTTCAAAATGTCGCTTAACCTCCTCTCAGTCTTGTTAGAAGTAGCAAAGAAATGGCGGTGGGGGAGCATTTTCGTGTGTGTATAAAAGAAAGAACATTGGTACTTTTGTGCGTTTTTGAGAAAAAAATGCAAGCCTACCTTCAACCAATAAATCCATTTATTCATCGTAAACATTTGTATAAAAGTTTTTAAGAACAAACTATTAGGTCCAAATTTAGGTATCAACCTATTCATGTCCATTGTACAATGGTTGAGTTTTTAAAGTTTGTTAGGTTAGAATAGAAAAATCTTAGGAGCAAATTTTGTGTCAATCATAATCAGTATTTATTACACGATAACGAGGGAAATAAAATATGAATCAGTTCACAGTGTAAAGCTGTCCTATCTTTTCAATGTAGGTATGTACAGTAATTCGCAAAAAAAAAAAAAAAAAAAAAACCCAAAAAACAGCATATCCAGATGAAAAAGTGCTGGACATACCTACAATAGTTTATAGTAAGCTTTCAGTAGTTTCTGTAGACATTCTTCACAAATACTTGTTCACTATACAGTATATATGGTATAAGAATAAAATCGAGGGAAATAATTTAGATTTTTCGATTTTTTTCAATTTTTAATCAGCTCATATTGTTAGTTTACAACAGTACACAACGAACTTAAAATTGTTGGGTGTTAGCCTTGTTGTTAAAGCAGTGAACCTGTCTGCTAGGAGCAAAGTCAAGATGACGAAATATTGAGCGCTTTGGTAATTGTTGGAATCGACTTACATTCAAGAACTATATCTATAGGCCTACTTCGTTGCTGAGGTAGGTGCGTCACACAAATCATCATGCTAAGGTGGTATTTATGTAGAAACTTCTTTTTCACTAACATTTTTTTAAACTATTACAGCCATGTTTGACAGTGTTCTATGTGTATGTGCGTCTATATAAGAAAGAGAGAGATATGATATCTTATTACCAACAAGTTAACATTGTGCAAGATTCAACGAAGGTACTTGTACCACTCAAGTCTTGAATTGCAACCACTTCAAAACAATTCAGAGAAAATGCGACTATCCCAAAATATAAAAATACGATTAAAAGAAGGAAAAGCTTAAGTGAAGAAGAATCAAGGATAATGCTTAGATGTACGTAAGTCGCCTTTGCTGACCTTGTATTTAAGATTTGACCAGGACAACTACCAATTGAATTATCTAGGACATTGATAAGG
>OZ010596.1:69739313-69916813 GCA_963932145.1 Acanthosepion lycidas
TACTCAATGTTCGGGATAGAGCCTGTGTAAATGTCCTCAGGCCTTGGTGTGAAGATTGCGTTCAAGCATATATGTGTGTGTGTGTGTGTGTATGTATCTGCGTGTATCATCCTGACAAATGTGACTAACTTTAATTTGAAGAAGTATCTATGCAGTTCAAGAAGTGAGGGCAAGAAAGAGAACTAGATGAGATGGTATAAAGCTCAAGCTAAAACTAACTTAAGAATGATATAAGTATAAAGAGAAAAGAGAGACCAAAAGATGATGCGTCGAAGATTTTCTTGTCGTTTGGGGAAGTCTCAGTAGCAATGTTGCACAAGATGGAATTGAAATTCAAAGCGTTGTGGGAATGCATTGAAAGACGGTCGAGCAATTCATTTTGTCATGTGTCTACTTTGAGTTGGAACATCAAGGCCCTAAAGGATAAGTATTCGAGAAAGAGAGAAATAATAGACTCGCCACGTCCAAGTCGTTCAAATACGTTATCTTGACCGACCGACCATCTTTATATGTGAAATCTTTCATAAGCGAACACAAACGAATTTACTTGTTTAATATGATGCACGTATTTATGACCTTTATCATGTGTGTATAGTGCATATGTGCGTTTATATATAAATATATATATGTCTTTAAATTTGGGCTGGTACAAATTTATATATAAATATATATATATGATCGAATGCATGCATATGTATCTCGTGTATATATATATATATATATATATATATATATATATATATATATATATATATATATATATATATCTGTGTGTGTATCTGTGTGTAGCTAAGAGATCAACAGATGCAACTTTCTTATAAATTGTATATACAGTTGAATTCTTGTGTGTATTCAATTATCCGCGCTGTGGTTTTAGCAACATCCATTTATGAAGATTAGAGTTATCATCACTAATATGTGCTTGGATACGTGTCCGTGCGCACGCGCGTGTGTGTGTGTGTTGTGTGTGATATAATACCGCCTGAGTTTATCGAAGCCTATAAGATTTTCTAAAACATTCACTCAGAGGGGGAGTTGTACTGAGGATGTGTCTAGCGTTCTAAGTTTTCGAAACAGCTTGGGCTAAGTTCGCTTCTCATTCTATCCTCCATAAATGTTTCCTTGTGGCGTACAACTTTCAATATACAAAACCAGACAGTCTCTGTGGTAAAACATTTTTTATCTGTTTCTTTGTTTTTTTGTCAATCTTTAAATTTAGAAAAAATTGTGGCATCAGTGAAATCAGTAATAATCATGATAATTATATGAAAAATATTGTTTACGAAACTATTTTCTTCAACTTTTAAGTGAAAATTTTCGTTAACCGATCACCAGTACTTATGCCAAATGAGAAATTTAAATGTGTACATGTTACATGTGTATATGACTGAACTTCAAGTAGAAAATCATGAACATCTTGAAGTATTTTAACATTGAATTGTTCTGTAGTTAGCCAATTGTTTAACATTAAAATGCAGATTGTTATTTAATTTGAAGAAATATCTATGCAGTTCATTAATTATTCGAATATTATTATAAGGTAATCATTGGGTGAATTAAAAAAGAGATTTCATTCCTTCATTGCCGGATACATTGGTAGAGTTAGACATGAAAACTGACAGAAATGAAAGATCAAACACATGAATTCGAATATTTCTCGGATTTATAATATACTTAATCTCAAAATATGAGACAATATGTCTTTTACAATGTCATTTTAAGAGTTCTCCAAAATGGTATTCGAAAACACCTTAGAGTTTCTTTTACAAAGAGAAAAAATAAAAAATCAGTCAAAATACTAATGACAGGATCCGAGTACAGAAATGTAAATTTATTTGAACGATGAAAGTAGAAAATAGGCAAAAAGGTTTAAGCAAAAAGTTACTATTGATATTCAAGCTAAAATAACTAATCTATTTCCGAGTAGATTAATGTTACACAGTCTTCTTGAATATCTTCCTTTATACTGTAAAGTTTAACCCAATTATCTCCGAGTTGGAGTTTTGCATTTACATAATAATTTAAGTGAACTTATTTCAAGTTACACGTACACAATATATTATTTACTTAACGAGATTCCTAATTTCTTTTAAAGATTGTACATTACAACTTGAGGAAACTTTAAAATTAAAACTTATGCTAGTTTTTATTTTAACTAGACCGTTAAATTGTAACACATTGTCATTAAGTAAATCGAATTTATATTAAATGAGAAATCAAAAAGTCAGAGATAAATAGAGAAAATCAAATCAAAAAGTCAGAGATAAGTAGTAGCGGATTTACTATGAAACTTCTTCTTTTATCCACCATAGGTGATCATGATTCTCCACTTTCCACTATCCCTTGTAACTCTCAATATGTTTTGTCACTTTGCTATTTCTTCTAGACCCTTTTCTGTCATCCACTTGCTTAAGCCCGCCAGGTATGTCACACGTTGCTTTCCCTTGTCTTGATGTTAAGCAAAAACTTCCTCCTTGTTTACCTCCTCTCCAAAGCCTCATCATTGCTCATACGCTCAGTCCATGATATGCTTCTATAGAATCATACCTCCGTTACTCTTCTTCATCTTTGAGGAGACCGTCCAGCGTTCACTAACATAAAGGAGGACAGATATCACGTAGCATTTCAGTCCTCTTTTCTTTGTTACCAACGAAATCCTCCTGTCTCATAATATTCTGCCCGGCATTTGGAATGCGTCTTTGGCTATCCCAATACGCTTTCGGATCTCAGCGTCTGAAGCTTTGGGGCCCCTGAAGCAAGTGAATTTTTCAACAAGATAAGTTTTTATTAGTGTTTGTTATTAACGCCATTTTATCGATATTGACTTTACAATATGCTTTAATAGCCATTTAATTTAGCTTCAAAATTCCCCTGTAAATGGTAAAATTTCAAAATTTTCTTGGGGGCTTGCAGCGTACAACTACACGAGCTGTATGAGCGCGTTGAACTCACCAGAATCTATTCATGGTCTACGTTTTGGAAGTTGGATTCTCGAATCTACTGTTGCTGGTATTGAAAGGACCCACATATTTGTTCAAGTTTCAGGGCCTCCAAAATGTAGTTCCACCACTGGACAGTGTAAAAGTGACGTTAGCTGACTGGACGACTTTAGAAAGCCCAGGTCTACTAAATTTTGAATTTCGCTACTTGTAAAATTTGGGACTTCTTTTAATATAAACTAGGTTAACCTGGGTTACTAATATGAAGAAAACCAATTAAAAAGTCGATAGGCTTTCAAAAAGAGCACAATTAACTGCTTAGAGTGGAATCTGCCAACACTGCAAGTACATAGATAGGAGCAGATTGACATGGATGTGAATAAATGAAGAGTTAAAAAATACGATGTCATATATGTGCATACATACGTAGATATATATATATATATATATATATATATATATATATATATATATATATATATTGATGTGGGTTTGTCACACACAAGCGCATATATATATATATATATATATATATATATATATATATATATATATATATATATATATTGCAATAATATAAATGTTATTTTCGCCATAAAAAAAACCTGTTGATTCGTATATAAACTGGAGAATAACGTTTTTAAGCCAAGCAACTTTTGTAAACAAAGTGTTCAATAAAATAAAATACAGCATCAACAAATAAATGAAGAAAAAGTTCAAAAACTTAAAGCGGAGTTATTTCTCTTAAACTTTTTTTTCATTTATTTACTATGCATAAATGCATGCATACGCACTTGTACATGTACAGAGACACACGCCCGAGCGCTCGCGAGTGTGTGTCTGTAATTCACCACCTGCCACAATTCATATAGGAAATAAATCCCAAAAGAAACTTGTTAATATTACAGACTTTCTTTAAAAGGCTTAATTTAGTCCTCAAAACCGGAAATCCATTTTGAATTTTTCTTATGAGATTTAGTGTTAATATGAAGTTTAAGACGGATTTATTTTGTGGTTTCCCCGAATGGCCGCATCTGACTGAAACATGAGCTGATTAGAAAAATCTCTAAGGTGCCTTCAGATTAATGATGACATCCGCCTTTATCATTTCCTTTCGGATTTTCTACCACTTGGAATTAAAAATGAGAGACACTCCAATTAAGCGGAGTAAACAAATCTATTAATCCGTTTGTTCTTACTTAAGAGCTGACTATCAATTCGCATGACTTTGAACGAGGTCTATCATTCTACCTATATTGTATTTTAACTTTTTTTCCCATATACTCTTACCAATTCTAATTTATTTAAATAATTTGCTATCAAATACTCTGATTTGGATTTGAAATAATAGAGGCCCTTTTTTATGGAAGCATTTCAGTTCAGTCAAACATCTTTCAAACATACACATACATGCATACAGTCTCTCTCCTTTCCTCTGTGTGTGTGTTAGTGTGTATAATACACACACATACACACACATACATACACACACACACACACACACACACATATATATATATATAGGAAAATGTATTGTCAAACCGAGTGCGAATTTCGAAATAAACTGCTTACGTAATTGAAAATCCATAATATTTTGCTCTGTCCTTTGCTAAATTTATCTCGTCACTATCATGTCACGATTGCTTGAGATCAGCCATATAGAAACAAAAAGAAAATGAGTTTTATTCAAGTTAGAGGAGAAATTTATGAAAATCGAACCGACTACAAGCTTGGTGATCATTGCTTTACACACACACGTTCACAAATTATACATACATGCACACGCACACGCTCACATACACATACACACACACACACACACACACATATATATATATATATATATATGTATGTATGTATGCATGTATGTATGTATGTGTGTGTGTGTCTCAGAGCCGCAGACAGCCAGTAACGTGATCATGTGCCACAGAAAGTTCCAATCAGATCTTCTATATCGTGCCAAAAAAGCTGAAAAAATGCCTATCCGCTAGAGCTTATTTGGGAGCCAACGAGATAACATTTTCTGATATTCCAACTTATTTTTGACGATGTCTTGGAGCACCAACTTCAGAAAATCACATTCTCTAGCCGTGTTATGATGTTTGAACTAACAATCGATACGAATCAGAATTTCAATGTGCACAATGTTATCGATGAATGAGGCTCGTCCTGCAGATCCGTAATGCCCCACTCTGAACCCACTACCAACAGACCGATTCTCGAGTCTTGTTTATTACTAATTCAGCATAAGCAGCAACAAGTTCGTGTGGAATTTCTATTGGATTTTTGACTTTGACATACAACAGCATTATTATACATTACATCTTTAGATTTGTGATGCTGGTATCCATTTTTGTTGAGATGTCACATACACTCAATATTATGACTGTTACAAAAATGCATGTTCATTTACGCTTACAGCTTTGGCAATGATTGTAATTCCAGTTGCTAAATTCTTATCTGTACCTTACCTTTATAATTAGCAATAATTAAATAGAATAATAATTTCTTTGTCCTCCATCTTCGACAGATAGTCAGCAAATACAACATTAAGAAATTAATTTCTAAAGAACAAAATATAGTATGAGTGGCCGTAAGAGTTCAGAGGCAGGAGTAATGTTATCATTGATAACACATCTAAAAGTAAATATACAAAAATTTACTTCCCAATTCCATTCCCAATGAAAATCTATCATTTGTTTCAACAGACTATTCTTAAGTTACTTTGTGAAATCCTTTTTGGTCCCAATAAAGAGAAAGAACTACATGAACAATTATTTTTGGTCGAGTTGATCGCGAATTTAATATAAAAAGCCACAATGAATTTAATAAACTTGAAATCAGTACACATTCTTTATGACTAATAATACAATCACGACACAACTGAAAATATTCAAAAACAATTGCAAAATATGTCAAAATCAAAATAAACATCAATAATATGAAAAGAACTGAGGAATGGTGACGTGGATACAACCGTGAAAATATATTTAAGGTCAAATTGTTTTGCCAGAAGTAGTGTGCCATTAGAAATCTAGACACCTGTTTTTCGTCTGATTTCTGAAAACTAAAACGATATTTTCACTCAGAACATTCGACAGACCTTAGTCAAACAAATAATGTATGTGTCCGTGAATTACTTTAAGATACATAGCACTTATTTAAAGCCTAAAGAAACTTGAAATATTGTTCTATATCCATTTATTAAAATATTAATGTTAACTTCTATATCCATTTATTATAATATGCAAGTTCTCGATAGTCAAACCGTAAATTTGGCGAGAAATAAATAAGAAATGTTTTCGCCTCTGTTTATGTCTTTATCGACGAAGTACACAAATATAAACATTTACATATGGCGACGCGTTTATTAATGTATATAGAGATATGTCTGTAGGTACACACAACAATATATACACACATATATATAGGGACCTCCACTTTTTCGGCATAAATTTTCGATACCTAAGTTTAAAATGATTTTTTTTTAATGAAAAAACATTCTTGAAGATTTCATTTTAGCTTTAATTGAAAGTTTAATAATTAAATTTATTATTTCCATTAAGTAAACAATTCTGGTGCATTTCATATAGAAACTATATACATCTGAATGTCAAATTTAATTTTGATTTCTTAAATTTTCTTATAAAAGGCCATTTTCTTGATTTTAAGAAATTTGTAAACAAATAGACAATAATATCCTTAATATTACTTATTTACGAAAGCAATTAAAAGCTTTTCTAATTAACTGTTATAGTTTTATTGGATTCATTATTTTTCAATTCAGAGCAGATTTTCAGTTAGATAGCTCAAATTTGAAAAAAAAAGTAGGTGATTTACAATCTCCAAAGACTACTTTTATCCCCCCCCCCCAAAAAAAAATTGAGGAAATAGAAAGTTTTTGTGCAAAATTTCATGAAATTAAGTAAGTTGGGGGTAACATATTTAAAAAAAAATATTTTTTTTACCATAATCTTCTTAAAAAGCATTCAAAATTAATTTCATTTATTTGTAAATAAGTCCTGAAAATTTCATTAAAATCGGACAATTACTTTATTTTTACAAGAATTTCAAAATCAGTGTGTTTTCAGCGGAAAAAACAATGTTATTTTCATGTCACCGCGATGACGTAAACAAAAGAAGACTTTAACCAAAATTTCGAACGTGTTAGAAAGGATTAAAAAATTTCAAAATATAATTAAAAAATACTTTGATCTTTCATCATAATAATAGCATAAGCATTTTGACGATAAAACTTTATTTTCGTTAAGTTTGTGGCCTTTTTCATTACGCTATGCTGTTTTCCCGCGAAAAAGTGGAGGTCGCTACATATATATATATATATATATATATATATATATATATATACAGAGTGCAAGAAAAAGCAGAGTGGGGTAATGTATAATGATTATCAATGCTGAAAATGAAATCGACAAGCCGATTAAAGCTGAAACTGCTACGTATACACTTCGCATTCATGATCTTGCTGAAGACATGGACTGATATCCTCTCATCCCAGCTAAGGGAAAATAGTAGGGCAAATTTGGTTCTTTAGCCTTGGGAAAGGTAGTCAGACTAGAAAAACTATTCCAAATTAAAGCCCTTTGAAAACGTATCATGGGTTAGTTCGTTAGAGCCAGGATATCCATGCGTCTCGTGTATATTGTGGAAAGCCTGAGTCTTTATAGTTTTCTGAGAAAATGGTTAATTTATCTGTATCTATCTCTCACCGTGCGTGTGTGTGTGTGTGTGTGTGTGTGTGTGTGTGTGTGTGTGTGTGTGTGTGTGTGTGTGTGTGTGTGTGTGTGTGTGTGTGCGCCATAAAACCTGCCAGTTTGAAGCAATTAGAGTGATTTATTTAGAATTGGGAATATTTCCGTCTAAATGACCCCGGTTTTTTTCCTTCTAATAATGGCTCCAGATTAGTGTCAAGCTGTTTCAACCGGACACATTGGAATGCCGCTAGATAGCAACACTGGCGCAATACAATACCCTCGTACTTAGCTCACACATGAGACTGGATCAGTCAGCTGTTCTTTCACACTTCTCATTATTCACCTTCATTCCGTGAAGTTGTACAGAAGTGAGAAGGTGTAAATATAAACTATGCAGGTGGAAGTGGATGTAGACTAGTGTCATTTCTATGTGTGGGGCCAAACGTCCCGAATTCTGAGCATAAATTTGCTGTGAGTTATTTCAAAGTAACACTATCTATGTATCTATCTATCTATACATTGCATTATAAAGTATTTACCTCAAGTACTTTTGGCCAGTGTTAATGACATGACAATTCTGGTGCAACGCAATAATTCTACACTTCAGGACTCAGTAACTATATTCATATGCAAAATATGTAATAGCTTCACATATATCTATAACTTATTATTTGTCTGATTGAAGGATTTTAGTGCAAATAAGATTGATTACAGTTAGCAATCAAATTTTTATAGATATTAGATGTAATAAAACTGCATGAAATTTTTTTCAAGCAATTTTTTTTATTATTTTAAAGAATCAGTATAGTTTCTTGATATTCAGTTTAATTAGAAGAGATAAACATAAGATACTCAAAATATAATTTGCCGTACGTATCATTTAAAGATTTCAACAAATATCTTAGAATTATCATTTATTATAAAACCTAAATATTACCATTAACTCAAGACCTAAAAAGTCCAGCATATGTTGTTTCTGAATTCTCATGAACTTGGGGAGATCGCATTTCTAATGTTAATAATAAAAAAAAAGCAACATTAAATTCTTACATTGGCCACACAAGTGCTACAATCTCTCGTAGTTTAACAAGTCACTTATCAAAACCTAGTTTAATTTGATTGATCATCACATCACAAACAACCAAAACACAACTATTAACATAGGACAAATATTAGTAGATAATGCAGCAATACTACATAGTACTTAATGCAAGGAAAGACGCAAAATATTCAAAGTATAAAAATCAAACCTCATTAAATTTTCTTTTGCCATATGTGTCTATATTTTAAAGTGAGCATAAAACATTGATATATGCGTATGAAATAATTAATATGTATAGAATAGTTGATACAATCTTTACCAGTTCAGGCACACTCTAAAAACTCAAAACGTCACATTTTGACAACAACATTCAGTTTTTAATAATAACTGAGACGGTTGAAAGTACTCGAAAAAAGAAATAAACAAAATTTTAACACTTTATCCACAATTTGGTTGTGCAACATCTTATTCGAAAATTGGAAAAAAATATAAACTTTTATGTTGAATTTGACGAAATTTGAATATAATAGCGTATTTCAAAATCCGAATTTTCAAAGGGTGGTGTGCATATTTTGAATATCATTACTATTGAGTTAAAGTGCTACTGACTGTTTCTCGAATCTATTCCGAAGAATGATAAATATCCACGCTTCATAGACGTTAAATATTACTGTAAAAACAGAATCCACTCAACAGTCTAATTCAACAACGATAGTGAATCCATCCGTTACTTGGAGCTCCAAGTTTTGTCTCAAATCCAACAAACAACTTGACAAAAGGAGATTTAATATCAAAAGGCATTTGGTCGTTTCTTTTTTGTGAAAAATATATGCAAAGGTTTTAAACTTCCTGTTCTTTCCAAATAACTTTTCGATGAAAGATTACACTAAATCAAGATTTGTAGTCCTCGTAAATAACAATAACAATAGTGCTTTGTCTGTAGGGATTGTTCAAATATTTTGAACAACGTGGGAATCTGAACAGATAAAATACACTATTATTCTCTTGAATTTAATTATTTCTTTCGTCTGATCACCTACTGTAGAGCGAAATTTCACAAGCTCTTGTAGTATAGAGAGTACCATTGTGACCCAAGTCTGCTTCACATGAGTCTAGTTAATAAATAAGTCTCGCCAAGTACAATTTCAAATTATGAAATTCATCTTATTAAGAATTATACATCAACATTTCTGCTTTTAAGGGTAATTATTTTCAATTTTCAAATTATATTTTTAAATCATGTTTCGAAGAAAAGGTTGAATTTAATTAAGAAAAAAAATAATAATGAAGTTATTAATTCAAATTAACAGCGTGTGTTTGATGAAGTTATTGACAAGTGGAAAAAATAAAGAATGCGAAAAAAATTATTTGTCTTGGCATAAAATTTGAAGCAAAACTTCGTCGGGGTTTGCAACTACTCACAGCATGAAAATTTGACGCGACACAATTTTCGTGATTTATAAACAAATATTAGCAAACAGCTAAATTAGGTCAGACAGATTTATTGAAACATTTACATAAAACATCAGTAATTCCTTATAATTTGTAAATATTTTTTCTTTTCAAGCTTTTTTTTTCTTTTTCATTTACGGACGTATTAAGTTGATGATATTTCTTTATAAAAATGCAAAAAGCAGTTATTAATCTATCCCATTATGTGAACATGTCATATTCATAATTATTTTGAAAAATTACAATATATTTCATTTTAGTTTTTTTTAAATTATCGAAATAATTATGATGTTTATGTTAGAACCTTCAATACCAGAATTTTGTGCGAAATGGATATAGAATGTGCTTACTTATAACTTTCAAATAGGACGGGCCTCTACTATTTCAGGATACTGCTTAGCAGAAGCATAATTACATGTTATACCTGATAAAAATGTTTTATTTAATCCGGTTCCTTATACTTTTTTATCTATAAAGACGAATTTGAGTGCTTAGTGGGGAAATGTCTTGATAAACAGCTAATCTTCTTCAACATGAAGTCAGTAAATGGAATTTTTTTCAGAAATGAAAGACAACATTCATATTTCTTCTCTGACATCACAAACATCACATCTGGCAAATTTCCGCGGAACTTGATGACAAAAGTAATAATTAACAGCCAAAACCATAGTCGGGGCCGTGCAATATGTGGAAGAGCAGGTAAAAATCTACTCATTCTGATGACAGTTTAAAACTTAAAATCGCTGACCACTGCTTTACCAGCGTGCTGATCTCATTTATAAGGAAAAAATAGACCCGAAAGATAAATATGAACAGAGATAATTAATCTCCTTAATAAGTTTGTCTCTTAAAGGAAATTTGTGAACATCAAACAAGAATCAAATTTTTTATCTAACAATGAGTAACCCTTAAAAAATGCAACTAAATCTCTTGCTTCATTTCTTTATAAATATTTTTGTCCGTTGCTATCATTATTTATTTGCCTTAATGATTAATTCAGTTTATAAAACTAGGTAATAAATTGGAAAAGAAGTTATCCTGATCTAAGAAACGTCTTCATAGCAGAAAAAAATCTCAGAAGCAAAACCCAGCTCATAAACACGAAGGTCATGAATTATACAAATTTCGTTCAAGACATGGGACGCCATTAAGTTGATTTTCTCAACAACTTTATGATCACGACTCACGGCACTTGGAGTCCGCCCAGAACCGTAATTGCTATTCAAACTTCTGAGGTACTATAGACTTTACAAGTATGTAAGCATACCAACAGATTGAGAGACAAATATCGATTGTTCGATTGTAGAGTTTGGGACACTGAACAAGAAAGTCCAATATTTAAATAAGCTTTTTTTTACAAGCAATTGACATGATATGAATGGTTCGTTTTAAATACTGACTTACACTCTACAAATTCATACATATGTCTTATGTGCCCGTGTAGTAGTCGAACACGCGACTGTTAAATAAATTACTAAATGATGTTTAAGTCAACCACACCATAATTCCGTATTCAATTTTACTAAATACTACAAAGGCCCATCAATGAGTCTGTAGCTTAATGATAGAAAAATGTATTTATTTTACACAAAAAATATTGGTCCCACTGAAATTATATACAGAACACAATGTATACACAAAGTAGATGCAGTAGATGCGTTCATCGCTGTATGTGTTTATTGTTTTATTTTTTTTGTTTTGTTTTTGTTATTTTTTTTTTGCAACATTTATAAATGTACAGCGTTCAGCTGAATGTACACGTCTGTATTTTACTAGCGGTTTTGAAAACTTCTTTTGAAAATAACATTACGACTTCTGTACAGGTCGACCTGGTATATAAGTTGACCTCAAACATTTTAGTACAGCTTTACGCTCATACCTGCCGTATTAGCTGGCCTTCTTATCATTGAACTAAACAACTATCCCAGACGATTCATTGGGAACCACTTATCGCAACTAAACACACGTCTGGTTAATTTATTTAACACAATGTTTATAATAAAACGGTGAAGATTCAAAATAAACAAACACATCATTGTACACCATTTCTTTCCTGTGATACAGTTATCTCAATAATGACACTTACACGTAAATAGTAGCGAGTCAGGATGAATGTGTCCAGTAAAATATTAACTGATAATCTGGATTATAGGGCTTATCCGAATTAACTATCGATGGATATAACATTAACAATATGTGGACAACTCCTGCTGATGGCAGATTCAGAAAGAAAGCAAAAACTGGTCAAAGTGTTATGGGATTGAAAAATACGTTGAGAAACAAAGTTGATAATCCGTAAAAAAAATCAATCAATCAAGCAAACAATTAGAATATGGTTTTATCGACGAATGTTAAAAATATCATTGACAGAACATGTGACAAATGAAGAAGTTTTAAAAAGAAAATGAGCAACAAAGTAAGTTTTGCTAAAATTGGAAAGAGGTAATTGAAATATTTTGGCCACATAATTTGGTAGAAAAACTTTCACATTCACATGATTTAACGAAGGCAAAAGAATCCGAGAAAATTATTTGTGAAACCAACAAAAGAGACTCTGTGGAAAACTAAAATTTCCCTCGTCTTAAAGGCCATAACATATAGACAGTTAAATGTTCACATTTTATTATTTTTGTGTGATAGCTACCGACATAGGAAAGATGATTTCAAGCTAAAAGTTTTAGCTTTTATTTGTCGCCTACAAAACAAATAAATAACTTTTCAATGCCCACTTCACGCACACACGCTGGCGCGCGGGAGTGCGTGCGTGCGCGTGTGGGTGTTAAAAATATAGTTTTAATGTATTTATGAATAAAAGTGCTCAATATCAAGGATAGAACCTGCGTAGATAAAAGAGTGGAGACTGAGGTCAACATCGACGGGTGACAGTTTGTTTCATACTGAAACGCTGTCTTCAGACCATCATATTCAGATGGCGTGAAGATTGTGTTCAAGCATGCAACATAATACCGCCACTCGGTGTTGGTATATATTATATATATATGTATATATATGTATGTATGTGTGAGTGGACACTGATATCATACATACATACACACACACAATCGGAATTAACTACCCGACACTCGTAAAAAAAAAAAAAAAAAAAAAAATGAGCAGGCAAATTCGTATAATTCCTTTTAATGGTTGTATGATCTTCAATTTTGATTGTCCTAATTTTTTTTTTTTGGGGGGGGGGTGTTTTTTTTTGTTTTTTTTTATATTCAAACATTTGCTGATAGGCACGTTGCTGTATGGAGATTTGACATCTAAACAAGCGAGCCATGAGATTATGTCATACTCACCCCCTTATAAACGTATAAAATATGAAGAAGAAAAAACAGGCTTTAAGAATGTCCCAGAAATTGGTTTTAGAAAAGACATCTTTAATGCGCAGGGAGAGTTGATTAACCAACAAGAAAATATTTGAAAATGTTGGTGTTGTGAATGAAAACAGAGAGAAAAGATATACGCATGTTTTGATGAAGAGACAATTCTGTGAAATGGTATCATAGACATACAGACAAATATACATGTGTTTAAAAAAAAAATGTTTAAATTTTATATGGGAAAGTTCCCCACGCCCCCACACCAATACTTTGCAATACACTTTAGCATTTTGGATCGATGGATATATTTCGTTATTCAGTGTGTTTGCATCTAAATTTGCAGTTAAAAATAACTGACGTATTTTCAAGTGTTTACTTCAAGCATTTCAGGACTATGTGCTTTTGTACGCGGGAAAATGTGGATATGTTATCTATAAACTACGTAATTAGATGTCTATTTGTGAAAGTATTCTAAATTTATGCACAAATGAAATACATGAAAACATGCATACAGGTGGCAGACCGTGTATGTAAGCGCATACTTATGACCCCAATTATATATATATATATATATATATATATATATATATATATATATATATATATATATATATATATATACGTGTGTGTGTGTGATAAAATAAAAGAACAAATAGTAAACGCATAACAATCTAACATGTTTTAAAAGTAACATGTCAGAGGCCAAGGGAAAACATAAAAATACAGACTCGTAAATTCAAATGTTTGGGTCAGTTCCTCTGGTCAGACACGTGTCACGTGCATTAAAATCGTAGATAAGTCAGTGTATGTAGGTTTGTGAAGATTCTTGTATGTGTAAGTGGGCATCGGATGGTGATGGTAATCATTTTTTGTCATAATAAAATTTCTAATGAAAAAAACATGTCTCACTTTTTCTTAACCATGTATAATAATTTTCTTTTATTTAAAGTACAAACCATTTAGTTTTGGGGCCAATTTAAAAATTAATTTAAAATCTTTTGTAGTGTATATATATATATATATATATAGATAGATAGATATATGTGAAGAAATATAGTCTTAAGTTGAGCTATATTTATGGGATAAAGTGCTGAATATCAGAGATAGAGCGTGTGTAAATATAAAGGTGAACATAGAAGTCAACAGAGGCGACAGTCTGTTTCATGCTATATGCAATCGTCAGGCCTGACGATTGCATATAGCATGAAACAGACTGTCGCCTCTAAGTGTTGACTTCTTTGTTCACTTTTATATATATATATATATATATATATATATATATATATATATATATATATATATATAGTGAATCAAAAATACTATTAGAAACTTTGGAGGCGGGTCCACACAACAAAACAAAGAAAAAGTCCATATAAACACATGTGCACAAATCACTGGATGTAACCAACGCCTTTATCCAGTCAAGGACACATGGATCAGTGGATAAAGGCGTTGGTTAGTAGCTAGACCCAAAGTGTTGTGAGTTCAATACTAGGCTACAGCAGTGGGAGATTTGAATTAAAGGGAAATAACTGAAACATTTGGAAGAGGCATGGCACGTAGACCTAGAAAGTTCTACCCCTGTGGACGAAATAAATGGTTCGATTCGAAATTCTAATCACCTGAAGAAGGCTGGAGCGTACAACAGCCGAAACATTGTGAATATGGCAATGAAGATGAGAATAACAGTCCGAATAATGTAAGTAATCATAATACCTCATTTCAGAGATATAGACAGATAATTTTTAAATAATAAAAATATATCAGATTAATAAATAAAAATCGATTCCTAAAATTCCTTTGTTTACGTTAGGAATTCGGGATTTAATTGTCCAGAAAACGCATATTTTTCTGTGATTTCTCAAATAATCAGGACGTTAGGTGAAAATAAATAAATATAATTTTTAATAAATAAATGGAGCTTCTACTCAAATATGTGTATAAGTAATAAAATATATCGGGCTAATAAATGAAAAATTCCTAAACACACACACACACACACACACACACACATATATATATATATATATATATATATATATATATATATATATATATATATATATATATATATATACAGTGTATCACAAAAGTGAGTACACCCCTCACATTTCTTCAAATATTTAAGTATATCTCTTCATGGTACAGCACTGAAAAAATGACCTTTTGACACAATTAAAAGTAGTCTGTCTGCAGCATATATAACAGAGTTAATTTCTTTTCCCCTCAAAATAACTCAAAATATAGCCATTATACTTAAATATTTGAAGAAATGTGAGTGGTGTACTCACTTTTGTGATACACTGTATACATATATATATATATATATATATATATATATATATATATATATATATATATATATATATATATATTAAAATTTGTCAGCTGCGTTTTGATAGGAGTTAACGTTGTGAATAGTTTTTGATGTGTTTAGTTAATCAAGGCGCTGATTACTTTTCTTTACTGAGTAGGTATGTGCTTGCCTTTCATTCTTATTATTTTTTCTTTCCTTTTTCAAAATTTTCTCTTGATTCGGGTATTGCGTCTTTTCGAAAGTTGTCTGTTAGGTTTACCAACACATTTGTTTTTCCTTTAATAGTATATATATATATATATATATATATATATATATATATATATATATATATATATATATAGTATAGAGAACAAATGGTAAACGTTTATATGTTTCGCTTTTATTAAAGCTTCATTATAGAATGAAATAGGGAGGAGAAAAAAGAGAAAATTCTGGTATTTTTCATTTTTGTGTTGTTTTTATTTATTATTTAAACAGAATTTACGTGCATCTATCGTCTCAATCAGCGTTCGTATCTAATGCGTGTAATTGTATCACTATTCTAGTTCGTCTATGCGGGATACAGATAATGTGTGTATTCGTCTGTGTGTGTAAATAATAATAATAGTAGTAGTAGGCAATTTTACTTATGCTTGGTGGTTGTCCGCATGTTGATTTGGGGTCGTTCTATGTGAGAGTCAAATAATTTACTTTACAATAGTTGTAATAGCAGGTAGACATATCGTAGATTCTTTAAATATGGATTTTATAAAAGTTGATGATATAATAAAATGTGTTTGACGTGTGATAAAATATTTATCCGAACTCCCTTGAATTAATTCCTGCGTGAAGAATTATATTATTTTCTAATTAGGATAATATTTATAAAATCAAAGTTATGGCCTGTTTTCTTTCTGTGTATTATGGAAGAGTTTAAACTGTTGTCCTAATATACATACATACATACATGCATATATATATATATATATATATATATATATATATGTATGTATGTATGTATGTATATTATATTTGTAGATGCGGGCTTTTAGATTCCTACATGTTTCGCCAATGTAATTTTTCCTACATTGATATGGCCGAAGAACGCACTCATGAAAACAGTGAGAACAATAATGATGGTGACACTAACGTGAATAATTAATGAGTTGACAATAACTATAATCTATTAGTCCATCTAATAACTACACTCATCAGATATGTCGGAGATTCCCTGTCTGAAACATAGGCGCCTAGAAACAACAATGATAAGGATATTAGTTTAAATGCATTATAATAATGCTCTATTGAAGAAATTCAGATGACATTTTTCAGTTAGGTTTTTGCAAATTCCACATACTCCAAAATAATCAAACGCGGAAATCACTGGTACGTTTAGTTCGGCATTTTATAGCCGCACGACCATTATTAGTGCCACTCATGCCATTACAGCGAAATGGAACTTGCAACTTTGTCTACTTGGATGACGGCCTTCACATGATCAACCTGTGTGAATGACATTACGCTAGAAGGATTTACGGCTGACTGCTCCGCTTGTACCAAGTGACGTTTAGGACGAATAAAATACAGAACGTGTCGGGAAGGAGTAAGATGTAGCAGGAGAAATAATAGCTTTCAATTGACTTCCTGTCTTGTTGTCTGACCAAGAAGAATTATGTAAATATCTACCTCTTAGGTAGACATTCCTTTACTGGTAAGAAGGAAACATGTGCATATACTCATACGCAAACACATATAGAAGAAAAAGTGAAGAACGACAGAGAGAAACCAATTGTTAACAAACAACTTTTATTCCCCATTCCAAATGTAATGATTTGTATTCTCAGTGGGTGCTCCATACTTGCGATTATCAAACTGATTGATAATATTAATTGTGATAAAACATTACCTATCAGGAAAAGATTTTACGTTCTTCTACCAACAATCTTATCCCCAATTAAAAATTTCATCAGTAAAAATATTGGATATGATTAATTAACAGAAAAACTTTAATGCCTGATATAAAAAAATAATTTCTCTTTCTCATGATACACTTGACAAAATAAAATCGTAACAACTAGAATATGATTCAAACCACCTGAGATTAAACAAACAGTTAATATTGCTGAATTAGAATAAATAATCACCTATACAAATCAATTAGTAAACAGGTTCGATAAGAAGAAGTGTATCATCTCTGACAACCATATTGATATAGTGTATACGTGAGCCGTTCAAAAGTTGTAAGCCTCACCCAGAAGAAGAGCCATAGTTGAATATTTTTGCTACGGAAACGCGTTACCACTTCTTATAAAACTAGAAAAACTAATTCATATCTCTGTCTTAATTTCTGTACAGCCCATACAAAGGTGAGAGGTGTGCAACAAATCTAAAAATGTCAAAACAGAGGCACGAGTAATCACAAATATTTGTAAAAGAAAGGAATGGCATCCAAGGAAATCCATGAGGACATGCTACAGACACACTTGATGAGGACTTCACTTCCTATGCAACTGTGAAGAAGTAGACTGCAGTATTCAAGTGGGACAGGGAAAACGGAGAAAATGACTCTCGACTCGGTCGTTCAAAAAACTCAACCACTGATGAACAAGTTAATGCTATTCACCGTATGGTTTTGGATGACAAATGTCTTACTATCCAGTAGATAGCTAAATCCATAGGCATTAGTTTTGGTTCGGTCCATAGTGTTTTAACATAGAGATCTTGGGGATGAGCAAGCTATCTGCAAGATGGGTCCCAAGAATACTGACACCAGAACAGAAGCTGAAAGGGATGACATTTCTAGGACACTTCTGACTCGTTTCCAGACTGACACTGAGAATTTCCACCATTGATTAGTAACTCAAGATTGAACCTGGGTTCACCACTTTGAACCTAAAGCAGCCAACTGTGTCTTTGAATTGCTACCGCATACCCTTTACTCACCGGAATTAGCTCCATCTGAATTCTTCCTGTTTTCTAAACTCAAATTCCACCTGCGTGGTAGCCATTTTTTAAACAATGATCAGATCATATGTACTGTGGATGAGATTTCTTCCGTGACCTGATTGCAATGCTTAAGTCCCATTTGACCAAATCAAATGTACTGACGTTAAAGGTGGAGGAGGGGGAACAGGGCTACATTGAAAAATTGTGAACAACTGTCGTGTTTCTCCAACTACATCTTGGTGAGGCTTAGAACTTTTTGAACAACCCTCGTATTTTTGTTGGGCATTAAAACAGGCATGTAATCTAACATGCATACCATACTACACTACATCACTGCATGCCTCTTGCAACTGTTGATGCAGTACATGAATGAGTTAGGCGTCGTTCCAGATTGTCTCATACATTTTTAGTGAGAGACAGGTGTGGTAACCATAGCTATCTGGGAAATTGTTGAACATTTTGCATAGTATGTCGAGTTGTACAGTTATCATGGTTCGGAGTATTATTTTGCCAGAACTATGAGTTCATTGCAAAAGAATGATGTTGAGCAAGATTATGGATGTACATTACAACTACAAAAGGCGAGCGAGTATTATGACACCCCATACTATGAGGCCTTGAATTTACTGTGTGTGTCGCGGAAGATAACGCATGCATCACTTGTATGAAGTCAAATCCAGTTCTTATCATTGAGCCCTACAGTGTACCATTGGATTTCCAAGGTGACACTCTCATATAATCACTGGAGACATGATAGACGGATTCTGGAAGGCTTACATTACAATCTGCTTTCAGAAGGCCTATGGTGACACTCCTCTAAGAAATCTCACAAGAAACAAACTCTTTCATCGTCAAAAGTTCTGACAGTTTACTAGTATGAGTGGTACTACGCTAGAAGATGGACGAAAACTTCAAAAGATTTTATCAGAATATTTATTCTTTGTGTGCCCAGATAAAATCGAGATCGTTTTTCAGAGTGTTGCAGTTTTATTTTCAGTCATTAACAATAACTAATGTAAGTGGAATCAATTTTCTACAAGCAACGTTTGAAATCACGTACGATACCCTGCCCTTGTCAGCTGCCAACCGGAAGGAGGTAAGAGTTTCGGTGGCTAAGGTGGTATTGTCACCCTTGGCGCCGCCAGCAGCTTTTGCCACCAGACAGGGTATTGTTTTTGTGCAGACATGCAATTTTACTTTTTTTACAACTGCAACAGACTTCAACATTGCTTTTGATCGTTAACCAATACACAACGCGCTCGTAACGACTGTTATCAATGATGTAGAATGGAAGGTAAACAGATGTGTTTCATGTCGAAAGTTGCATTGTATTGTGAGCATGGTTTTAATTAACTTTGTTTATTTTGGGTCTTGACCAGATGCAACTTGATGCCTGTTGGTCTGGAGACGATGTGAAGCTCACTTCAGGAACCGGCCAGTGATGCCCACTTTCAATAGGAAGGAAACGATTGACCGTCCAAGGAATCCACGGCACTTAAACTCAGTAGGTAGTAATATCCACCCCTTTTCCACGCAGTCGGATCGCAGCGATTCGTAGTGGTTTTTCTTTCGCTCATGCGCCTCCTACCTGTTCTCCTCCTATGGAACAGTTAATTCTACTAGGATGACACATTTCTTTGAATCAGACCACGTTACAGCGTCAGGGCGTTCGTCTGTCTGAATGATGAGTATCGGAAATTGCAGAGATGTTCTAACAGTCTCTAATCACGGGCTCTACTCAGTAGCGTCATGTTGGGGGTTATTTGGGTCTTCCGTACAAGGCGTTCACCTTCCTTCTTATGTTCTCTGGTCGTTACAGGCATTTTGTTGGCTGCTTCATAATGTGTACTATGTTCATGACCACTTCCAGTCCTTTGTTATGACGTCACGTGTACATCTATAGTGATTGTAGGCATGCAGAAACCATGTGACGTAAATTGCCGCGATCACTTTGACATAATGCGCATACATCACTGTCTGTGTACCTCCATTGATTAAGGTTGGTCGCATTTGGTAAGAGATCATAGGTAGATCGCATGAGGAATGATATTGCCAATGGCTCCACGGCAATCACCTCAATATCACTCAATGTAGTCCAAGCATATTCTTTGGACTGAAAAAAACAGTAGCTGTTCGCTGCTCTTCCTCAAAATTCCTGATTTCTTCAACCACCAATCATATCATTTCAACTTGCATTTCTCTTAGTCTTCTTATTGAATAAGTTTTTACTCACGAGTAAAAATGATGCTACTTCGAATATTTAGAGGTTACAAGTCAATCTAAACTGGAAAAAGGTTACCAGAATTTCTGCCTATAAGAAGAAAAAAAGCATTAGACCCAAGTTTTATGCTTGTTACCATGCGTTCATATAATTATAGTCGTCAATCTGATAAAAACTACTTTACCGTAGGGCATATGACTACGATGGACACGAAGTTTCCGAGTAACATTTTTTTAATTCCTTATTATTCTTATTTCTTATGTTTATTTATAATTAAATTAATCTTATGACGATAGTAGTGTCATCGTAATTGAATGGATGATTTATGCTAGAGAAGAAATAACTTTTAAAGAATATTCTGAGGTGATTTCGCTGAGATTCAATAAATTTGCCACAAAATATGATGCTGACTGTCCATAAGACACAAGTGATTTTTCTATTTAAATTTTTATTAACCCAAAACCTTCAGACCGGCTACCATCACGAGAATAACACGAGAAGTCAATAAAAGTCAACACTTTTTAGGGGAATAAAAAATATATTTGCGCTGTAAAAGAAAATAGAGCATATGATTTTTATTCACTGATAAAGCCTTCAACAAAAACCGAAATTTTATAATTCAAACATTAATTTGATTTGAATTATAAATAATTTAATTCCTTTCTGAATAAATTCTGAAAGTTTTATTACAATCTGACAATTATTTGATTTTTGCAATAATTTCCAAATGAATGTGTTGTTTTTCTCCGAAAAAAAAAACGCTAAAATTTCCTCTACTAATATTTGGCCACAGTGCTGATGAAAAGAAAGGTTTTTACCTAAAGTTTCGAACGTTTTAAAAAGACAAACAGATGCGGTACCTAATTTTATTTTATTCATTAGTATAGGTACACAGGAGGCATCTTCACCTCATTGATTTTCATAAAGTTCTTTTCATAGAACACTGTTAGAAATAAGCATTAAAACCTCAAATTTCCCATGCTGAGTTTTAACTACTAAGCTATTCACGCAAGGACTAGCACAGTAAATTAAATACACATGCCCTGAGGGTATCGCAAAGTTTACAAGTACTAAACTGACCTGCTTAAGGGAAGGTCTTCATAGGTTGAAATCATAGCTTTCTTACACGGAGGGGAATACATATGAACAAATGTCAACGTCAGTTCTCACTAGCAACGGCAAAAAGGGAGGAGGAGGTGAAGGAGAAAAGAAGAAAGAAAAACTGGGGAGGGTAGATGGAAGTAAGATTAAAAGCAGTAAGAATAAGCAGGAAAGAAAAGGAAAGAACGTAAGAAAAAAAAAAGAGGAAAAAATTAAAATAAAACTATGGTGACTTCGACAGTTCAGCTTGGCGTCAATAGCAGGCCGTATCTAAAATAAGCAACAGTCAGAAGCAAGTCTCTCTACAACAATTGTAACTAATAGCAATGGGAAAAATGGTGGAGGCCAAAAAATAAATAAATAAAGAGGGCAAATGTCAAATTTTTATCTTTTTTGCCGTCTGTCTTTTCATTATGGACATTACTATATTTTTGTTATTTTTCACCTTTCAACTAAGTCCAACATCATTTCCCCGAGTTCGTTTTTTAATAATAATAATAATAATTGTGAGATCACATACTGGTGTTAAACTGACAGCAAATCTCAATTCTTTTTAGTTTTTACATTTTAGTAATATGTTTTCAATAATGTTGCCGTCTGGATATTTCAAAGTTTTCCCCTAATTTTCACTTCTTGCAATATTTATTTATTTCGGCTTTTCGGGACCGTCTTAGAGACGCTCCACTTCTGATTGACACAATCATCATCATCATCATCATCATCATCATTTTGGTGGTGCTAGTGGTCTTCTACTACTCTCCTTCTTTACTACATTTTTTTTCTCTTTTCGTCTTTTTTCTCTTCTACTTTTGCTATGTTAGTTCTTTTTCTTATTCTCACTCTTTTTTTGTTCATCTAATATTTTGATTCATTTCCGTGTATATTCGTCATTATCGCCCAATTTTTAGGTTTTATTTTTTGTACTATTTTTCTCTATTATTAAGTGTTAGCCTTTCTTTCAATCACTTAAGTTTCACAGTTACTACGCTTAAAATAACCGTGTCAGAAACATTAATCTTTTAAATTAACAAAATTTCTTGCTTTTTTCAGACAACGCACACAGACACACACACACACAGACACACACACACAGACACACACACACAGACACACACACACACACACACTTAAGGGGGTTGTTTATCCAACAATAAAGAAAGCTCGGTTGGGATGGTGATGGTAAAAATAAAGGGAGCGGATACGATTTGAAAGTGGGTTTGATCTCTGCTAACTGACTGGGTGGTTGTATTCGGGTGGTTATTATCAGAGGTGTGATTATGGCGTTTGGCAAGGGTTGGTGGCGCCGGAGGGCCGGTCAAAAGGTTGAACGAAGGGTAAGACCAGCGAGAAAAATAAATGGCAATTCCTTACCCCCTCACCACCACCACCATACACAATTTTTGACGTTGACCCTTACGTTAACTTGAAGGACGGGTTGACGATGTTTTTCCTGGCCCAGATCGACATACTTGGCTTGATTCAGAAAAGAACAAGTAAAATTAATGAATATTTTGTAATATTTCGTTATATATTCACATTAAAAACATTGAGTTTTGCTGCATTAACAAAGTTAAATAAACAAAATGTATAATAAATTAATATGTAACCAAGAAATAAAAACAGAAAAGAAATGTTTTGCCAATCAGCCCTGATCCTAGTTCATAGGATGCCTTCTTAATTACATACTTTCTTAGGAGGATTTCACTTTTTGATTCCAGTTTAAAGCCCAATTAATAAAATATTCGTTGGTAAAGTCAAGCCATGATTGTGAGAGACAAACAGAGTTTGAATATCACACACACACACACACACACACATATATATATATATATATATATATATATATATATATATATATATATATATATATATATATATATATATATACACACATATATCCTACGAAAATATTTCATATACATTTCATATATTGTCGACAAATTATTTTAATTAAAATTGAAAAAAGTGAGTTCTTACAATTTTTTCTTTCATTCACGAATATTGATATAATTGCTTGAATTGATTTTTTTACGACTTAACAACCCCTTGTGCGTTATTTAAAAAGTCAAAACATATTTCGAGTTTTTAATTCATGACTAACATAAATAGCCCAAGTTTGTGTTTTGCGAAGAAAAACAATACTTTTAATTAATTAAAGTTTGAATTAATCGCATACGAATTCAAAATTTTATCGCGAATCGGCAAAAATCAAAATGGCCACTATCTAATTGACAGAACTAACATGACAGAGTGTAAATTAGCAAATATAAATAAAAATATATTTAAAATGATAATAATCGTAACTAACATCAAGACAATTTTATAGGAAATAGTTATTCTACTATTCTTCAACTAACTCCACCCAAAAGAAAAAGTCGCATTTTATTAAAAAAATAATTAAAATAAATGAATTTTTATTCCTACACTCAGTACGAGTCAAAGGTCAATTTAGGTGGGTGCGGTGATAATTTGTATTACTGGTTGACGGACAGTGACAAAAATTTCTGTTGACAGCTCTACACTGAATTGCTTCCGTTTGTAAGTATGGTGACCCGTAATAAAAAGAAATCATTATTTTATTTTTAGCAAACTAATTATTTTTCTATAATTCTGTTGATTATTACGATTCTTTTTAATAGAGCAATTATTATTTTTTTAAAAGTTAATTCTGGAACACATTCATTCACATGAAATGTTAATTATAAGGAAATGGAAAAACTCAAATATATTCAATATTTTTGGTCTCAATCAAGTATTAGGTTGGTTAAAAAATACGTCAAAAAACGCCATTATTTTTGCACCAACCTAATAATAAATATTTCGGTGAAAATCATTATTATGATATTTAAATAAATAACCTCTTCACCATGAAAAAAATTAGGAAGCAATACAATTTCATTTTCAAAATATAGAACTCTTATAGTGGAACAGTCAGGAAAAGAATTTTACATGGAAGACAAATGCAAAATATTTCACTGAAATCAATGCACTCTCTACTATTTTAGTTTAATCTAAAAAAAAAAAAAAAAGAAACTCCCTATTTAAATAATGTATACCGTATTTTGAAATTGTGTAGTCATCAACATTTGTAAAATAAAGCATTTTATGATTATTATTATGGAAATTAATTATCTAAATTCCATGTGAGATATAACCCTACGCACAATATTAACTTTTAATATATTGGTTAATTTCTTGCACAAAACTCTGTTAAAAGTAAAGTAGGAGATATACATTTATTTATTCTTTCAATCAATGCGTCTTAGCTACAAAGAGAATGAAGGTAAGTGAAAAGAAGAAACTATTACGAGTCTGCGCTGTAGTTAATAATAATATTCCGATCAAAAGCCATGTAATATAGTTTTAATTTTAAGAATGTAATACTCAACACTGTCTGGTGATATATGAGTCAGTAAATATACTTAAATGGGAAAAAAAACTTTCATATTTAATGTAAAAAAAAAGATATCATTCATTAACACATAGAAATTTTCACATTGAATGTTTCAGAATTGTTTTGATTTGGTTACGATTTAGTTTCAAATGTAAACAACTTGCAACAATCAGAAAAAAATAATTATTATTCATCCATTATTCTTTCTTTTGACTAATCTATTCTACAACCATCTCGAGGAAAATGTCCTCGGCGCAATCTTGCTGATTCGATTTGGATTTTAATATATTTTGTGAATAACGTTGAAAGTTTCTATTATTGACCTATTTGACGTGTTTGGGGATTATGACGATACCGGCTTTCTCTAGTGGTTCTTTTCTTTTTCCATATTTTCAATGTAGTCATTTAGTTATTACATTAAATTTGCTCTGAACTATGTCATGTTCATTGAACTATGGAACATCACAGACTAATTCTTAGGAATAGTTTTCAGATGATACGATATTTGTGAGCCTCGTAAATATAAAGAAAATTTGAAGATGTCATTCCTTGAAAAGTTATTCAATGTGCACAACGTTTCTCAAAATATCAGACAAGAACTAATATCAATTTGATGACCATTTTTCTGTTATCATAGATAATCAGAATATTCGTAAAAATCACAACGTCAATCATCTTTAGGAACTTTACAGGGCAATAATTCAAATGGTGATTGTTTTCAAACCCAATATAAACCAAACGATTTTTTGTAAAGTATAGACTCCTGTGCGGTCACAACATTTGCCTACTGAATGCTTTCGAATTATTACAACCTTATTTGAAAGCCAACCGTCAGGTCAGTTTTTTCTCACTTCAGCAGAAATTAATGACAAAAAGATGCGTGAAAGGAATTAAACCATGCCAAAAGAACGATCGGTATGCAATTTCCAAGAAAAAAAAGTGGGAGGAGTTACTATGTAGGTATTTTGTGTACAAAATGACCCTTGGTCAAAGTTGAGTAGCCGGAAAACCTATGGAAGTGAGCGACGGCATAGATGTTAAAGGTCGCATTGGGCGGGAAAATAGGCTTATGGGATGTTTATTGGGAGAGGTAAAGAGTACACGATCAAAACCTCGGTAGTGATTGTGGTTGTGGAAGCGCTATCATCTGATCTAGGAAGCAATAAGAAAGACAGTAAAAACACGTCTGGGGAAAAATGATTCAACAGAAACTGTGTACAATGAAAGCCGTACTATTTTAAAGATGGGGAAACGTAGTATATCGAAACTAACTTAATAAAAATAATCCTTTCATAAACGCCCGAATGTTTTATATATATATATATATATATATATATATATATATATATATATATATATATATATATATATATATATATATATATATATATATATATATATATATATATATATATAAAATACATAATATATATAAAACATTGAGCTTTTCAAAAAGCAAAAATAACTGACGACAGAGAGTATATCTAGAAGAAATTTCCAAGTTTGTAATTATAGAGCTCAATATCAGGAAGCAGAAGAATTAAATACTCACATAACTTGTCAATGCTAAGAGTTTTGCGAAGATCAAATTCACACAACAGAAGACATTATAACCAGTTTTTTTCTCTCTCTCAATAACTGGAGGGAGAAGAAGAGGATTAAGGGTATTAGAACGTAAGTGAATGCAATGGATTCGAATGGAATTCGAACTCGGCTCCCCGATTCCTCCATTCAAGCTGCTATCCATTACTCCACCGTGCCTCTTTATATGATTGAGCAATATAGACATGTTGCGTTTATGTGTTTTTAATAAAATTCTTTCATAATCACGTATAAGCTTTGTTGTTTCATGGTTAAGAAGTGCAAAGAAGGTACCATGATTGTATTTATTCATTTTATCTTTCTGACGAGTACTTTCGATATATTCATAATATCATCTTCAGGGTAATGACGTCTAAGGCAATTAGTTGTGTGCCAGAAGTAAACTTTTTTCTTTGTGGTTAAACAGTTAACGATTCCGGTCATGCGCAAAGTCTCAAATGATGATTTTTTTTTTAAATTTTACTAGTTGTAAAGGTTATAATATAGGGGAAGTAACTTAGTTAGAAATTGAATTATTGTGCTAGGTTATAGTTTGCTTGTTTTTTTTTTTTTGTTGTTGTTGTTTTTTAATGTTTAGTTTTAACGTAGATATTCCTAAAATACTATGTACTATAAGCATTTCAGAACATTTGTTCTATATTCATAATTAATTTTGTTAAGTCTTGGTTTTAATTCTTAATAAAGATGGCTTCGAGAAGTTGTAGTTTCTGCTTATTACTTGGTGAAGTATACAGATATTGGGAATGTGGACAGGAGTGTTTTTACAGATATTTCGCAATGGAGGATGAATCATTCATGTGTAGAGTGAGCCGTCTTAATAGTTATTGTAGAATGACCAACATATACATCAGCTTTGTTGTCGGAGATGCAATCTCTCAAGGACAAATAAATTGATATATAGTGTTGGTTTTCTGTAATACATTAATTGGTGGGGAGGAGTTATTACGGATGATTAAGTTGTATCAAATTTAGTAACTGTGAGGGACATATTACTATTTATGTGTGTTTTTAGGAGTTTTTCATGTTGTTTATATTTTGAATGCATCTGATTACAATGCAGAAATTTAGTGTGTTTAGGGTTATTTCAGGATGCATTGTGTTCTATTTAATTCATATTAAAATATGTAATAGATCGCCTTATTTGTTCAACAATGTAGTTAGGAAAGCCATTATTAATAAGAGCTTTTTTAATGTTTTTAGTTCAGTGTAGAAAATATTTTTTTGTGGATGAGTTATTAAATTTCGAATAATTGCTATCTTGTAGTAGTTAGGGCATCCACTCTTATAATTAAGAGTACATGAGATTATGCTAGTAGGTTTCATATATGGGGAGGTAGTGAATTTATTATTATTGATGTCTATAAATATGTCAAGAAAAGGTATTTTATTATTAATGTAATGATATACCCAAAATATATATTTAAAAAATTCTTAACGTCTCTCTTTCGTGTGCATATGTAATCGCATCAACGTAAACATAAGTTTAAGTCCGATGGATAACGATATATGGGATAACGATTTATATATATATATATATATATATATATATAAATTATCTCAAGTGTTTCTATGGGTTTTTTTTTTTTTTTTTTTTTTGACTTGTTAATGATCGTATGTATGTATATGTGTATATATATGTGTGTGTGTGTGTGTATGTATATATGTATATATATATATATATGTGTGTGTGTGTGTGTATGTATATATGTGCGTACGTGCATGAATTGATTTTAAATGAAATATTGGGTCTTTCTAATGACATTTTAATTTATTTTCTTAATTTGTAATGTCCTTCTTTTGTAATATTCTATAGTTTAAATTTTGTTTTCTTCTGAAGGGAGTTTCATTTCTAAATTGATAATTTAAATTTAAATATACCATTCTTTGACTATTAATAATAGTAATAATATTAGCTAAATTCCTTTAAAATGAAACACTTCCGAAATCACACTGATAAAATTAAATTTTAACTGTGAAATCTATATATATTTTGAAATATAGATAAAGATTGTAAAATGTATATATAGTTTATGTACGAGGATAAATGAATTTTTGTGTAAATTATCTCAAGTGTTTCTATGGTTTTTTTTTTTTTTTTTTTTTGACTTGTTAATGATCGTATGTATGTAGGGATTCACATGAATACATTTGTGAGACATATATGAATAAATGAAAATTAATATTACCCTCAAATTCTATTAAATAATGAAACCTAATCTTTAATTTAGTTTACCAATATAATAAATAAATTACATTCATAAATTAATTTTAAATATTAAAATAGATGTTATTGTTATTTTTTTTTTTTTTTTTTTTTATATTGTGGAAATACAATTAGTCGGGTGAATAAACTATTAAGATTTTAAATATTTCTTTATGTCCTAGATAAATATGTTTATTACAATAATAGTTATATTTAGTCCTGAAACTATTTACTTAAAAAATTAAACATTTAAGTTAATAACAAAATTTTTTTCAGACATCGAATTTTCTATCAAACATTGTAAACTATCTTTTACATAATTTTGTTAAAACAAAATTATAACAACTCCATCTCTCTTTCCCCCTCCCCCCTATCTCTCTCTTTACCATAAGACTCACTTGAATACATTTTCTACAATTCATTTCCGTTTTATTAACCATCTAAAGAGGTCAAGTTTCTGTCACTCCTCCTACTCCAATATAAAACATACTTAAGAGAGATATAAAATTAACCCCTCCCTATACTTTATATTGTCTGTTTAACTACCACTCTCAACCCCCTCTATTAAATTACAAAAATTACACTACCCACCAATTTCTAATCCCATTTTTTTTCTCAATTCGTTGTTGGAAGATTTACCTGATGATCCTGAATCCTTAAAAAAGGATTTAGGTGAAATAAATTATCGTAATGGTACATTAAAATGGTTTGTTTTTCATTACATATTAGCTCTGTCCTAACATTGAGCTCTCAGGATTTCATCCTCTTTGGATTTACCAATTCGGTTTACCAAGTTCCTTATAACTTAACTATTTATATATATATATATATATATATATATATATATATATATATATATATATATATATATATATGGGATAACGAGATGAATCTCACACGTACATTCGTATCTGCTCAAAGCGTATCAAATGTAAACAAATGTCGTCACACATTATGAAATGGACAAAGTTCGACAATTATTTTAAGACATTTTTATGTTTATACATAATGCCCGTTAAAATTTTTTTTGAATGTTTATCCTGGAGTCTAATAAGTTGTTTGTAAGCTCAAAAAGGAACTTGCCGAAATTATGTTATATTTCGGGTACTTTCATCTATTGTTAGTAATTTTTAAGGAAGAAGATAGATAGCTAATTAGCGTAACGTTTCTGTTGTTAACGGTCAGAAGTTTGAAATGACCATAGGTTCACTCACATGCTATGACTGGATTTCAGTCTTTGTAATGAATTTGTAGTTGAAACTAAATGTTATGTTCAGGTGTCTGCTTTGATCGGATCAGATGATTTGGAAATTCGTCGTTCTTCATTTATTTTAAAAATCTTGATTCATGTTTCTTTTAAATTGTATCTGCGGATTATTTTCCTCTCTTCCCCTTCTCTGTATGTGTATGTGTGTTTGTGTGTGTGCGGGCGCGCGCGCGCGCGAGAGAGAGAGTTTTAAAGTCTTTAAGCGAAGTTTGGCTAAACATATTACTTTTAACTCTCTTGGTTAAAGTTGAAATAGTAAAAGAAAAGGAAGTTAAAATAAAAGTGAGAGAGAAAATAAATAAAAAGAAAAAGGAGAATGAGATAGATGGAGAGGGTAAATTAACAGCTGGAGTAAGGAACAACTTCCTAGATTAGAAACTGACCGAGAGATAACTAAAATCGACAAGGTCATTCATATCTTAAAAAGACGTCTTTTACTGAAGTTGGACAAGGGGGAAAATAAAAGAATGCAAAATTTCTATTAAAGAAGAACAAAATGAACAATGAAATTGATAAGGAATATACATGGAAACCGATTCAGATGCAAAGAATATCTATTCATGAGAATATCTTTCTATAAAATTTCACACAATAAAAATTATATATAGCATCCAGATAAAATGGTGTTCGGAAAATTTACTACTTTTTGTTAAAATAATAATCTGAAAAGGAGATACAAGAACTTAACTTTAACGTAGAAATTGATTTTATTTGCTTGAATTAGTAATTAAATAAATACTTATTTGAAAATATTTATTTTAAACCCCCACATCCAGAAAGTACAGCCCTGGTATTGTTGAAGTGGAGGTTTTATTTGGACTGGAACCTATGATTTGTTTTTAGTTAATACTTTTATTTAAACGTATAGGGCTGAACCCTATACCCCATAGTTAATAGTACTTTTAAAAAATATTGGGGAAGGAGGCCTAGCCCCCTAAAGTCCTCTTCTGCAAGTACGGCTCTGGTATTGTTGTAGTGGGGTTTTATCTAGACTCCACAATTTTCAGTTATTTAAAAATATAGGATTGCGGCTCTAAAATCAATTTTCAATCTACTTTTATTGTGTAGTTATCGAATTTTCCTAAATTCGGATAAAAAGTGTAAAGCAAAAGTCATTAACAATAATAAGCTTTAAGTGTGTATTTTCTTTTCTTTTATTTTATTTTCTTTTCACCTATGTCATTATTGTTCGTTTTTAGAAGAGACAAATTTCATTGAGGAAAACACACACCTTTGAAGGTTTTTAATAAGTTGAGGGAAGAAGAAGAAGAAGAAGAAGAAGAAGAAGAAGAAGAAGAAGAAGAAGAAGAAGAAGAAAGTAATGATGAATAGTAGGTGTTTGAACTTAGGGGCTGGTGCAGGGTCATCAGCTAGTTACCGATTTTGAATTTCAGTCAAAACTGTTTATAGGGACAATACGACGTAAATCTCCCGGTGTTCTGTCTTATCGCCAGTCATATTGATGATTGATTTTTGGTACTGACACACAACAATGGTACATAATTCATAATCAAGTTAGGGATTCTTCTCTGCTACTGGACCATATAACAAAGTAATCTTTGCCGTTACTTGGCGCTGTCCATCTACTTTCTATAAATTCTTTCCAAGGGCATCGACAACTAACTGCTCTTATTCATTAAAATGTTTTAAAAGGACAGAATATCACGCTCTGACATCTTCATCAGTATAACACGTACAAAAGCTGATGTGATGGGAAGAACTAGTTGGCCTTTACTATTACCTTTTCATCTTCTTCGTCAACTGTCTCCATCTCATCACTGTTTTCTTCCGCTCCCGATTTCTCAATTTATTTTTCCCCAGTTTATAATCCGATATCTCTTTCTTTTCATCTCTTTATTATTCGCATTTGGATTCAATATTCAAAGAAAGAATATCATCGTCTTACGCGTCCTGATCTCTTCCTTTGAAAGGTCAACAAGTTGTCATGTTCATTTAAATCCTTCTGAGAGTATTTAATTTTTTCTTTTCTGTTCTCTTTTTTTGGGGTTGGCGTGATTTTCTTCTCAATATTTTCTTTTTATTATTTATTCTCTTTCATCTTGCTGATGTCGCTCTCCTGTTTCTTTTGAATTCTACGCCAAAATTCTATTTTGAAAGAAAGTTCTTCAATTATTAATTCAGAACTTTTGAACAATAACATCCAGAAAACCCAGGAAATGTTTAAGGGAGGAAACAGGAAAGGCAAATATTAGTGACAGAAATTCAACTTAAGGCTCTTCTATACACTAGTACTTAATCTTTCTGAATGTGCTTATCTTTATATTTGTTTTTAGCGATCTCATGAAGGTACCTAGGTACCCACAAAGAAAAACAGGTTTAAAATGCATCTAGAAGCATTTATTTTAGTTTTAATATTAAGCTAATAGATTAATTTTAACGTTTTCAATAAGCATAATAATTTGCTTTATTTCAAAACGAATTTAAATTGATTGGAATGATTTTTTAAATCGCTATAAATGGCCAAAATTGTCCATATTTCCAAATCTATCAACATAGCGTAAATCTCTTTATTAAAAATCCTTCAGAAATAAAATAAGCTTTTCTAAAACTTTATTTAAAGACGATTAGGTGATTTAAAGTTTAATTAATTTCATTTTAGACATGTCTTACTTTTAGTTTATAATATCACAGAAAAGCATATTTTAATACGGAAGTAGGTGTGTTTATGAAATGTTGTTAACTGTCTCGATGTTTAGGAATTTTTTCGAAGGAGGACACTTAATGTAACAATTACTTGAATATAAAGTGATCGTCTTTTTATATATTTTTAAACTAACCAGCAATAAAGCTATTTTCTAATAATGAACGTCCGTATTTACAAAAATTAGAAAATTTTATCCACACACAATTCTTTTTAAATTACTGCGGTTTGCTGAATTGTAGTAAGCTTTTCCATTTGTACATTTTTCTGTGGCGACAGTATGAAAGTGTCGTCTGCGTATCTCAGCCATATTGTTGGTGCCGTTCCTAAAGTCATTTCCTCGAAGTATTCCATGTATATGCTGGCTATCACTGATGAAAACGGTGAACCAATAGCCAAGCATTCTTCTTCTTCTCAGACTCTAGTTGGAAGAATGTTGCCTGTACACAGAACGTCAGCATTTTTATCAATTGGAATGTTAGTACGTCCTCCCAAGGGTCGGATTTCAATCGGTTTCGAACCACTGTCCATCACTACTAAAACGTTGTAGGATCTTCATTGACTTTCTTCCGTTTCGATGTTTGATTTAGGCGGCATAGCCTTTTCTAGTGGTTGTCTCACTATCTTAACTCATCGGTTTGGGCCTTCGGTATCTTCAATGCAACCCCCTACACTGGAGCTATCATGTGTAAGTATGGAACCCGCCTGATGGTAGTTTCGAATTTAAGACCCTTGTTTAGCACTATCCTACACTTTGTACTCTCCTGGAACTGGCCCGATGTCTTGATAACCATGGTTGAACTAGTTTTAGGTCTCTACATCTATATAAGTTTGTTAGGTAAATGTTGGTCGAAACGTTGTGCAACAGCAACAAAAATGAGGATAATAGCCCGAATATAAATAGTGTAAATAATGATTACTCCCCATCCCAGAAAATATACAGCAATTATAATTTGTTCATCAGACATTGATTCTTGATCTTTCATATAGCATCTCTGAATAGCTCAGAAAATGTAATGGTTGTAGATCAGAGTTAGGATCATGGTTATGACTGAATTTTATTTTATTTTGAGTTTTTTATTTATTGTGGTATTTTATGCCAGGCGCATTGAGGGTTTGGAAAACTCAGTTTTCATTAGGTACCTCCAAACATTCGTATACCTAAGGTTTTAAGTATATTTTTCATAAAGGAAAAATCCATTGGAAGCTTTCCCCCAGCTTCAATTGAAATCTAAAGGATTAAATTTTCTAATTCCAGAAAAAAAAAAAAACACTGTAGAGTATTTCAAATAGAAATTTAAATGATTTTTTGTCGATTCTTTCGAAAAAACAATCGAAACGGCCATTCTGAACTTTTTTGGGGAGAAATGTAAACGAAACTTATTTTTCGGTTTTGAAAATCCCACTAGAATAAAATATACATTTCTGAAACGTTACTTTCGTAAAATTAGCAAATTTAAAGTTAAATTAATCTGTTCTTAAACAAATATCATTTACTTTAGCATAAAATTTTCTAGACAAATATTTATTGTTCTCAGTGTATTGTTATTTTCACGTCTCCATCGATAATTTGATGGCTGAATGTGTTGAAAGGTTTACTAAAGGTAAAGGTGCACTAAAATTGACATAACGTTTTTTTTTTGTTTCTTATTATAATTTAAAATACTATGAAAATTTCTGACATTATTGAGTTACCTCTATAATGTTATTTCATTATTTAATAGCTAAGATAATGATAAATAATTTTATTAATTATTAATATGACATCAAGTTATTACATTTTTAATTTAATAACTGAAATAATAACGAATAAAATTAATATATTAATAATTAAAATATCTCACTCAGTTATTGTTTAAATTTTATTATCTCAATTTAATTCTTAAATTAATAACAGAGTGAAATAATTTAATAACTATCTCACTCTCAATTATTAAATTGATAAACGAGATAATATAATAATTTTAACTATATTATCTCAGTTATTAAATTAAAAATTAAATTATTAACTCACTCTCAGTTATTAAATTTTTAATTAACTAAGATAATATACTTAGATTCTTTATTATTAATTACTATACTGTGGTGGTTATGAACTGTTAAAGTTATTTTATTTAACTCGCAAAAAGGAAGAGAAACTTAAAATAAACTAAAAACACATTTTCTTAACTAAGTAAAAAAAACTAATAAATAAAAATTATGCATGACACACACTATGAAAAGTATACATACTATATAAAGTAAGATGAATACATAGCAAAATTAAAAATATTTAGTGAATTTCTTCAGACAATGTCCTTAATGTATATTATTTATAAAAGCAAATAAAAGACTATCTAATTAGATAATTAGATAATTTTATTGCAGTTTTTATTTCACGATTTGGAGCCCATTTTTTAAAAGTTGGGAGTAGTTGTGAAAAAATGATGATTTACTTTCTCCAAGGAGTTCTTCTTATAGGTATTTTGTGAACTATTTGAAATTCTAGAAAATTTCACGAAATTGAGCTATGGTAGGGGTGGGATGGGGTGGATAACAGTTGTAAAAATATTTTTACCAAGATTTTCTAGAACTAAAAATGTCAAAAATAAATTCATTAATCTTTTAATAAGTCGTGAAAGTTTCATTAAAATAAGACAATTATTTGATTTTTGCAAGAATTTCCAAATTAATGTGTTCTACACAGGAACTTGCTATCCTAAAAATGTTCATTGCCACAAGTCTTACAAAGTTGACAAAAAAAAACAAAACCAAAAAAAACACGAGATTTTTTAACCAAATTTAGAACGTGTTAAAAAGGAGGAAAATTTTTTGAAAACAATTTAAAATTACATTGTTCTTTCCTTTTAATAATAACATCAACATTTTGAGCTTAAAACTTCGTTTTTATTAAGTTTGGGGCCTTTTATCATTATGCTATAGCTATACTGATCTTTTTTTAGCGAATTATTGGAGATACCAAATTTTAATTTAAATGTTAGCTATATTGACTGCATGAGTAAACTACGATTTTAAATACACTACATTTATAATATTTGGAGTAATGTTTGACCAACACTTTCCATAAAACGGAAAACATTTTGTTTATTGCTTAAATGTTATTCGGAATTACTTTATTTTTTAGCACAAGCTTACAGACACGTATGCGCACGCTCACACACACACACACAGATTCGTGAAATGTAATCACAGGGAGTTGACTCTTAAGAGTCAAAAAGTCGAGTGACGGCCGGCCTCCACTCGACTTGCATCTTGGCCAAATGTCCGGGCTGAATCATGGTGAAAAGCGCAGAGCTGTCTCAGATAAGTTGCCGCTTCCTCGTGGTTCCTTGTATTCATCTAACGACGGTGCTTCTTGGTCGCTTCGCCTGCTTAGAAGATATGTAGAGGCTATCGTCTGAGATCACGTTGCACCGTCGCCATATAGAGAGCTGTTATTTTGGCAAAGAGAGGAAGGGAGATGAGGGTAGGAGATTGGCTTCGAAAGTGGAATACTGAAATTCTAAGAAGGAAAGATGAATGAGTGGGGAAATATTCTGATGCGATTCGACATCTGACTTGTTCACACACAAAAAAAAAATTTATGTCTTATTTCTCTTTCTTCGCGCTTCCTTTTCTTGTCTCTTTCTGGTTCTTTTATCTCTTTCTTTTTTTAAAACATTTATCACTCCTTTCGGTTTTCCTTTTAACTTTAATCGATCTTGTATATGCTGTCTCGAACATCTATTTGTTGCAATGTATTCATTTTTCATCGCCTGTCACAATCTGTTTCAAAAACAGGAGAGAATCGCACAGGGAAATAGAGTTCAGCATGTTTTGCCTTTTTAAAGCCACATATCAATATGATTCGCATAACCAACCTAGTTCAAAATATGACCAATGTTTGGATATATTGATTATGTTGGTATAACGTTGATTTTTCTCGTGTGTGATTTGACCACAATTCCAACTGGTTTACTCAATTGTGAAACATCGTAAACCACTTTTTACACGATCGTTCAATGTCAATACTTCATAAACGGCATAAATCTATTGTTTTCATCCAAATTGAAAGTTAAATTTTCTTAAATAACAAGTACAATATGTTGAAATGTTGGTTATTTTCTGCCATTATGGTTTCATTAAAATTCGACAATTTATCTTATTTTTGTAAATATTTCCAATCAATGGATTTTTTATCGCAAAAAGACGCTACAATTTCCCATGCTAATTTACGGTCTTTCCTCTTAAATATTTTTCGTTGATGATCCGCAGTCATCATAATATATATATATATATATATATATATATATATATATATATATATATATACACTGAAACAAAATTTACATTTGAAAAACTTTTCCGGATTCACGGTTTTTGCTTTAATAAGCATATTATCTGGATTCATGGATTCTAAATCGATTTTCTTCATGTAGGTCTTTAGATTCGTTGATATAGACCTCCCCCACCTCCCAAAATAACTAGGACAATAGTGCTCTGAGCGTCTCAATTTCTAGTAACCTCAATCCAGAGGTTAGTATACATTTTAAATTTTTCAATTTCTTTGAGATTGATATTATGGTCACCAGGAACAACCACATCGATGGACATTTTTTTTCTACGACGGTAATGTTTGGTTTAGTGGCCTCAGGATGTAGTCTGAGTGAATGCTGAAATCCCATAAGATCTTAATTTGGTCATTTTCGATCATCTTCTGTGGCCGTATCATTTCTGTACGACTTCAAGTTCATACTTCTAGCATGGGAAGATGGGGGGGCACTTTATTATGGCGTTGCTTCTATTCTTTCTCTGCAACTATTCAGCAAGCGTTAATGATGTGTGTGACATTATCCATCCCCTTGTCACCCGGACTACACTTGTCAGAAACCCCTTGATGAAAGGTTCTTCTGAACAAAATTATTATTCAGGATTATAAGATTTGTTTTTTAAAATAAAAAGTTATGGTTACGTTTAAGTATTGGATACAGAATCTATAAATAAATCCTGGTAAACAGACACGAATATATATATATATATATATATATATATATATATATATATATATATATATATCGTAACGATGGATCGAAAAACAGTGGCTTCAAGACCAAAATTGGATACGAGATAAAATTAATATTAATACTCTTCCGATATTGAATAGGAATCAAAGCGAGATATCAATGTACTTTTTGTACGCCAAAACAAAAATAAAAAGATTTAAAAAATGTTCTCTTGAAAATGACATTAAACTTTACATTGTTTCAAACATGTCTATTCTTTATGTGCCGTGCCCCCCTCCTCAGAACACAGGCGATCATGGCTTTTCACAATTTCCTGTACTTTGTAGCTCTATTGTTTTTTTCTCATAAACCCTGTCCCGCCATCCATTTACTCAATCTCATTAAGTATTTTATGCGATGTTTTCCTTCTCTCTTGCCTTCGATCTGTCCTATTAGTATCAGATTTTCTAAGCCTTCCTTCCTCATTATGCATTTTGAGAACTTCAACTGTCTCCCTGAGGTTAAGTATAATTTTTTTGTTTCCATTTCCCCTAGAACCTTGTCTTTGCTCACATGTTCGGTCCATGGCATCCTGAGCATCCTTCTGTAGAACCACATTTCTGCTGCTTCAAGTCTTCTTCTTCCCAGCATTCACTGCCATATAGGACAGATATCGCATAACAATTCAGTATTGTTTCTAACGAAATTTTTCAGCCTCTTACATAATCTTAGCATTTGAAATGTATTTTTGGCTATCCGAATGCGTCTTTGGATTTAAGTGTAGCACTTTCCGTTCTCTGTGTAAAGTGCTGAAGACGTCCACTGGACATGATTCTGAGCAATACTGAAAAAGCGATATTTATTCTGTAAAATACACGGAAATGTGGCACAAGGCCGAAATAGGGGAATGGGGAAAAGATGGTTTTCTTGTCTTAATTATAACTTAGCTAGCCACAAACACTGACCCAATCGTACGAAACAATATTCCTTACACCAAAAGAACACATACATACGTACCTTTCTAACTACAAACACCATACCTCATCGTCTCTATGAAAATACTAACTAGTCCCCATATTTACAATTCATTGTCTGTGGGGGGAGGGGATTAAAACAACAAATCTAAAAACTAGCCCCAATGAGTATTTACAAATATGAATACAAAACTATTTACAAGAAACTAAAGAAAATAATATTAGTAATAACCAACACCCCACACCCACCCCACAATCAATAAATGTGGCAGAAATATCAGTTCACTGGTCGAAATCAATGCGGGACTATAATAGTATAAAACATTCATTCATTCCAAGCACTCATTCTGACATGCACTCATTCAGACACAACAACAAATACGAAAAAATACCCACAGGACACGAAAGGCGCCTCGCATCCAACAGCGATCTGACATCACTGACCACCTAACGAGGGAAGGGATGGGGTAATTAAACTTAAAGAAAAATAGGGACACAAATAAAAGGGGGCCGATGAGCATACATACTCTAGCTAAGTTAACTTGAAAGAAAAAGAAACTAAAACATCAAAAAACGTACCTAACCTAGCCTAGTTTCGGGATGGGTTGCTCAAGTTCAACCCAGGAGCAATATCCTGATGCCTAACCGGCATCAAAGTGCCACTCCAGGTCAGCCCCTTTCACACGACACAAACGCGCAAGATTCACCCACCTTTTGCTGAATTCTGATGAAGTGAGCCGCCGCTTTTCTGTCCTAATGTTGACTTTAAGCTGGTGCTTAAAATACAAGATCAGTTGGGAAGAAGTGAACTTCTTGCCTCCATAGAATCACTTCTGACGTGTCGTATAAATCATGACTCTCATAACATCTAACAAGCAGTGGAACACATATTGTTCAAACTTCGTCAGCGGCGGTACCACATTGCTACAAACGGAAGAACTTTCCCTGCATCATGCGGAACATGAGGCCTTCAACAAACTTGCACAACGGCACTACCAGCCTGCAATGAAAGAAGGCGTGACCCAGGGTCTCGACCTCTCCACCACAGCGTCGGCAGTTTGGAGATTTCTCCAAGCCCGTCGAGCAAAGTCTTTTGGACCTAGAGGGCCCCACGAATCACCAGCCAGGTGAGTGATGCCTCATAGTTATTGAGACATTTCAACCCAGCCGCCCAAGGCCATATTGAGCGAGCCTTCTGCTTTGTAAGTCCCAGCTCGTCAATCAACTCATCACGAACGGGCCCGCTGACTAACACCTGATATAGTGCCCTACGAGACAACGCCTTGACATTGGAGGCGTTTCAGAGAAATACGACATTCACGGTAGAAGTAGCACTCGACTTTGGGTAAACGGTGAGCCTCCACCTCGGCCGAGCGCACAATTCTCAAGGATGGGAAGTTCTTACGGGTGTCTTCCTTCCAGAAGGCGCCCACCTCATCCGGTGGCAGATAACCCCGTTAACATCTATACATGCCCCTCACCCCCCCCCCTCGGTATGAATTAAAGTGATCATCTTTGGATGCGTCCGAGAATCCGTTCGATTTTCCGCGTATTCGAGGGGACAGACTCCTTGGCGCTTGTTTGCAGTGGTTGATGTGGGCATGTATTAAACGCACTCGACTTAAAGTACTCCAGTAATCGTTGTTGAAGCTAGTGTTTGTTGACTTGGATTGGATTGAATGGAATGGTTTCTGGCTTCGTTCTACACCGGCATCCGCATGGAGCCATTTCTTTCGAAATTGTTGATGTGCTGTTCTGCGACAACGATGTCAGGAAATCGGACGGCAGTAGGTCCAGATCCTTCAAAGCAGTCTGTGACAAGTAGAAGCCGGATGTGTTATCGGATACATATACAGCCTGCCGCGTCTACTTCATCCCCACCTTTATACATAGAAATAAGACACCCTTGATATGTAACCAGTTATTTGTTATGCCTCGTATCCGGTGGGTGGTTGATACTAGATATATCTATCTGGGTACCCAAGGAGTTTCTGATCTCGGGTTCAGCCGAACAAGTCTGGGCCCCTGTATCCGCGAACGCGAGGATGGGATGAGCGCGTGGGCTTACTGGCTGCCTCCACCAATATCCTACTTCAGTGCTCTGGATTGGCGAGCCCCACTATCATCTGCCCGGAGACCATGTCTTCCGAATAGTCCAATCGCTGTCCGCAAGATGGTTCATTTCGACATTTGCTGTTGAACTCGCAAAACCTAGCTTGGCCACGTAATCTAGCGAGAAAATGCGTCACCGACTCACCTTCATTCTACGTCATGGAGTGGAACTTCTGTCGGTGGACCTCTTTGTGTAGTCCCTTCACCGTGACTAGTCGTATCTGTTGTAGAAGACTCTTCCGTAGCAGAGTTGAGCCTTGTAGGTCCTACTAATTCAAATAGTAGCCTGTTTCTTTCTGGTGTGCAGGTCGATCGTAGTTCATTTCGGATTACGGTTGGGTTTTCCAACTTACATATCTCCTTGTATCGGGTCCATGTATCCAAAAACAACGCCCATACTCCTTCTGTGGTGTCTAGCGCTATCGAGGGTCGTTCAGGTTTTTAACATGTGAACTGTTGGAGCAACCGCGAATCAGCTCCTTCCTGAGCTCAATGTTTTCCTGTTGTAGCTCCACAAGTTGCCCCCTTAGTTTCAAATACTCTTGTTCCATAGTGACTGGTAACGGGTAAGCCTTGGCGTTTGGTAACTTTGATGACTTCAAATTTTCGTTGCTTTCAAAGTATTCTGTTCACAGCCCCATGTAAAGTGCAGAAGACGTCCGCTGGACATGCTTCTGAGCAATACTGAATATATTTATTTTGTAAAAAATACAAAATTGTGACACAAGGCCGAAGGGGAAGTGGGGAAAGGCTGGTCTTTCACTAGGCTATCCTATTCCTAGTTAATCACAATCATGACCCATTCATTCATTACAATTACACATTCACCACAAGAATCCTGCACGCACCACAATACCACATATTCACAAGGGTTCTATTAGGTTGGTGCAAAATAATGACGTAATAATGTCGTTTTTTGACGTTAAAAATACGTCAAAAAACGACATTATTACGTCATTATTTTTGCACCAACCTAATACAAAACACCCCATGCTCTAAAAATGTGTAATGTTCATATACACACATATATATATAATTAAAAATTCCATGAAGTATAAAATGATGGGGAGGGGAGATGAAACTCAAAATGTCAACCAAGGATAAAACAAAATCAAAACAATGTTAGTAGGAACCGTCCACCCCTCAAAATAATAAGAATGGCCGCTGTATTCTATCGATCGATAGAATCAAGAAGCACACACGCTAATGGAATGGGGAAGGAAAAATAAATGACGGAATGGGAAAATCAAAAGCTGACTCAGCCGAGATGAAAAAGGGGGACAAAAACAAACTGGAGAGATTTTGGAATCTCGATATGGATCATAACAGAAGAAAAGCCGGGAACAGGCCGGGAACAACACTTATTCAGATTAACTAGGAACACAAAGTAATGTCTAACTTAACCAGGGATGGGGGCAACAGGAAACCACCCCGTTGCGTTAAGGGGACTTAAAAAAAGAAATTCAAGGCTAGCCCCGTCCGCACGAACCAGGCTCGCCTTAGTCACACGCCTTTCACTGAAATCTGTCGAAATCAAACGCTTTCGATCAGATCTGATTTTCACCTTAAGCTGATGCTTAAAGAAAAGAATCAGATCCTGATACTAATAACGTTCATTTTACAAGATACCCTCCTTTCGCGACATCCAGAAGACCATCTTGCCACGGTTGCTTTTCTTCTGCCCCTATTTTGCCACCTCCCTCCAAACATTATCGGGAATCTTGCCTGACGTAACTGTTGTTTCTGCTGCTGATACTTGGCTAGACTGTGGTTTTCTTCCGGTAAATTGTAGGTTGGGTCAATTCGCGCGGCTAGACTTTCTGAGTTGTGTTGAGCTGCTGAGAGAGCGAGAGAGTGTGGCGGTTGTTGAGTCAGTGTGCTGGCGCGCGTTTGTTGGCATCTCTCAAAGACTTAGTTACCTACTGGCAGGCTGAGGTTGATTAAATATACAATTACTATGTCATAGTGGTAATGTCACTTTTGTGGCAATTGTAATTTAAGTATCTTCACGCGGCAATAGTGCGGGTTGTGTTGAGTTGCTGAGAGAGAGTGATGGTTGTTGAGTCAGTATGTCAGCGCGCATGGTGGTTGTTGAGTCAGTGTGTGTGTAGCGCACGTGGAGTTTGTTGGCATCTCTCGTAACTTATTTAATTGACTGCCTGAATCAAGTCAAGCGATGCTATTTACTGATTTTTTGGGTTTCAAACCGGCTCCAGATAGGTGAGCGGGAAAACAGATTTGTCGCAACTTGCTACATTTTTTTGGTCCTTTTAACCAATGAGAAGTCAAGTTTGAAAAAGTTAAGTGAAGATTAGTTAGAGTTGCTTTGGGGGAAGAGAGTATTTTCCCTCAGGGGTGACAGGCAATTATGGAGGATTCTATAAGTGAAAAACAAAACAAAATCAAACAAGAACGTGAAAAATAAAAGTTGATAACAATAATAAGCACGTAAAACAAAAAATAAAAGCAAATAGAGTTAATAAACCAGAATTAAAATAAATACAAAAAAAAAAAAAGAAAAGAAAAAAAGTGAGGGGAGTTAAAACACAAAAAGGGAAATAAGCTAAAGAAAATGAACGAATGAAAACAGGGATATACGCAAATTAAAGAAAACTGAGAAATGCAAAGTGTTTAATAAAACTAGACGGATAGACTTAACAGTTCGTAAAAATATCCAAAATTCACTTAGGCGTATTTATGCTTGACAAAGTCAAAAGTCGGTCGTAACAACTTCTTATCCAAGACGAGAATAAAGAAAGCTTTACTCTACTGCGTGCTTCTGAGCAATACTGAAAAAACAAATGGCCGCCTCCTTCTCACATGTATTCATACACTCCAAGGGCAGATAACTCCGTTAACATATATAGACTCTGTTAAAACAATTCCCAGATATTTACATTTTTGTACTTGTTTGATTTTAGTATCTCCAATTTGTAATTTGCATTTTGGGCCCATCTTTTTGCTAACAACCATGAATTCTGTCTTGCTGTTGATGTTTAATCCTTTCTTCTCACTTTCCTTCACTGGCTTCTGTAGGAGTTTTTATAGTTTTCTTTCTGTGTCTTCTATGTCATCTACATATCTTATATTTTTAAGATTGTGGCGGCTAATTATGTATCCAGGTAGGACTTGTAATTCTGTCAGAAATGCCCCGCTGTATTTGTTTGAACAAGGCCAGTTAAACAAAATGTCTTTTATACTTTGTAATAAAAGTAACTCTTGCGAACACCGTGATGAATTTGAAAATGCCATCGAAATATTACTAGTAATTTTTTAATGTATTACTATTGTGCAGATGTTTTATGTCCACTTTGAAAAAAAATAATGTTTTATGAAATTACGCAATCAGCAATCCTATATAAAAAAAAATATTGAATTAATTTTGGTAAGATGCGAACGAATTTTCCCTATGTTCACACTTGATAACTGTATAATTATTTTATTTAAATATTTTCAGGGATTTCTTTAAGTAACTAAGAAATTGGACGAATACCCAAATTAAAAAAGTACACGGGATAACGAAAAAGATGGTGCTGCAATATACCCCCCACACACACACAATATTTCCAAATTTTAAAAACCTATTCAGCAAAACGTTCATTTGTTAATGAACATTGAATTCGTTTGAATTGGCTAATTCCCCGATTTTTGGCAAATATTTTAAAACAGTAGTGATTTCTTTTTCCTACTTATTAGCGGCATGGGGCTTAGGGATTAAAATGAACGTCCAAGAGGATTAATGAATGATGATAATGATAATGACGAGGAAACACGGATAATTTTAAAAGATAAGGAATTTATTCACGAATTTACATGTTTGAAGTAGTGCCAGTAGCTAGTTTCAGGAAAATAAATCAATTCATAAAGTCCGTAGTTTTCGCTACTTTTTCTTTGGTTCACTGGCTGAAGGTTAGGTTTTCATAGATCCAAAAATTTCATAGGCCCGCGAATTTTTCTTTCTGTGAAAAAAAAATAAACACTCAGATTTTTTTGTACAAACTTAAGGTACGTCGTTGACGGAAAAATGATATTTCCAAGGTTGATAGTGAAAAAATAAAAGAAAAAAGATTCCATATTTTCCTCTTAAGATTAACAATAACATTAATTCTTTTTTTTTAGGTACCTAAAAAAATACAGCTTCAAACCCATCCTACAAATTAAGTTTCCCTATCAAAGTTAGTATTCTTACATTTGACTAGAACTCGTAGAATCACAGAGAAAAGAAAATTAAAAATTCACGGAACTATTCTATTTTGTCAAAAGATTTATGCTTAGTATGCTGACTGTACTGTAGCCTCATGTGGTTATCTTCATCGACTTCAAAAAGGCATTCTACAGTGTGCACAGATAATCTCTCTGGAAGATTAGCGCTCTAAATGGAATTCTTTCTCGGTACATCAACATCCTGTGGTCACTCTATAGCAGAACGTGTTGCTGTGTCAGAACGAGTGCCGGCAACTTTGTTTAATGTTTAATATTGTTGCAAGGATTAATGTTGTGACCATTTCTGTTCCTGCTGGTTTTGAATTTTGTCATGAGAAAGTGTATGGAAAACTCAGCCTATGGAATCAAATGAGGACCTAGAAAGCTAACCGACGCGAACTTTGCAGATGATCTGGGACTGGTTGACAACGCCTGTCATGCAATGTATGTAACAGCCTCAACAGCAACAGTTCCAAGTTTGGTCTTCGGATCAACAAAGAGAAGACCAAAGTGTTGGCTATTGGAGAGACCGAGCAAAAACCAGTCTTGTTGGATGGCCAGGCGCTGCAATCTGTTGATGAGTTCACCTATCTAGGAAATAACATCTTACGAAATGGTGACTCGACAAAAGATGTGAAGAAAAGAATTAGAAAAGTCGCACGTGTCTTCCAACATATGAGATCAGTATGGTCTAGCAGTTCCTTCAACCAGACTACTAAACTGTAGGCTGTATAATTCTATTGTCATACCGACGACAGTCTATGCCAGTGAGATATGGAAGAAAACCAGCAAAATCTACCAGAGGGTAGACGATGCTCGAGGACCATTCTTAAGAACTGATGGCGAGACATAGGGAGATATAGCCAAAGTGATCTGCAAGACAGAATCACAGTGCGGATGACTGGTCATCTGTTGCGGATGCAATTAACAAAACCAGTGAGGATCTCTATGGAGTGTAAGCTGGATGGGGGACGTGAATGGAAGGACTGAACATTCTGTCCCGAAAGAAAATCTGTCGGAAGATCTGAGATAGGGCTGACCTGGAGGGTAACTGCAGAACGAGCCCAGGTTCGTTTTCGATGGAGAGAATATGTCGTCCATAGAAACGAGAAGAACAAACTATATATATATATATATATATATATATATATATATATATATATATATATATATATATATATATATATATATATATATATATGTGTGTGTGTGTGTGTGTGTGTTGTAATGCAGATCAGAATGTTGAAATTGGAGAGCCGAGTTCGAATTACAGTCGAGTTCTATATGCACAAATACTTTTGGAAAAGGCATGAATCCAATTTTTCGTCTCCACCTAGCTATGGGTTAAATAGTAACACAGGCAAGGCTATTTAGCCTGTTTCCCCTTCTCTTGTTTTCGCTATATTCTATGAGAGTTAGATACTACATATCCTCTTTCATCATTTCCCATATATTTCAAGTACCTCTTTCTGAGTGTAAATAAGTATTTGACTCCTTGTTGTCCCTATTTTATTTCAACATTATTCATGTTGTTGCTTTCATAATTTTATTGGTCAAGCAAGTTAGTAACTAGAAATAAGAAAGATGGAGTTACTAAGACATAAATTGTTTTTTAATGGACGAGTCCTTGATCAATGAAAGCAATAGCCAAACAAGACACAACTCTACCGTATGTAAAATATATCTAACATATATCTATATCTTCACGTCATATTTTTTGTAATACCAAGTAATAGCTTGAAATTATCTGAAATGAAATATCTTACTTTCTTTTGACTTTCCCTTGTTTTTATTTATCCCAACTTTCAAGGTTGGATATCGTCTTCAAAAACTCCAATCATTACTCTGTATAAGCCAATATTTATCCTTGGGCAGTAACTATTATTTCCTATTTGCATATACGTAAAAAGTAGGAAAAGTGTCTAATATTTCTTGAAAACTTTGGTTTTGTGACCAGAATAATGATATTTCTGAAATTTACTCAGTTATGTTGGGGAAACATGTGAAAATTTCTGCTCACGCAAAATAGGAACAAAACGATATATGATTGAAGAGAAGCATTTATTTATTCTAGGATTACACAAGAGAGACCACAAAAAATTAGAAGCGAGTAGTTTTTCGTAATTTACGTTTATACTGTAAATTACTTAATTTACTCCTATAGTCTCCAATCATGTTTTCCTTATATGATCCTTGTTAGCGACGTTCAAAGTCCAGTATATTCTGATGGAAGTGCTCGCCTTTCTCCTCTGAGTACGCCCTCGTGTACCCTTTGAATTTCTTAAGATAAATATAAGGATATATACTTCGTGGAATATCGCAACAATGCTGTTCCACTCCGCTTTCTCTGTCCTAGTGAACTTTTTGGAGAATTCCTTGCACTTCATGATCTTCTTTATTTGTGGTCCAATGAAGACACACAGGCTTTGACTTTTGCCGCAGGCAGCTAAGGGAAGAAGTCTTGAAAATAAGGAAAGAAAGACTGCAAATTCCTTATCTAGAGCTTTGACTAAATTATTTCATAAGGAGCAATTTTAAGTGCAGTGGAGGAAACAATAGTTTCCAAGGGTTGAACAGTGGCTTCCAGTTGATATTGTTCTTCCCCACACTGAACTCGGTCCACTGTTGTCAATCCCGCCTGTAGTAGTGTATCTCGGTGTTCCTGCTGTTCCAAATGCAAAAATAACACGGAAACTTGGTAATGCCGCCCTGGAGACCCATCAGGAAAGCCACCATTTTGAAGGCTCCACTAATCTCCTAATCGGACTCTTCATATTTCAAGACATCTAGCAAATATCTTGATACTGCTGTATTCCTCTTTGAGCTGCACCAGGCGAGCCAGGGGAAGAGATAGATGCATGTTCCTGTTATGAAGCCGGTTCTGGCGCTTCTGGATGAGCTGTCGATGTAAAGACACCATTCGCTGGTGTTACAGACGATTCCAATTGCCCCGAAGTGGCCGGTCATATTGTGACAGAGGTGAAAAGTGTCTTGCACACTCTCATCTAACAAATTTCACTAGTTTGAATCTCGAAGTCGAAAATCAGTATTAGACTTTGTGAGTCCAAGATATTTGTCAGGCCATTGAGGTCATTTTGATTGGGGTAGTATGGGTTTCTCTCCTCAGCTCTGCGCCTCTGTAATATTGAACAATGACTTCATCCTCTTCTGAATTGTTCTCTTCTGAATACGATTGCTTTTAAAAAATTATTATTTGTTTGCTCAACAATATTTTATAGTGACGAATTTACCTCTGATAATAAAAATCAGAGGTTTGTCATTGAAATACGCGAACAGAAGTAAAAAAAAAAAAAAAATAGCAAAGTTGATTATCACGGGCTTGAATGTAAAAGCAAGACATAAAATAAAAAAGTCGTACGTTGTTTCGATTTTTCTGGTCAGCTTATATTATATCCATAGATACACAAATTAAAGGTATATTCTTTGTTGCATGAACACTATCAGCTAAAGATGGATGAATTATCCAAAGTCATATCTGAATTATTCAAATCCCAGCAGTTGAGTCAGGCTGAATTATTCAAATCCCAGCAAAAATATCAAGAAAAGCAAGAGGAAAGACTTTTAGAAATTCAAAAGTTAATATTGGAGAAATTAAACAACAATCAGGCAAATGAGGGAAATTATTCATATTCTAATAACACCATATTTAAATCGCTGGAAACTTTCAACTATGTGCCAGACGAAGAAAAAACGTTTGAAGCTTACTTTAAACGATATGAAGATATTTTCTACACAGACTGTGAAAACTGGTCGAATTCAAGAAAAGTCAGTCTATTACAGCAGAACATAGCAAATTTGTAGATTTTATTTTACCGAGAAGAACGAATGAATTGGAATTCTCGGAAACAGTGAAATTGCTAAAAGAGCTGTTTGGAGCAAATATGTCGCTTTGGCATAAGCGATGGTTATGCATGAATGTCACTAAATCCGACGATCAGGATTATTTAACATATGCATCTATAGTGAATAGACATTGTGACAATTTCAGATTGGCAGAGATTACGGTTGAAGAATTTAAGTGTTTAATTTTTGCTCAAGGACTGGTATCCAGTAAGAGTGCCGAAATAAGACGTAGAGTTTTGTCTAAACTCGAATCTGAACAAAACCTTACCCTGAAAAAGTTAGCAGAGGAGTGTCAGCGGGATGTAAGTTTAAAGAAAGAGTCTCAAAAAATCGAAGAAGCTGGCATTGCTTATATTTAAAAACATAAAAATACCCATCAGAGAAAAATTGGAGTAAAAATTCGGCGTATTTTAAAAATAGACAAGAAAAAGTAAATAAGAAGAACGAGGAGGAAAAAAAGGTTCCACCATATAATTGCAGACGCTGCAACGAAAGACACTGGGAGGTAAATTGCCCATATAGAAATAAGAAATGTTTCGTGTGCCACAAGAAGGGACACAAAGGATCGTGTTGTAAAACGAAAAAATTCAATAGCCGAATTAGACAAACAAATTCGAATATCAAATCAGATAGAGATTTGAGGAAATATGTGACGACTGAAATATTTAAAAAGAATATCAAATTTCAACTCGATTCGGGTTCAGATTTAACAATAATGAACTATAAAACATGGAAAATTTTAAAAAGGCCTACAATAATGAAGTCGACGAAACGCGCTCGAACGGTAACTGGAAAGAAAATTAACTTCGAAGGTGAGGTTGTACTTCCCATGAAATTGAACGGGATCGTTAAAAAAATAAAGGTTTTCATTCTGAAAAATGGAGAAAACTTGATGGGTACAGATTTTATTGAAACATTCGAATTGTGGGATAAACCGTTAAACTCATTCTGCAGAAAAGTAGAAAGTAATACGCAAACAAGACAGGACATTAAAGATGAATTAAAGGAAAAGTTTCCGGAAACCTTCACACCTGGTCTTGGAAGATGTAACAAGTTTGAAGCTAAATTTGAATTAAAGGAAAATACTATGCCAATTTTAAAAAAGAAACGTAACGTGCCGTTCGCAAGTGTAGAGAAAATTAACGAAGAACTTGATAGGTTGGAAAAAATGGGAATTATTTCGAAAGTAGAATCTAATTCATGGGCTGCGCCGATTGTGTGCATAAAAAAGAAATCAAACCAAATCAGAGTCTGTGTTGATTTTTCGACAGGGTTGAACTCGGTAATCAAGGACTACCATTACCCGTTACCGAGTCCGGAGGAGATTTTTAACAAGCTAAATGGTGGAGTTATATTTTCAAAAATCGACTTATCAGATGCCTATCTCCAAATTCCCGTCGAAGAAGAATGTTCGAAGTTACTAGGGATAAACACGCATAGAGGGTTATTCAAGTACAACAGGCTTCCTTTCGGTATTAAAGTGGCACCAGCCATTTTTCAACAAGCTATGGACGTCATGTTGAATGATTTAGACTTTGCGTGCGCCTACTTAGACGACATCATAGTAAGGAGCCAAACCGTCGACGAACATCGAGAGCATCTCAATCAAGTATTTAAAAAGATTCAGGACTTTGGATTTAAAGTCAAAGAGTCAAAGTGCGAATTTGGTTTGGAGAAAATTAAGTATTTAGGTCACATAATCAACAAAAATGGCAGATTTCCAGATCCGGAAAGGTCCATTGCGATTAGAGACATGCCCACTAATGTGGTGATGCTACAGAGTTTTCTGAGGCTCGCAAATTATTATCAAGCGTTCATTAAAGGAATGTACAATCTAAGAGCTCCGTTGAATGAACTACTAAAAAAAGACAAGGCATGGGAATGGACGGTAGAATGTCAGAAAGCCTTTGATGAAATAAAGAAAATGCTTACATCAGACCTCTTTTTAACCCATTACAATCCAAAACTTGATATTGTAGTGGCAAGTGATGCCAGTTCATACGGGATAGGAGCGTGTATTCAACACATAATGCCAGATGGTTCTAGAAAACCAATTGCACATGCTTCGAGAACTTTACTCCCAGGAGAAAGGAGTTACTCACAGATCGAAAAAGAGGCACTGAGTATCATTTTTGCCATAACAAAATTTCACAGATACATCCACGGCAGACATTTTATGCTTGAAACGGATCATAAACCTCTGATCACTATTTTTGGTTCGAAGAAAGGGTTACCCGTTTATACGGCAAATCGTCTGTTGAGATGGGGAACCATTCTTCTCAATTATGATTTTCACATAAAGCACCTATCATCCAAAAATATAATTCATGCGGATAGTTTATCAAGACTCGTACCGAGTCAAGAAGAAAGATTCGAAGAATCAATTATTGCAAATATCAGAGCAGATTATGAGGTGAAAAGCATGGTAAACAACATTTTAAGAGAGCTACCGGTTACAGTAAAGGAAATCAAAAAAGAAGCTGAAAGCGATGATTTCATTTTAGAAATAAAAAGCAAAATGGTAGCAAATGACCAAAAAGTGCAGGAGATTTATTCAATTTGTGACGGATTTTTATTATATGGTGAGAGAGTAGTAGTACCAAAAAAGTTGCAGAAAAGAATACTACGGGACTTTCATATGGGTCACCTGGGGGTTAATAGAACAAAAAGCTTAATGCGAAGCTTTGTATATTGGAAAGGAATGGATGTGGATATCGCAAACATGGTTCAGCGATGTAAAGGGTGTGCGTTAGCAGCTAAGGCACCACCTATAGTACACAAACCATGGCCCAAGACGGATCATCCGTGGACAAGATTACACATTGATTTCGCTGGTCCAGTAGAAGATTATTACTACTTAATAGTGGTAGATAGTTTTACAAAATGGCCGGAAGTACTACGCTACAAAAAGCCTACGTCCAATACCACAACAACTTTTTTGCATGAACTATTTGCACGGTTCGGTGTGCCAGAGTGTATTGTGAGTGACAATGGTACACAATTCACTTCTGAAGAATTTAAGGAATTTTGTGAGTTATATCAAATTAACCACATAACGACGCCGCCGTATCATCCGAGGTCCAATGGACTCGCAGAAAGATTTGTCGATACTTTAAAGCGCCAGAAAGCCTCAAGAGTTCCAACGGAAAAGGCGCTTCAGCAATTCCTACAGGTATACAGAATTACGTCAAACCAGAGAACACACTCAAACATGGCACCAGGTGAACTAATGTTCGCTAGGAAAGTTAAGTCAGTGTTTGACAAGCTTTTGCCAGGAAAAAATAGAGTAAAGAATACTATGTATACAGCGAGAAAAAGATACACTTCCGGAGAGAAGGTGTTTTTCAAGTGCTACAAAAACAACGTTGAGTTCTGGGAGCGAGGCATAGTGGATAAGAGAATCGGTGACCTGATTTACATAATTAAAGGGCCGAAGAATACTCATAAAAGGCACCAGAACCAACTTAAAAAATGCTACGTTCTAGAGCATGAAGAGAGTATACCGGATGAGGAGGAAGATCCCATTGATGTAATGTATGATATGTTTCAAGTAGAACCTACGAAGAATATTCCTGAACCGAGAAGATCCGGTAGGAAACGAAAGTTCACGGAACCATTGGACGTGAATCCAAAACGAAAAAAATATTAAAAGTATGCAAATGGATCTACAAAGAAATAGCCATAATCATCAACCCATATAGGAAGCCAGTTTGAAATCCAAAAGGGATTCCAAGGCTTGGGAGGGGGGTGTTGTGGTAGGATCCAACTAATTTGCATAGTGGAGTACCGACCATATAAATATGGTTGGTACCGGGAAGAGAGAGGAATCGAGGAGATTAAACCAGAGACTCTGCCCGACTGCGACTCAGTCAACACATTCTCCAGGAACGGTCTTCCCAGGAATATACAAAAGACTATATGTAAATATTGTGTACACTGTCTTGTTTCAATACATTTTGTTCTAAGTACATTTTGTGTTGCATTATTATTCCATGCATTAGTCAAGTTTCAACAATAACATACAATTTTTAGCACGTTTTTTTTTTTTTTTTTTTTGTACGATACACATTAATTTGGAAAATCTTGCAAAAATAAAAATAATTGTCTGATGTTAATGAAACTTTCAGAAACTATTCACAGATGATCGAAATTATTATAAATATGTTTGTTTTTTTAAAGTCATGTTTATTAAAGTTTGTTAAACTCATGTCAGCATTTTTTTTCAGATTTATTACCGCCCCCATAACTAATTTTATGAAAACTCTAGAAATTCGATCGCATCTGGCTTAGTGATTACAATAGTTAAAAGCACAAGGCTTTGAGGAATGCAAATCATGATTTTTTTGGTTTTTAATTGGATCCCCCCTACCTGAAAATCAGCTCTGAATTGTAACATACAAAACTCAATAAAACAAAGATATTATTTCATTTCAAATGCTTTTATTTGCTTTTAGTTGTTTTTATGAATATAGACAATATTTTCTGAAAGCAAAAATTTTTTCGATGAAAAATGAATTTTTAATACAATTATTTGTTATTTTTTTTAATTATAATAGATTTTTACATTTAAGTTGTAAAATATTATAAAATTAGTTAAAAGTCGCATCGGGTTTCCTAATTGTCCTTATGAGATAGATCTTTTTTTAGCGCGTTGTAAATTGTATCATTTTGACTAATCAGAAGATCCGCAGTAATTAAGAAATGTAATTTTGTGTTTATAATCGGGCTGTAATTATAAAGTACGGAAGACCGACCAGAATACAATTAAATTGCGTTATTTGAGTTAAGCATTGTTCTCCGCTGTTAAGGCCTTTACTTTTGCGAAACACGTGTAGAGAAGTTAATTTGATTTTTTTCAATTTCAACTGAGAAGGGTACCTACAAGTATCAGTATCATCTTATGAAAAAAAAATTAGAGCGATGAAAGTTTTCCTTAAAAATAACGAGGTAAATAATTTGATCACTTAAATCTAAATAACTTCACATTTCGTCTTCCGTAGAACAAATTATGATCGCGTAAATCCGTCAATATGTCATTCAACGCCTGTCAAGTGACGCGAAAGGGTACGACCTGCTTGGTCTTATTTTCAAATTACATCTTTTCGGCGCAGAAGCTAGGTCAACCTTGGTTCGAAATATATTAAATAAACATTATAATTTCTAATTTTTTTAAAATAAGTTTTGAAAAAATTATAATTGATTTTTAAAAGAATTTCAAAGTGAGATTTTCATCTTTTTTATAAAATAGAAAAAAAATGGATGCTATAATCGATTATCTGTCAATTTTGCTGACTCAAGAAAAACAAGATTTTCAACGAAAATTTAGGATCTGCTCGGGACGCTTAAAAAATGTAAAACAATACCCCCAAAATACTTTGATCTTTCCTCTTAATAATAACATGAACATTTGGACGATAAAATTTTGTTTTCGTCAAGTTTGGCGTCTTTTTCATCATGCTATACTCTTTTTAGCGATCTCTTGTAGGTACCTATGTTTACATATCTTTGGCCATATGAAGCATATATAGGATGTCCAGTTAGTCAAAATGATCAGAAAGAAAGATTGAGAGAGACTTTTCTTTATCCATTCACATTCAGAGTATTAACTGGGCATTCGTTTGTCCTTGTCCTTTCAGTGCCTTAAAGTATGTCTGGCATAATAGCTAATATTGAATGATGTGGTTAGACAATTTTAAATATGAAAAGCTTCCGATTCGGCCGATATTACTTACAGTAAAGAAAATTTGTTCCTCTAACTTTCACTCTCTATCCGATGTTCGAATGAATAAAGCAAAATGTCTGAACCATCACAGAAGACTGTTTTGTTATGCTTGTGGAGTTGGACAATAGGCACTTCGACCAGAATTTTTTTTCCATATTATTATCGATTAAGTTTCTATATTCCAAAGATAAAAAGACATGTTATTAAATTTTAACATTAATTTAAGAGAATTTTATAGTACTTTAATATTTTTTATTTTTTCATAAAGCATCTTCAAACGTAACTAAAGGTCAATAAAATATTAGATAATTTCTAAAAATATGTTAATTTGTTGAAATTACTAGATTGTTAAAAACAAAACAAAAAATACATTCACTTCGATTTCGTAAATTTTTGTCAACTCTGGTAATCCATACTAGCTGTCATCACCTCAGAACTTATCGATACGTCAATAACGATAAAAGAAAAACAACACCCTCGTTAAGAAATGCTGCTATATTACTTTTGATGCTATAAGTAATGTTTATTTCAAATCAGATTAATTTAACTTTAAATTTGCTAATTTTACTAAAAAAAAAAAGTGACACAAATATATATTTTATTTTTGGAAGATTTTTAAAACCGATAATTTTGTTTTGTTTACAAATTTCTTAAAATTAAAAAAAAATGGCCGCTTTTAAGAAAAATTTCTGAAACCGGCCAAAATGTTGAGAATCTGATCCATATAATTTCTATTTGAAATACACTTACAGGAAATAGTAAATGTAATCATCTAGCTTTCAATTAAAGCTAAAATGGAATCTTCGAGAATGCTTTTTCATTTTTAAAATGTTCATTTTAAATCTTAGGTATCGAAAATTTATACCGAATTAGTAGAGGTATCTAATTTTCCATGTATTAGGAATCCATCACTAAATTGGACATTTAGCTCATTCACCAGACTAAGACATTTGTATTTTTTGGTTATTTCTGAAACTGAAAATAATCTGAAAGGGAAAGATTTCCTGATAAGTCTGAAATCCAGCAATACGTAACTACATTACTGAAAGGTATTCCGAGAAAAGAATTCCAAGAGTGTTTCCGGCAACAGAATCATCATTTTACGAAATGCATAGCTCCACAAAGCGAGAAATTTGATAGAACAGCAACCAATACAGACCAGGCATGCAAATTTCACTTTCAGACGCCCATTTCGGGAAGTAAAGAGAAAGAACTGATGTCAACAATGAGAGAGAGAAAGAACTGGCGTCACCAATGAAAGATAGACAACTGACGTCACCAATGAATGAGAGAAAACTGGCGTCCCCAGTAAAAGAGCTCTGATATAATTAACCGTAAACATCAGCTTTAAAATTTATTTCTTTAATGTGTGAGTGTGTAAAATAATTGGTAAATGTAAATAACAATTGGAAATTTCATATTGATAAAAAGCATTTTCATTCATGCGTAAAGAAAAATTACCCAAATAAATACTTATTTTATCGACAAAAAAAGTATCTTGAAATATCTTCAATTGCATATTGAGTTTAAATTTCCGGGAGTGTCATATTTAACCATAATTTCTCCATTTCTCTGAACCAATGTAACATGTTCTTTTCATCTCTGAATAATTAATGAAAATGATCTTGAGTCACTTCTTGTGCGTACTTTTTAAAGAAAAGTTAACGAAAAATGTGTACAGTATGTAAACTATTTCTTAATTGTTGCGAGTTATGCCATATAAATAAAATAATGTTCCTTCCAAGATGGAAGCGCGAGTAATTGGAGTGGAGTGGAATATGAACATCGTTGGCGCTTGTTTAGAAATTTAGCTAATCTCATTATTAATATTATTACAAACTTTGAAAACGCTTCAAAAACGGTGTAAAATTAAATCAACGTAAAAGAGAAAGTTACTTTTTATAGAATTTTACAGAAATAGGAGTTTACAGAATATATAAACTAAGTATACAAAAAAACATATTGGAGAAAACAAAATAATATATGATCATGAAAGGAATTTAAAATTAAAGAACAGACTCAATCTGCTTATGTGCCATCGAAACATTCGTAATCATAATGGTACAAGACTTTTTTTCTTTTTCTTTTTTTGATAACAACTGGATGTAATTAATGTGGGTGCCTCCAATTGTTCGCTGAAAAAAAACAAAATAAAAACGCCTCAAATTTAATAAAAACGAAGTTTTATCGTCAAAATGTTTATGTTATTATTAAGAGGAAACACCAAAGTATATTTTATTATTTTATTATATTTTTTAATCATTTCTAGCGAGCCCGTTCGAAATTTTTGTTAAAAATCTTGTTTTATTTAATTTTACATTTTGTTTTACGTGAGCGGTCGACGTAATATTTACGATTAACGTATTTTTTCAGCTGAAAAACACATTGATTTGGAAATTCTTGCAAAAATCATATAATTGTCGAATCTTAATGAAACCTTTAGAACTTATTCACAAATGAATTACATGATTTAATTTTTTTTAAAGAAAATCTTGGTAAATTTTTTAATACAAATGTTACCTTCACTTATTTAATTTCATGAAATTAAATTTATCCCACAAAAAAAAATTATTAGTTAAAAGCAGGACTCCTTAGAGAAAGTAAATATAATTAAAAAAAAACAAACTGCTATTCATTTCCCGAAAATGTGCTCCAAATCGTAAAATAAAAATGCAGTAAAACTATGATATTATTTTATTAGAAAAGCTTTTAATTGCTTTTATAAATAAAATTTATTAAGTACATTATTGTCTTAAGAAAAGTTTTTTTAATGAATAATAAATTTTCACAAAAATTGTTTTCATTTTTTTTATTTTAATTATAATATTTTTTAATATATAAAACGTTTACAATTCTTCAATTATCTTAAGCTATCTATTGTTATTGAGTGAAAACTATATTTACGAATCAAAATTTGAAAAGATTAATAACAATCAGTTTGCATCAAGATTTTTAAATTCATTTTTAATTTTTTTATGTATATAAAATATTACGTGCCTCTGTCTGAAAGTATGGTCGACCATACATCACATAATCAGAAAATAAGAGCGATGACTATAGTAAATTTAAATTCAACATTCCTAAAATTAGATTACGGAGAATATTTTCAAATATTTTTAAGATTACCGAGTACTTAAAAATTATATAAAAAAGGCGTTCACCCGTCATTTTCTTAAATTATATTTTAACAGATAAAGTCTCTGTAGAACAACAATGAAGCTATTGACATATTTACATCACTTCTTAAGCGATCGACGGTGACAAGCGCGTAATCACTGCTACTGTTTGTTTTAAAAATACATTTCCCCGATATTTCAAACTTAAAGTAAATAATATTTTTAAATCAAATTAATTATACTTTACATCAGCTATTCCTCAAAAAGTATATTTTATTTTTAGAAGATTTTTAAAACCTAGAATTAATTTTTGTTTACAAATGTCTCAAAAATGCCCGATTTTAAACGTTTTGTGAAATCAACCAAAAAGTTCAGATTCCAATCAATATAATTTTTAGTTAAACTACACCAGAATATTTTGCTTACGGGAAATGGTAAATTTAATCGTTTAGCTTTCGATTAAAGCTAAAAAGAAAGCTTCAATTATGCTTTTGAAAAATTCATTTTAAACCTTAGATATCGGAAATTTAGTGGGGCCCCTAAATTAATGAATTCAAATTAGATAAAATCTAATTTCTATAGCAATACAGTTAAATTAAAAATCAAGTGTTCTGACGGTCCGTCTTGGTCATGTAATGTTGCTGAATAAAATTATTTTTCTGATGAGCCGGATCACCAGCGAAACCTGTCAAAGTAATATCATTTTTCAAAATTGTCATATATTTTCTATTCTGTTAAATTATCATCCAATCTTGTTTGTGTGTGTGTGTGTGAGAGAGAGAGAGAGAGTGACAGTGACATAGACAGAGAGAGAGAGTGACAGTGACATAGACAGAGAGAGAGAGAGAGAAATTTATTGCGTTTGTGTGTTATGCGTTATAATCTTAAATACGAATTACAAGATTGAATATTTCTTTCTTTCACTCTCTTTATTGTTTGTATGAGTGTGTATTCGTATGTACATAGATATATTTCTGTGCTATAAAATTACTTATTTTATCTGGACGGTTTTTTTTTTTCATTATTGCCAATTCATTTATCAAACGTTATTATGATGACTGTCTTTCAATAAAGTATATTTATTGAAGGTTAGCCATTCTAATAACTTTTGATGAAAGCCCCATTTTGATCAGGGAGGAACTATAACATATACTTTTAGACTTCCTGGTTGACCACAATTAAAAAATCAACATGGATCAACATATTATCAAAGGGTTTTTTTCCAGAATTTATTTACTGCCTCCACACTGGAATATAATCTTTCTCTGGCTTTAAGTTTTACCAAGTTGGTGGCTACGTAGCATTTCAAAGATTGTTGCCGATAACAATGTGTCAGAAAAGGAAAATTAAAATTAAAATGACCAAAAAGAATGAATAATTAATTTTTACAAGAATAGTCTTCATTTTTTTCAAATTTTAATTAGAAAAATGTATAAACTTTTAAATCTTTTAAAATTCTGTATTCATTTATAATGGTCAACTGATATTGTTATACTTAATAATACAAAGTATTTAAGTTTAATGTACTTAAACTTAAATAATTACGTGCAACTTTTACAAGTTATAAAACAAATAAAATTAGAAAAAAAAGCATCTTTAATTTACCTTCGTTCTCAGGATAAGCACGTGTTGTAGGTGTTGCCAGAAATGTTTACTTGAGAGCCGCTGACAACCATTGTTTTCCGCTCACACCGCAAAGAGGTGAAGAGCGTTCAAGTATCTGACACAATCAAAAGGTCGAAGCGAGATTGAGAAGGCAATAGAAACGTGGTCAGTAGCATCTAAGTAACACGGGCTGACTCAAAGAATGTCTCTTTTTTTTTCTCACCGTGCCCGACCGTGTGTAGTTCAGTTGCAATTGCTGTGTTTCACAAGCGGACAAGGGTCAAATTAAGTCCTTTCGTCCTTAAGTGACACCATTTGTTTTATTACATTGGTGTGCATCTATTTGAGCTTTCAATAGTCGTTCAAATGTTTTGAAAACAATTTAACAAAACTAGCGATTAAGCTGAAAGGAATATAACAAAATACATTAAACTAAAGCCTATTCAAATTAAAACTTACTAAATATCAATAAATTCAGATTTCATTTTTAAAGAGCCTGTTTTATGGGCTTTCTGAGAATTAAATCCAGAAATTATGCTCTAAAAGAAGCTCAACTGGAGATTAATGGATTGAATAATGAAACAAAAAATTGGAAAACTACTGAATCATGCTTTAAATATATCCGTTAAATATAACTATACCTGCAAGAACTGTTTAAGATTTTTTTTTAAATATACTCTTTGTTATACATAGAATTAGTCACACTAGCCTTTTAACCGATTCAATATGCAGGTTTTCGTGTCAATATCCGTTTTTCTGAATATTTTGTGCATTTTTCATTTTTTAAATATCTAAGAAATGTTTTAACAGAGGACGGAAAGTGTGACAACGGTGTGCATTGGAATAACGAAAATACATTCCAAAAGTTAAGTAAAGATTTAAAATCAGGAAAATTTCGTTAGAAACAAAGGATAGAGAACTGAACTGTGATGTAATACTGGTCTTCCTGTAGGATATGGAATGCTGGGAAATCTCTTCACAAATGAAGAAGAAACTTGAGGCAAAAATATGTGGTTCTACATAATGATGCTAGAAGTTTTAGAGAAAATAGAAACAAAAAGGACACCCATACTTTGAGTTGAGATTTGTCTGGCACATAATGAGGGATTTGGGAATTTCACTCTCACAAGGCACATTTCAAGCAAGAGGAACAGAGGAAATCAGCGAATGAACTAGTGAACAAGTTTGTGTAAATTGTTGGCAGAACAGAGATTAGGAGAGATTGAAAAAAGACAAACCTTACTTAGAGCGACAAAGGACTGGAAATTGTGGAGATCAGTGTTCGTCAATGTCCTGAAGGAACACGTCACATAGAAGAACACTTTTCTCATTTTTATTCTTTTGGTTATCATAAAGTTTCACGTAATAATTCACCAAATAACTAAGTGTCAGACACACATACACACTCACTCACACACACACATACATATATATATATACATTCGCATAGAATTATATATATATATATATATATATATATATATATATATATATATAGAAAGAAAGAGAGAGAGAGAGAGAGATGGTGGAAACTGAAAAGTAGTGCTTGACTATTAGGAAGCTTCTTAGTGGCTTCTTTTCCCACGTGAATTGACCTACTGACTCCCTGGAATGTCACTTGTCTTTCTCTGTTCTACGCATAAACACAAATTCCCAACATCATATTACCTGGCACCTGATATTGCTATTTAAATATACATTTTCTTCGACGACAAAACAAGCATATACACTTGCTCACCTTATATACACATATTGGAAACACACACATGTACGCAATGCACATACATCTATAATCATACGGACAATCAGATCAGTTTATCTCTATTTCAATATGCGAATGTAACATAAATGAACATCATTTTCAGTAAAGCTAGAATTAATTTTTGAAACTGTATTTTGATTTGGGATCGTAAAAGTGCCTCCCATACACAAAAAAACTGTTTCGTCCTCCGGAAGGAGCTTATCCTAAAAGACTTTCTCATAATTCCAACATACATATCATCATCTTCTTTAGACAAACACCGGCCTTTACTATAGTTCATGATGGATCATTTTGTTTGTCCCATGTCTCTAGCATTCTACTTTCTTGTAAAGTGTGTGTCTGTTTGTCTGTGTGTCTGTTTGTCTGTGTGTGTGTGTGTGTAGAAGCTTTGAGTTACGAACGTACCTTAATACGTTTTTTTTTTAGATACGAGTCGAAGTTCGGCCGATTTTTTACCTTAAATTACGAGCGAGTTTCAGTAAAAGTATTCGTTAGTTGGCGCAGCGAGCGCCAAGCTTCAAGAATATTTCCACTCGCAGTACACGTCGTCGCCTCGTTCTGGAAGGATCTCTGTTTCATGTGTTGTGTCTTTTTTGTCGTTATTTTACAAAATTCTATAATGATACTATGGGTCCGAAGAAAGCAATCGTGAAAAGCCGAAACGTATGCTTTCTCTTGACGCAAACCTGGAAATTATACAAAAATAAAAACAAAAAAACATTAGAGTAAGACGTGCGAGTAATGGGTTTGGCGTGACAGTATGAACATTTTACATCGACGATAAATAAAAAATTATAACGTTTAAAAAATTAATTACAGTAATTGATAAAACGTAAGTGTTTGAAAATAATTAAAAATTAAGTTAATTATCGTAGACTAGGTTAACCGTTGCTAGACTAGGTTAGCGGTTGCTAGACTAGGTTAGCGGTTGCTATGCTAGCTGTTGTTGTTGTCCCTTTCCATCTCTCTACTCCACTAGTTGGCGCATGATTCGTCTGAACTTGATGGTTTAGTACAGTTTATTTCTTTTCAGTTTTTCTCTTTTATTTTATTGTTTGTAAAATACATTTCTTTTTTATTCATGCGTTTTTACACAAATGCAAAAATAGGGGTGAGTTTTGAGAAAATAAGGGTGATTTTTTAGGCTCCGAGAACGGATCGGAAATATTCTCATTAATTTCAATGGGGAAAATTGATTTGAGATACAAATCTTTTGAGTTACGGGCTCGGTCTTGAAACGAGTTAAACTCGTTTGCATTTCTGTATTATGATATATATATATATATATATATATATATATATATATATATATATATATATATATATATATATATATATATATATAACTCCATTTTCTAGCTACTTCTCATGTCCACGTTTTTCTATTAAGGTCGTTATAAGAATGACCAATGAGCAAGTATCGTCATATTAAGGAAAACACACTTCATTCGACTGAAGCATATTTTGACCTTACATTTTGCTGCGTCACTTCCGGCAAAAGCGCTGTCCTACAGCTTTTATATGTCACTTTTCAAACCTCCGTTTTTATATTTCTCGTCAGCATATTTAGAGGTCTTATCTTAAATATATCAATGAATATAGCTTGAAAAATTTTAATTACAAGTCAAGTTATATGAATACACTTTAGTTTTCTTTATTTTTATAATTCGTGCTGAATTTAAAAATATATAACATTGTTATTGATGCATCTAGAATAAATTTTTACAATAATTTATAGCATTATACTTTGTCCGTATGTGTCTGAAATTATCTTAAAATCTATAGAAACTTATGTCAAAAAACAATATATTCTAAAACAGAATCAGACGCGGAAGATTATTATCATTTATTTGGATCCACACGCACGTGCTCCCGCCTGCACGCCCAGAAATATACAAGCGCGAGCTGTTTTTGTTTTTTTTCAAATTCGTGTCGAATCTAGCGACCAATTTTATCAGTAGTGTATACGCGTCTTTACAAAAAAATAAAATAAAAATAAAACAAATAAGATATTAAAAATCACTTTTTAAAACAGAAGGGTAAAATACATCGGAACCAGTTGAACATTAATATGTGATATGAATCCCTTAAGTAACGATATTTGCAAAATCAAATAACGAGTTAATCAATTTAATCAAAATACATGTAATACGTATCAAACATGAAAAACGACATCAAAATATGTCACCGAGAAGAAATTTATTATAATATAAACATAAATTATTCTTGGAAATCGAAGATTATTAATAAAAATCAAAGTCCAATGAGGCTCTAAACAAACACGAGAAGCAACTATAAAAGTTTTAATTAAATCTGAAGAAGGTTTTTTTATGGTTTATTTCATGAAATACATCATATTAAACTATTTTAAGTTATATAGTAGTCGTCTACTTGAAATAAACTAAATTTCCCTTCAAATTTTGTATACAAAATTCGATTATTATAAGATTATTTTCGTGTTACATTATTTTAGTATAAGCGATCGATATAGATAAAAATACACATGAAGAAAATTCGAGATATTAATCAATTAAATTTAAATTAAAGCGTTTCAAATACAGTCGATTTTGTTTATGTAACGGAAAGAAACCTTGAAATTCGTATCAATACATTTCTTTGTGTAATTTTGAATAGAATTTCGTATATATTGATGCCACGGGCTGGTGTAATGAATAGTGGATCCGAAAGAGAATACGGTGGCCCGTGTTCGAATTCTCATCGAGAATTACGCGCAGATACCATTGCGAAATCCATCTATTTTTCCACTAGATATGGATTAAATAGTAGGACTTGAAAAAATTGTTAATGGAATATTTACTCTCAGAAATAAAAAAGAAAAAAATGGAAGAAATGTTCTTACAATATGAGGATTTTATTCGTAATTCCTCTTGCTAAGATCGACCGATTACTACCTTTCTAAAACGCAGTTTTACTCACTTGAAAGACTAGCACAAGAAGATCTTTTGTCAAACAATTTTTTTTGGTTTGGGGCCAGACTAAGTTAGACTGAGTTAAAAAAAAAAAAAAGAAAAAAAAAGAACCATATACTAATTGATTATTGAACTATCAATGTCAGTGATTGAATGTGGCACATAAAATGGTTTTATTGGTGAGTTTTCATATCAATGATTTTCGCCGGAATTCAACTGACATCAATTCTTCAACAAACTACTAAATATTCTTGTTGTTTCTAATAATGCTGTTGGCTGGATGGTTTCGATCCTTACTCAGATTTGTAACATTTATTATTATTATTATTATTATTATTATTATTATTAGCGTCATTATTTGATGAGCGTGACTATTTTATCTTGAATAACAATTTTCATGAAATATTTCTAATCACTTTGATATGAACAGACTAAATGATGTTTACACCGCCTTACAAAATGTCAGAACACAAGTGATATATATATATATATATATATATATATATATATATATATATATATATATATATATATGGGCATTTCCAGTGATGCTACCTACCATTGCCTTTACTTATTGCTGTCCCATTACACTTGTCACTTGTTCATTATTATCGACAATAATGCAATCACATGTTGTGATCTTTTTGAAATATCTATTTATATTCATTCATATATGTTCTGAAATCCATCTGTCTACATGCATTTACTGCACAACCCTTCATACAAATGTACATATTCAAATGTACATATGCATATATACATTCACGCATACACACATACAAATTTGTGTGTGTGAAAGTATGTTTTCATGTCTCAACTCCATGTTCGTTTACATTTTTTTCTGAATACACATTTCACCTGAGGTCCAAAATTCCAGATACAATTAATCGAGAGCCTACCTTTCCGCCCGAACAAATGGTTTCATTTGACCGATGGTTGACGCCATGTATATAAGGCCATTGAAAATTCAATCGACCTTTTCAAAATCAGTTCGGAGAAAGATGGCATGGTTGTTATTCATAGGGTTTCAGTTGTGACGTGGAGGGTCGCTGCAGGCAGGGTTCAGTGATTCAATAAAGGAACGTTTTAATGGGAGGGTTGTATTATTGTTGTTGTCACTGCTATTGTTGTCAGAATGACGGATCTTACTGGAAAATGATTGTTAACCTTTGTATGTCCACAGCCAGATAAACAATTTACAACTGCTGATATTTCGGAAGAAGAAAATGAAAGTATGAAAATCAGGATGAACTATATGAAAAATGAAAGAAAAACATAAATTGTAAAGTAATGATGTGTCAAAGAAAAAAATTGGAGAATAAAAGAGTGAGAGAAAGAAATCGTGAAGGAAAGTATGAATGAATGAAATTGTGAAAGTAAAACAAATGAAAGAAAAACTATGTAAAACGGTATAAAAACTATGAAAAGTGAACAAAAATAGTATAAAAAGAACGAATTCAAAGTAGACAAAATGCTTTTATTTTTAAAAGAGACGAATTGCTTTTTATTTGCTTGAACAAATTTTACGGCACGTGGAAGATTATGTGATTTGTGTTTTAGTATCTACCTGTGTATCAGTTGAATTCTTGGTTTAAAAAAATAATAATTACTTTATGATATGCTCCTGGTATAAGTTGAATTCAGAGAGAGAGATAGAGAGAGAGAGAGAGAGAGAGCAAGAGAGAGAGAGAGAGAGAGCAACTGGTAAAGACTAAACAATCTATTGTCTAAAACGTTGTGCCTAAAATCTCGACTGATAAATGTGAATGTTTTATTAAAAAAGACGCATCGGAAATGTGTTATTTTCCTATAATGTTGGCTATTACCAAACCAAAGATTATTATATTAGGCTTTGCTTTTCTTGGTGGATATGTGGGTGGTGGAATGAATAGCGGCTCGGAATGAAAAATCGGAGAACCGAGTTCGAATTCCTGTCAGCTTCATTAACTCACTTTGCACAGTTGCCCTTAAGAAAGGTATAATTACATCTACGCTATGGGTTAAATAGTAGCACATTTATCTGGAAAAATCATTGTTATCTCCAATAAAAAAATTAATGCAATATTCACTCACTCCTACCAGTTCTTACAATCAAAAATATGTTTCGGTTTTTAATAAGCAACAAAGTTTTTATAAGTCGTAAAACATCAATCAATCGATTTTGTTAACAACTTCCACTAAAAGAATACCCCGCAATAAGTTGTAATCTGCTGAAAGCGTTGTATACAATTTCATTTCTCACATAACGAGTCCTGTAACCTGTTGGGGAACCACACAGCATCAGTGGTGTGCCTGGCACAAAAAAAATCATTCCACTTCATTTGGTGAATATTCTTCAAGTTTGCAACAGATATTTGCTTGTCCTTCGTATCTTGCAAGAACTTAGCGAAATCCTAATTGGTGCTTGCTTCTCAGGAAGGGACCAAACTAAAATCTTAATTACACGACAGAAATACTGAATATTATTGACTATGCATTCTAAAACTAGCATTTAGTTCTTTATTTAAACAGAGGAACTGCTTCATAAAAAAATCTAAAGAAAAAATGTCCGTTTTAATTTTAACTAAGTTAAAACTTATATAAAATCTAATGCCGATTGTCGCTGACTAAACCGATACACCCCCTTCCATTTATTGCGAGTGAGGCGAGTTGTTAACAACCCGGTAGGATGAAAAATAAGACTTATCAAAAAATCGGGAGAACTTTTGATGAGCCAACGTTCAACAAACTAGAGATTGTCTCAATAAAATCACCGTTGAGAAGGTAACGGGAAAATCGCTCCATTATCAAATGCAAAAATATATGTGTCTTTATATGTGGATGAAATAAACATCCTCAGCCGTAGTAAAAACACTTCCTCTAGGAGAAGGTAAATTATGATATGAAACGAAATGCGAAGATAGAGCTCAACAGCAACCTTAATGGTTATCTATCTAAGAGAAGGAAACACTGATATAAAACCAACCCTTTTGACCTCATAAGAATGCCTAAAAATATAAATAAATAACGTGACACGCCAAGCCGAGGTAAAAAAAATATGCTACTGTCAATGAATGTCTAGTCAGTTACCTCAGCTATCAATATCAACTAAAAATTGACGACAAACTTTTTCTTCTTCTGATCGAAAATGGGAGAGCAGCTAGGATCAGATAATTTCAGGATGCGCTTCCTTTTAGAAGAATGCAAGAAAAGAAAACCAACCTTGATGTTGTCTGTATGAAAAAGATGCGTCGACTGCGCATTTCGGATTGAATTTATTTTGGATTGGCCACAAAGAGAGAGGACAACATGAAGTTGGAATTGCAGTACGCAACTCACCAGATATTGTAAAAGACAATATCGTACACCAGTCAGGACTGATGGCTGTGAACATTGTTTTTCATGTCTGTAAGATGTACTGACATTATTAATATTATTATTAATAAATAAAAATAAAAATATAAGATAATAATAATGAATATCATAAATATAATAAAATAAAACAAATAACATTAAAACGTTGTTTAAAATAAATTAAATAAAGCCAAAAATGTATCCCAGTTTGCAACAAAAAACATTTCCTATCTGAAAGCGGACTTCACGCCAAAAGACGCTGAATTCAGTCTCTTCGTTAACGACCGTTGGAAGGTCAAGACGTCCAACTCTTCTCCTCAGCACATTACTTGTTATAATACGAAGTGACTTCTCCCTTTTATCGCATACAGCCTTAATACACTTGTAACTCAAAAACACACATCAGTTCACAAAAACAAATAAATAAAATTGTATGATTTTAATTTACAATTTAACAGGCTTTTAGTGTTATTTCTGTGCATGGTTTTATTCCTGTGAAAACGAGGCTATCCCTGCTGCTATGACGTCAGTGACTCCGCGAAGATCCGAATGATATATGAACCTCAACTGAAAAAGCAGTGTCTCGGAAAAAGGGAAATTCTACATAGGATTGAATAAAATTTGCATATTAGAAAAATCCACAGAAAAATGTACGTTAACGGGGATTTTAATGCTACTTCAAGCATTTTAAACAGCACTGCTCTTTTGATAGTAAGAATACATCACGCTTATGAAACATAATCCTCAAACAGCAATGGAGAACTTTTTCTAAGTTTTTGTTACTCAAAATGATGATCCATCCTTAACACATGGTTTGATCATACCATGGAACATCGCATCACATCACATGGCATAGCGCAGATAATGTAACAAAAAAGATTATAGATAGCATCTCAGACTTGGATTTGATAGCTTGTGACAGATGTCAAAGTATACAACTCCCACTTTGAATCAGACCACTTGCAACTAAACTAATAACACCGTCAAACCAAACAGTTCGCTTCCGCCCACATAATCCAGTAAAAATACTGAGATATAACATCCAAGCCCTTAAAAATGAAAGGATAAATTTAGAAATCAGTAAACTAGAGTCCAAATTGTAGTCAGTAAGTCTTGATCAAAACATAGGAGAATTAAATAATGTTATCATATCTTCATTAGCTGAAGCACGAAACACCATTCGAAGAATACCAATAGGAAAAAGATACACTCATGGAATGATAATCCTGAGTTGAAAAAACTGATACAAGAAAGAAACAAAGAGAAGAAAAAAAATCAGTTGAAGATAATTTTTTCAAAAAATTAGTTTATTCTTTGAGAAACCAGTATCTCTGGAAATTTGGAAATGAAATTAACGAAGCCAAGCAGCATAAATAATGTGTTAAAATGTAGAGAAAAGTGTAAATTAAAATAATATCAGAGAATCAAAACCTCCACAGAAGATAAGACCTGGTCTCAAAAAACACTTTGAATAACATTTCTATTCTAACCATACTAAATTTAAGATGTCCGCAGAAATAGAACATATATCAATATTCATCCAATCATTACAACGCCCGTCGCCAAACACAAACAATAACGAACCTATTAATGAGGAAATGAAAAAAGCTATTAAAAAAACTATGGAATAATAAATTATCACTCGTCCATGAGAGTAAACTGTTGAATATTGATTCCTTTCTCCCCGAATTCAAAAACAGTTATCTTTATTTTATGAATGAAAAATACATCCCCTAAAAGTGGAGTTTATCACGCATTAGCGCATTATGGAAACAGAAAATTACCCCTCAAGGTACTCACACATACAGAGGTATCTCAACTGGATCCATCATAGTGAAAGTATTAATGAATTAGGCTCTCATCGGTTTATGAAAGTTCACTCCTCACGTTTCAGTTTGGCTTTCATTCTGGTAAGGAATGCAATGATATCATATATGTCACCAAAAATCTCCAAGAAAGTGCTTACCTCTCATAGGAAACTATATACCTGCTTTGTCGACCTCACTACAGCATATGACCACATGAATAGAGAGATCCTCTTCTCCTCCATTAGAAACCGCTTTACAAGCTCTGAATCCGCTGAATGCATAGATTTGAGGCATTGTTTTGACCTACAGAATCTTACATCTCTGACGAGAACCCCAATTTGGAAAGATTCCAAACTTCTGCAGAAGTGCGAGAAGAGTCCCAATCTTTTCCTAGACTATGACCGGTGCATATACGAACACAGATATGAAGAGATGGGTACTGACTATTTAAGAATTTTATACCATGTCCCAAACGAATCTACCAATAGAAGACAACCATCCTGACCCCCGAAACCAATGTACTGATGACGATAGGGAGAGGAGGTTATGCTGATCACATAGATATTCATAATTGGTACTCAAGAAAAACCTTTCCAAAACATAAAATATGATCCGGAATTGGAATGAAAGTAGAAATGGCATGTACCCTGAATCTACCATAAACGCTCAGCATGAGGAAAGAATAAATACTAAACACTTCAAATAACTCGGTATATGGATGTTATAACAAATTTAGTATAGGAGAAAGGGAAATTAAACAGAGAAAAGGGTACGCCACAGGTAGTTTTGTGCAACACCGCAAATTGCCACAAAACCACATCAACCTGAAAACTTGAGTCATGTTCTTAAATAGTCTCATCAAATCGAGACTTTCATATGGATGTCATGCATAGCACCAAACCCGTTCAGAAATATCTAAACTCTCAACTGCATACAACTGCTTTCTAAGATCAGTGGTTAAAAAAGGCTTTCAGCGAGTGAAGCCTGAAGGTTTTGGCAAAGATCATCATTCTTTGAACATTGTGAATTGGCTATTCCTTATACCACCCCGTACATCAATATATACGAAATTCTATTCAGAATCACAAACAAAAAAACGTACCAAATAAGAGAAGCCATATCACTTGAGGTCTACCAACAACAGCAACAACTATAATGGATCGCACATGTAGTTTGAAGAGAAAATAATGATATAATCAAGGTGTTCACATTTCACACTACTTCAAATAAAAGGCTAGAGAATGAAACCTCATCGATACTGGAAAGATTAATAACAACTACAGAACCTGAAAAACCTATTTTCCTGAAAAATCGTTTTAAGAGAAAGATTTTATAAACTTCAACTGAAAGCAGCACTGGTGACTCGGTCAATAAATGCGAAATGTTTCTTTCTAGGGAAACGGCTAATATTACCATTACCATTTGACTTGAATCAGAAATGGTTATAATGGATGTAACAGTTTTTAGAGTTTTGATAAAAAAAAAAAAAAGCTATAGAAGTTTCAATAATGTTAATGCAAAAACGGAATACTTATAAAACTACAGGCAAAATGTTTGTTGGTTACGCCTGTTTTGGCATCTCAAATAATATGGGGTTAATAAATTTATAGTCTGACTTAGTAGATGAATTTGGATAAGAAACTCTGTAATGCTTGAACGAGAATGCTTGGAGAAAGGCTGGATTAATTAAATTGACAAATGAATATTTGCCGTGTAAATTAAATGCCTTTTTTAAATCATCATATGTAGTTTTTCTAACTTGTGTACACGCATATGTTTCTCTTTCTACGTATCTGCATAAATATACACATGTATATTTACGTCTCTCTTTTTAGACATCTATATATATATATGTGTGTGTGTGCGTGTGTGTGTGTGCGACTGTAGGTGTGTGTATAGATTCCTGTCGTAAAATGAACAGATATTTGATGTTAAGTTCAATAAATACTGAGTGTTCCAGCAGTTTGACCCAATATCAGACTAAAAATAGCATGTTAAATATATCTTTTTTCCTTCATCGGGTTTGTCTGCGTTGAAACAATTTTATTAAATCTCGTCATCATATATTTTTATCGATTTTACCCCTTTCTTTAAGGGAAATCCTTGCTTGTTACTTGTACAAAGAGTGAGACAGATGGTTGTAAAAATATCTCGCACCGTGAACCACAGAAAACAAGCTCGATGAGATCGTTTAGCAAAAGTGGTTTCATAATGATTCAGAATAAATGTGAGGGATTTATGAATTGTCCTGATATTAGAAACAAAACGGTGCTCGTCGGCCACAAAAGGATCTCCCTAAGAATATGATAGTCAACATCGGACCAAATTCATCCTCACTCCTCCCATCGGATCTTATGCTACATTTTGTAAATTTTTACAAAAAGTATTGATCCTTCAAATAATAAAAGATATTACGGCATTGTTTTAACGGGTCCCTCTAAGAAAAAATATTACCCATTCATATGAACGTAAGTTGGAAAATGACAGATTGACATTCGACCCCGTTTGGAAACATAGGTATTTATTTCAGAGCGTGGTCGGATATCACGTTGTTATTAACAAATCGACCTTGGCAAATATTACAAAATTCGGATTATTACCAAAAAGAAAGAGGAAAATATAATTTGAGTTTCCAAGATTGCGAAAGCCGCTTCTGTATGTGTATTGAATTTCCATAATGTGATGCAGAATCGGCAACATCTGATAATAAATATTTAAAGTGCACGATCATTTTTGATCTTGTAAGCCGCATACATTAAATGCAGTATACACACACACACAGACACACACTCACACACACACGTGTCCTAAGTAATTTTTACACCGTAGAAAAACATTAGATAAACTTCAGTTTGTCAGTCAAGCTGCCACCATTTTAAATAAACAGCTACCGCTGTTTTAAAAATGAATTTGTGCGATATTTTAACATTTTTAAGTAATATTGGATTCAAATCAGATTAATTAAACTTTAAACCAGCTAATATTCTTCAAATAAAGTTTCAGAAAACTATATATTATTACATTGCGATGATGGAAGGCTAAACATGGCGCTAAAACCAGCGATGTTTTGTGATTTCAAAACAAAAACTCCTTCCAGTCAATTTAAATTAGCTTTGAAATGCAGCAAAGTAGTTTGCTTATTGGAAATATTAAATTGAATCTATTACCTTGAAATTAAAAATAAAAGCTTAAAGTAAGATTTTTCATTAAAAAAAATCATTTTAAACCTTAGGTATCGCGTTTCTGTAGAGGCACCTGTTTTATATACATGTATTATTTTTGTAGTTATTTCTGTACACCAGCGTGTGTGTATGTAAGTGTATGTATATTTATACATTTAGAGACAAGCACACACCCATATATGTATATACTTAATTAGCAGGAACTGGAGTTAAAAGGTCATTAAGGCCAGGTCACGCAGGCAGTATGATGACCGTACTCATTCACTTGTCGAGTGTACACTTTAGCAGCAATTTACATAAAAAATTGTTAAGTGTTCTCATTGCATTCCAAGAAAGGGAGCATTTATGCGGATTCTTCAGCGAGTAGAGTTCATTTTATGTTAAAGTTTTCTTCACTTCAAATCTCCATGAAAATATAAGAAGTTAAAAAGAGAGAAAGTCATGGCAACGTCCCTTGAAGAACGAGGTCAAAGAAAACGAGAGCGATCTCCAGCTGATAATAAGAAACTGAATGAAACAATATTACGTTAGTTTCTTTAATCACACACACAAAGTAGTTAATCACGTGAAAACAAGAACAAAATTGTAGTCTTCAGTATAACTATGTTATCAAAATGCCGCACAAGTGTTGATATATATATATATATATATATATATATATATATATATATATATATATATATATATATGGGAAAAAGTTTTGAGGTTACCCTGCATTTCTTAAAAAAGGCACACCTTAAAATGAGATAATTTTGTATTTCTTTTTGTATAAAAATAAAATTTCAGTAACTATAGCGTATTTTCTTTTATTCCGACAAAAAAAAAAAAACTTAACTATAAAACAATTACCATGCAACAGCATCATATTTTGTTTTCAATAAAAAACGGTTGTAGACAAGTTGGCAGTTTAGGCATTTCTGAACAGGTTTGGCATTATGTATGGCATTCATATGAAACTCTCAATCTGACGAGTGTATTTAAGAACATGATTCGATGTTTTATGTGAATATTTTGATTTTTTTTTGGCGAAAACTACCGCTACTTACTAATTCCACATCCTTAATTGTTATGATGGACTCAGGATAGGTGTCTTTACTGTTTTCATGCCAGTTCCAGATCATAATTTCTGTTATGCAAAGGCCTTTTGAAATTTTTTCTTGGGTCACTTAGAAGAGAATGTTGATTTTTTTTTTGTTCAAGAACATTCTTATCATAACTTTGATTACTTATATCATCATAGCATCTCTTATCATTAGGACATTGGCCTTGGGAGGAAAAACATGGTCGATGTTTTCTATTATTAGATTCGTTTGGGATGTTTGTTTGGAATGCTTAAATGATCAAGTGCCCATCTCTTCACATCTGTTATTTTATATGCACTACGTATATGGCAAAGATGAAAATGTTGGCAAAGTTTGAACATGGCAGAATTGTCGAACTGCAGAAGCAAGGTTTTCCTCAACGTGCCATTGTGGTGAAAATGGATGTAGTAAAAGTGCTGTTGCAAATTTCTTAAAAATCCGACAGGTTTACAGAACGAGAATTTCAAGTGGTCGGCCCAAGAAGATTTCGTCGGCGTGGAGCAGGAGGATTCGAGTTGTCCGGCACGACACCAGCCAATCATCGGAAATTTACTTACGGGTACAAAATTCAGCTCAAGAACAATAAAACGGAATTTTCGAGAGAAAGGCTTTAAAACCGTAAACGTCTTCAATGTGCACGCCTCCATCTACACCACAAAACAACTCGGTTAAACTTTGCTGAGAATCGGCAAACATGGGACATAGAAAAGTGTAAGGTTTTGTGAGAAAAATTTAAACTGAATAGTCCAGATGGTTTCCAACGTTACTTGCACAATAAGGATATCCCACCGGAGACATTTTCTACACGACACAGTGGATTAGGATCCGGGGTGCTATCTCTTTCCAAGTAACAATGGAACTTGAATTCATACAGGGACATTAAACTGTGGCTGGTTACATTAACATGTTGGAGAGAGCATCCTTTTAGACTGAAGGCCATCGCTTATGTGGAAATGGCTGGATCTTCCAGCAGGACAAAGGTGCAATCCATAATGTCGCCAGGACAAAGGACTTTTTCATGGCGAATAATGTGATTCTTTTGGACCATCAAGGGTGTTCACATGACCTGAGTCCCTTTGAAACTGTTTGGTGGTGGATGACAAGTAAAATCTAAAGAAATGGACATCAATTCCAAACAGAGCATAATCTTCGTGAAGTTATCTTCACCACTTGAAATAACATTCCAGTCAGACTTTTGCAAACGCTTATATGGCTTATTTGGACATTTCCTATTTTGTTTACGATTTCTTTTAGATTTGGTCTTAAGCTTTTGACCTACTAGTATTTAGTCTAATTTCCAGTACTCAAATTTTCCCTATTAAATACTAAAATGGTTTTAATTTTTATTTTTCCTTTTCTTATTTTCATTTTTTGAAGCGCAAATAAGTGGTTCAGTGTACTAACGCAAAAGGTCTATTTTTTCTTCATTTTCATTGTCCTTAGCATTTTAGGCATTAGTGTATATATGGGGATAACGAGATTCGTCTCTTATCGCTGGAAATCTATTACAGACAACGCGTTATACCTCTGTGTCATAAGCGTCTTCAAGTTTGAATGAAAGACATACCTGTGTGTAAGGAAAGTGCGTTGGTATTTTTAAGGAAGGGGTATTTAATAACTTTTTCAGATAATACACTTAGAAAATGTTTATTTTCGTAATAAAGGCGGAAACATGCTGAATTTGAAATTATCCCATTCCGTGTATATCATCGAGTGTTTTTGTTTCTTTATTCGTCCACGTTCTGTTATTATCGGCATGTTTCGCATCTCACGCGGAGGGAGAACGCTCAAGAAGAGTTTTAAAAATGTTATTTCGCCATATTTGCGGTTGTCTCGATACTTCATATCTACTTGGGCTGCATGTTACGATAAAAAATCCTTTTTTCTTGAGGTCGGATTATGAGGATCTATGAATTTTTCAAGCATTGCATATTAGTGGTTCTTTGATATTGACAAAAGTTGGTAAAAGAACATCGATCCGTTATCTTTCCAAAAATTCTTGCTGTGTAAGAGGCGGGGAATAATGGATAGATATATAGATGTATAAGTATGAAATAATTTAAGATATATTTCGCGTGCACGCACTACCTACTCCACATGTTCAACCTTCTACATTTTAATTTCAAAAACAAACCTTGGCATAAACTTAATTTCATCAACTTTATATCTCGAAACCTAAAAATGAAAATGTTGCAATTTACGTTTTCAGACTATTATCTACAATTAAATTTTTTTTTTTTTCACAACTTTTGAACGGCTATTTCTGGGACACGGTAAATATAATTTTTATGATAAAAATATTAAAAATATAACAAAATATTGGCGAGTGTCTAAAAGATACAATTTTGTGCCTGTCGCAGTCGAGACTTGTATGTAGCATTATTGGTCCCTGAGTTTCGATATTATAGGCTCCATGTCTACTCAGCTCCGTGATGAAAGACGTGAAAGTAACTGGCTGTTTCAAAGGATTTCATTAGAGATCAGCCGCGGCATCAAATTTCAAATTTGATCGTGCAGGCTTGATGTAAATAAGAGAGAATTTTATTACATTCAACTGCTAGTAAAACGCTATCGAGTGAGCTTGTATATTTTGTGGTAATCAGGTGTACAGCGAATTTGCATCAAACTTTCCTTGAAATATGAAATTTGTTCGAGCGATTAAGAAAATTTTAGGGGATTATTAAATAATAAATTCAGATAAAAGATGTGCTGCCGAGGATTCAAACGTGTTCGAAAATCCGTTGAAGGCAATCCAGCTCCTATAACGCCTTCAAAACCTGAAAATCAAAGGAAATCGATGATTAAGTGTACAACAATTAGAACAAAATATTTGTGGATTTCATGGCGTACCTGAAAAGTATTCAGCTATTTTGAATATTTCGCCTTTCAGGTCTTCATCTTCCGTGTAGGATATTCTGCAAAATATGGCATCGGCCAAGTCTGTCCAAGCCTCTACAGTTCAGATTAGTCTCCATATGGCGTTGAATGGGAAATTCCAGTCAATAGTGTTGTTGAGAAACGTACCTGAAGTCCAAAAGCCATATGGTGCGTTACCGGCCTAATATGCTTTTATCACAGGATCATTTCCAGACAGATCTCCTACTTCAAATAAATATATTTCACCAGTTATTAAGTGTTAATTTATAAAATTTACTTGTATAAATGAATCACTCTATTCAAAGAATGATTAACTGTTCCCATGGGTGTCCTGTGAATCTGAGTTCTCGTCCTTGAAAGCCAATGAAAGGCGACGCGTATAAACTCTTGACCTTTTGGGTGGGGTAAGCTCAGATCACATGTCCTTGGAATGGCAAATTTCACTTTCTTCTATGTGTATTTACTAAGATTAATCTGGTACTTGATCCCGATATTGAATTCACTTAAAATGATAATGACCTCCAAGACTAGCTTGTTAAGCATTGTTCCATGGTAATAGTTTGAGATTTTAGATGAAGTTAGCGACAGGGAAATAATCAGGTTTACCTCTTTGGAAACAAATAACATCGGCTTCTGAATAACTACTTAGACTTAACAAGTAATATGTGAAACTTAAGTATTTTACATATCAGGGTGCGTCATTATATTAGGAATTCCGTAAAAAATGGAAAAATAGAATTTAAAATATTCCAGCGGTATTGTGGCTGAATCCATTTCTGGTTACTTTAAATTAATAAATTTAACCGGAATGTATAAGACGCTGGAGAAGTTTGAATACATTTTTACGTGCACCTTGAACACCAGAACTAAGATATGCTTTTGTAAGTTACTTCTACAATAGATCAGAAACTTGATTCAAACAAAAATTTCGACAAATACTATTAGTATTTTTATTATATAGTGTTATGGAATGCGAATGATTAACTTGATATTAAAAAAAAAAGAAATGATCATAATTAATCAAAAAGAAGTGTTTTTTTTCGACGGCTAAGGATGAATAAGTTATTTGGATCTCACCTGTGTAAGCTGCGAGTTTATCATTCATATACGGTTATTGGGATCAACGAAACTAAGCCAGCACTTTTTCAAGATCCATCCACTGTTTGATTTTCCTTTCACCAAAATTGTCATCACAACCTTCGGGAATGTGAGGTAGATTTGATATTTTATTCGTTTATTTATTTATAGGATGTGCGCGGAGGAGTGGATAGCGAATATTAACATTAGCATTGAAAAACAACTAATCACAGTACCAAGCAACTGCAATATAGACTTTCTTTTGATCTTTTCTTTCTTTCATTCTTTCTTTCTGTCAACATTTTTAACATTTTTCTTTTTCTTCCTTTTCTCTCATAGCTTTTTTTTTATTTCATTTTCTAATCTTATATTTATTTTATAATGATTTTCTTCTTTTCAGCTTTTTCTTTTTCCTTCTGTTTGATGTTAGAATTCGCTTCCTTGTCTTTATTTTTTCAAACATCTTTCGCTCAGATTTTCACTCTCTGTCACTAACTCATTCTGTAATTCATTTTCTTTTTTCTGCTTTTATTCTTTCCCTTTTCTTTTTTTTTAAAGTTTTGCATCTATTTATTTTCTTACACCTCTTTTGCTCATTCTTTCCTTCTTTTCTATTCTCAGTAACTTTCCTTCATACTCTGATTTCAGTCATATCTTTGTTCGAAAAGCTTTCATTTCTTCCTGGGATTTCCATTCCTTTTCAACCTCTTCGATAACAGTGATGACTATTACGTTTATGTCCTACAGTCTGTCCATTTCTCTGTAAAATTTCAGATATTTTCACCATTCGTTCATTTTCTTTCAGTTTTTACTACGTCATATGAGAAAACTACGATATCCACAATGAAACAAATTTTCTTCTCATTGACAATGATTATATCTCCCGGTTCGAAATGGGTCAACGATTTAAAAGTCTCAGAGAATTGTATGTTTTTCTTTTTGATTCGCTAATACAGTATGGTATGTGCTTGTACCATTGGTCTTTGTAGCCAACTCGCAGATGTTAGTACAATTCTCAATAGTTTTCTATTCCCACCAATTTATATTCCGCACTCTGCGAGCGTTAATTTTATTATACGTTAAATCTGTTACAGTGAAATATTTCTAGAACAGGCACAGGGAGCCACATTATGGTGGTAGGAAAGTGACTGGTCAGGACTGGTAACGTAGATTATTCATCAGATTTTATCAAGAATCTCTAGATCCGTTGTTCCAGACGTGGGGCGAACGCCAGACAGGAGGGCAATTCGATAAAGAGTTATTAACAGTGAATTTTTTCTAAAACATGCTTATGTGTGTGGGTATGGATCTGTGTGTGTGTGCGCGCGCGCGTGTGTGTGTGTATGCGCGTGTGCTGTATATCATGTCAAATATGTGCGTTTTGATATGAGTAAACTTGCTTGCTTATCTACTGACCGTTCTGCAAATATGGTTGGCAAACATAATATAGTTGCTGCCAAGTTACAAAGAAAACTAGAAAAATCGCATCCAGATTCATCATTTGCACATTTTCACTGTATTATTCATCGACAGAATTTGTGTTCAAAGAATTTAAAATTGGATCATATGCTTAGCTTGGTCACAAAGACAGTGAACTATATCAGAGGCTATGCTCTCAACCATCGTCAGTTCAGTCAGTTGTTAGAAGATATGGATAATCAGTTCAACAATGTTCTAATCTACACAGAAGTCCGCTGGTTGTCATGTCACAAAGTGTTGAAAAGATTCTGCTTGTTGAGACAAGAAATAATTATGTTTTTGGAGATGAAAGATCAAAACACAGCTGAAGTAAAAGGTGAAAGTTGGCTCCAAGTTTTGGCTTTTGCTGTGGATATTGCTGCACAATTAACTGATCTTAATTTGAAAGTACAAGGTTAAAACCAACTTATTTAGTGCATTTTCCTACATGCAAAGATCTGAAAAACACTGCCAATACCGAAATTGTACTTAGTTTTGCTAAGTATGACACTCACCTGAAATTGTTGTCAAAGGAATTTCAGAAAAAATTATTGATTTCTCATCTCTGAACATCAGTTTACATTATTCCCAGCACCATCCACCGTTACCAAGACAGAAGAAAGCCTGCAGATGGAACTATTAAAAATGTAGTCAGATTCTACACTCAAAGCAAAGTAGGATTACCTGTTTTTTGATAGTTTCCAGAAAAGTTTTAAAAGTTCAGAAAGTTTGCCCCAAAGATTATGGAAATGTTTTGTTCTACCTGTGTGTGAGCAGTTATTTTCCTTCATGAAATCAACAAATCTTCTCAGAAAACAAAGCTAACTGATCAATATTTGTCGTCTCTGATCAAAGTCGAAACTGCACAGGCATTTCAGTTAGACATATCAAAAATGTCAGCAAAAAGAAGTGTCAAGAAATCTAAAACTGCCTGAGTGACAAATAAATGTTTAGTTTTGAACTGTTGTAATTGTTGTACACTGTATTTATTGTTGTTGCAAACTGCAAGTATATGTTGTTGCTTAAAATTTTACTTTTTTATCAACCTACTTCATTACTTTGTATAAAAGAATCCTGCTAAAACATTTGTATTTACATTGTGTGTTTCTAAATTTAATTAACAAAAATATCTTAAAATTAAAAAAATCAACCTCAGCGTTGCGACCACACGCTCCAAAAAAAAAAAAAAAAAAAAATTCTTACAATTAATAATAACACATTTCTAAAAACATATTTAGGATTACATCTATTCTTTCGTTGTCCTGTTATTACCGGAGAGTAAAAAACAAAAACAAATCTATTTCCATACCTGATGATGTCTGTATGCACAGATGAAAGCTGTAAAATTTTTTTAAAAAAGACATTATGCAACTGGAATTTATAAACAGGGATCATAACATTCCTCTACAGGTTCGGGATTAATGTACTTTATTAAATTTGTTTGCGAAGATGTATTCTCGCCATTTATATCATTAATTTCTATATCTGTTTTTTGTATGAATGATTCATGTAATATATATATATATATATATATATATATATATATATATATATATATATATATATATATATTAACAATTTTTAGTAATTTCTTCCTCAACACTTCAGCTGTCCTTTCGTTCTTTTATTTTTCTCTTTAATGTCATGTGATTTGAAAACACGCTATGTCCAAGTTAATGGCCTTTTATGCTTCCTCTGCGTGAAACCTCACGGGGGTGAGATCAGGATTTTAGAGGTGCTTAGATTGGGGCATGGTCAAAAAAGGTTGAGAATCACTGCTCTAGATATGTAACGGAAGAAGCAAACAAAATCTGACGCGACTAATTGTAGACTTATAAATGTACAAAATGGATTCTGGCCCGCATCATGGTCAAGCACAACATAGTGAACCAATTTTGCTATCTACTAACTTAGTAAATGATTCAATATAATTGTTCTACTTCATGTCAGTGGAAAATGTGAGATTAAGAAGGTGAAATGCCTTGTTCTCCTGAAGATATGCATGTTGATGGAAGGCAAAATAGGTTCTTAAAATGATTAATAGAGAAAAATTTCGTTTTGGGTGTGTGAAATTAACAAACCATTTCCTGCCCAAGTTCTTAGAACAGATGTTCAAGGTAAACTGCAAATTAGATTTTCTCGAATCTGTTATACTTACTATTAAGACAGGTATATATGTTTGTCATCAGAATAGATACAGAGTTAGGAACTGAGGACATCGCGAAGGTCGTTGATGAAAACAAAGAACAAAGTAGTTCCAAGAATACACCCGCATTAATGAGAAAAGATCTAAATGATTAGCCGTTCAAGACAATATTCGTTACGCGATTTCATAAGTAAGATGGAATCAAATAAAAAAATCGGCTAGAAACACTATAACTCTTCAACTTGTGAAGAAAATAGTGCACACTAAATCCTGTCTACCAGGATGACGACTAAGATATTTAAAGCAACAGCCCGAGCTTAGCTATTCTCATTTAAAGCCTGGCAGACTCTTTCAGAAATAACCATCAACACGCCAGCGACTGACCTAGAGAAATGAAAGCCATATTTTTGTCTGATGTGACATGCATAACCAATTCTCAGTTGATTACAGCTGCTAGTACTTTATGAAAAAGGCATCGATAGTTCGACGAATCAGACGATTCGCCAGCGTTCTTAAAAACAGGAACTACAGAATAGGATTTCCAACAAGCTAGAAAGCAAGCAACAACAAGGCATTTATTGTAGTGTTCGGAGAGAACAGAGGCTAGTTCAGGGGCACAGTTCTCCCGGACAATTACAGGGATTCCATCGAGTTCACAAGTTTGAAGATGATAGCAGAAACCATGGATAGAGTTATATGTTTCTCAGGCAGTAGAGCCTCACTTATAAGTGGAGAGTCAGTCAAAGGTACTCCTGATGAGTCGATAGTCGGATTAGAAGATAATTCATGAGCAAAGTATTATTATGAGCATACATAAAGTGGTGTCTGCTATGATCAGAGCTATAACGTTCTTATAGCTGGGAAATGTGAATCTCGTGGGCTATAGCAACTGAACAGGAAGATATGGATCCAAGGAGAAGATTGAAATTTTATCTCGTATTTATGGGAAATTATTATTATTAATAGTCATCATTTTGTCAGTTTGCTTCATCTTGTATTTCATTTCTTATGACAATTCCTCTCATATTTATCATCATCCATTATTTTGATTATGCATAGCATCATTCTTATATTCGTAATACTGTCATTCCTATTCTTCTAATTAATTTTACTTTACTTCTAATTTTATTATTCTTTTTCTGATTGCCGCTCAAAACTTTTATGTCTCATTTAGTCGCCATCTTTTTAAGTTGATTTCTTGTCCCAAAATCCTTTTCCAATCGAAAAGGTTACAAAGTGAAGAAACCATGTTCTGGCCCATTTGCATATTCCCTCTCTTTCACACACACACACACACACACACACGCACACGCACACGCACACGCACACGCGCACGCGCACACGCACACGCGCACGCGCACACGCACACGCACACGCACACGCACACACACACACACACACACACACACACACACACACACACACACACACACACACACACACACACGCACACACACACACGCACACACACGCACGCAACATTAGTATATGTCTGCTTATATACAAAAACGCTGTCAAATTAAACACATTTCATACATTCACAAATAGTGATCTCCCTTAACCATACGTGTACACATTCTGATATTTTAGAAATGACTATATAAGCAGAATCAGTGATCATGTGGAAAATTCGATCTTTATTGTGTTACTCACTATGATAAGGCTTAGTAACTGACTAACTTGGAAAATTTATGGCTCTGTAGAAACTCATAGGGGAATAATTATATGTAGGGAACAACTATTCAGTTTTATTTTAGTTGATCAAATTAAAGAAGATAGCTTTTGGTATCCTGATTGACGACAAAAAGAAAAGAGGTTTTAAAAAAATCATAAAGGTTATAACCAGGACATTTTTATACTTACTTAAATACTTAATATTTAAGAGTAACTTATTTCTTATGTATAAAATTCAAATCTGTCTATAATATGATACGGGCTATGTGGGTTGTTCTGTTACCACAATACAAACTTGTATCATTTACTTCCCTTTGTTTGTACTTTTTTTTTAGTTTAGGTACTTATTAAATTGATCACCGTTTTGGACCACTTCCTGTTAGTCTTCGTTGTCACTGGGAACCCCCCCCCCCGCAGTAAAAGCATGGGTCCAAGAACGCGGTTCTTATTTTTCTTCCCGTGAATTTACATTGCAGCATTGAAACGTATTTCTGTCACAACTTTATGCATATTCATGTAAACAAATTATTCACTGCTTTCCTTTTACATTTAGACAACTTTTGCTTCTATGTGTTCAAGAGTCTAGCTGCTTTATCTGTTTATCATAATCCTTTTTTCCCTTTTGCTATGTTTATCTGTTATTCAGACTAAAAAAAAAGTAGTCTTTTTTTCTAGTTTACGCTTTTGGCTTTTAATAAACCTGCCGATGAACAGGAGTTCGTTTTCAGTGTCTTAATTGCCTTAAGGCATTTATCTGCCTGTCTTGAGGTACGCATACGAACGGGACGGACGCGTGCTCGGAAGTAGAACATGTGGGTATAAATTTTCATTTACTTTCTACGCCGTCACATTTATACATTGTCTGTATATATACAATACATATATATAGATTGTATTTTATATATCTAAATATTAAAACTATAAATATGAATGTAAATAATATAAGTAATCTTAACGTATGTACTCATGTATTAACTCACTGTTTATAGATATCCATATATATATATATATATATATATATATATATATATATATATATAAATGACCGTGTAAGGTCGAGCATTCTCATCACAGATGATGAAGAAAAAGATAACTTATTTCGACTATGCTGAAGCAGCTGAAGATTTTTCCCAGGGTCGAAGCCGTTCTAGTTTTAGCTGGAACCAGATTTCTACTTACTTCGAAGAATTAATAATGTTTTTAAAAGTTGAAAAGAAGAAATAGAAGCAGGAGGAATCACCGTGACATGTATATTTATTTACTTACATGTCATATATATATATATATATATATATATATATATATATATATATATATATATATATATATATATATAACGGCCACAAGTGAGCGTTTTCCTTTAGAAATGAATGCTTTTTTTGTTCTTGTGAATAGTATTATGAGCGGAATTATTCAACGTCATGTGTAAATAAATGTAACAGGCAGCAATATATCGTAATATATCGTAATATATTTTTCAAGTTTTGTGGTGTCTTTTTCCTAGTAATTTTTCTTTACCTCTTTTCTGTTTCAACCTTTCAGCTTACGCTTTTCTTACTCTCTTTTAGGTTACTCTCTTTTTCATTTGTCTTTTTCCATATCAGAGATAGATTTTACAATTTATTTCGATGATATATTATCATAATATTAAAATATTGCATAAAATATAAAAAACAGCATAATGTAAATGTATATATTTGTTGCCTGGAGATAAGTGGAAAAATTACACCCTTAAGTACTTTTCAAAATTCTCACTTTCCACTTCCCAATCATTGAGATATTTTCCCGTTCTTAAGAGAAGCAAATTATTAAAGTAATCTTGCCAAAATACATAAAACAAAAAAGAACAGATCGAAAGATAAGGAAAAATACCTATATACTTCTAGTTAATACTTGTTTTGATTACTTTGTTAAAATACAATTGTATTCCCAAATACAAAAACGCTGCAAAAATCGACACAAACTTTCTTATTTTATTATTATTCAAGAGACACGATTAATTTTATATCACTCTAACATGTTTAATCTCTTTTTACTATCAATAGATTAAGATATATAAATGACAATTGGCATTCTAGTTTTCTTCTCATATGTATTTTGCTGTTGGGTATTGAATGACAGTAATAATATCGTGGTCTGAAGTTTCATTTTTTCCTCTGACTTTGAGTTAATCTAGTATTTTTGTGCTGTCCTAAGTGCACCAGTCAATCTCAGCACGAGACGGGATTCTAACCATGGTATTTCACATATTTTGTGGGTTTTTTTAGCAACAGAACAAGATCCTGAAGTGGAACAAAAGTTCGTAACGTTTTTCAATAAGTTGTGTTTGAACATTTGATACATACGTGACTGAAATTTATGACATATACACATATTCGGAAAAGTAACATTTCAACTCGTCTTTCTATACGATTCATGTATGGATTGTGAAATTCATTTATTTTTACGTTTAAATGGAATGTGGAGGAAAATTACATGCATTTTTATCATCTTTTATTTTCGGAAAAGAAAAACACTGTGCAAACAGCAAAAAAACAAAGTATGCCGTTTATGGAGCCGGTACTTCAAACAGTGCTAAGAAGACTGTTTGTAAGTGGTTTGCTGGGTGCATTACGAGTTTTTTCCACAAAATCAGACACTTGATTCAGACAAGTATAGTTCCAATTAGACCGATTGAAATCTTTGAAAAACTTCCAGAACTGGTCAATCCGAGATATACAATGGCATTGTTTTTCGTCACGACAGCGCTTGACCTCACGTCTCTTTGCACTCAACAGAAATTGCCACTCCTTGATTGGGATGTACTACTATATTCGTTATACTTCGGATGGACATTTATTTCTATCCCTACAAAATCCTCTTAATGGGAAGAACTTCAATTCTCTGAAAGCCTGTTAAAATAGTTTAACCCAACATTTCCAGCTCTGTCGTCGGCTAACACATTTACATCTTATATATAAAGTACAGTGTATATGTGTGTGTTTGTGCAAGCAACTCCTCCGCTCGCACTGGTCCGATTTCAATTATTCATAACTCATTCAAAATCCTTAGAAAAGTTAGGATTCAGAGTTGGCAGATTATGCGAGATCAAAATATATATTAATATATTATACTAGCCATTATCGTTGCTTTCATGGTTCAATGCGAGTAATTCATTTTCCTTTTGTATCCAAAATTGCAGCTAGCTTAAAATTTTAAGCCGGCTAAAATTTTAAGCTAACTTAAAAGTCGCCCCATTGGTGGCATTTAATCTAGTTCTTGTGGGAAGACTTTTGGTTTGTCCGTCACAATAGCTGGGAGGAGTAGATGTGATAGGCATCAATAAACTATAGAAAAACTCAAAATTGATTGCTGCATTTAAGTATTGAATTAATGTTTAAACTTACCTTTTAAAAGTTCAAGTCTTTTTTCTGCCACTTAATCTAAAGACGATTTGATGTACGTAGAATCTGCACAAACAATTATTTTAATTTCATGGGTGACAGAACAGGGGGAAATTTAAAAGATAAAATTAATATAGTGTAAAGATGAGAAAATAGAAATTAGAATTACTTACACTTGAAGAGTTAGAGAAACATAATAGTAAGTAAAACATATGATGAATAAATGCAAAATTGGAGCTCAGTACTCCCACAAATTCTGAGATTAAAATGCCCCAGTTCTACTTTATAACAATTTAGTATTTTCTCGTTCCAACACGTAGTCACGTTGTGACACAAGGTCTTTTTTTAAAGGGGGACCAGAGCGCGTACGCCCGGACAAGGAATAAAAATTGCCCGCATCCTCCGCAACTATCGGTTGCGCGAGCTTCGATCCCTCTCTCTGGTGCAATGAGGCGGCGCGGCCTCAGGCAGCTGTTCCCCAGGGCTGGGGACCTCTCAGTATAATTTTTCTCAGTTGCGACTCTGTCCTTTGACGGAATCGCCACTGAGTGCACTCTGCCAAAAGAGAGGCGCAACTGAAAGATGATAAATAGATGTGTTAAAAACTCCCCAGGAGAGGGGTTTACACACTGAAAGCTAAATATCTGCATTATATATTATCTACTTCTAGTTAATATCACTCTTCAAGTTTAACTAATTTGCACATTGATTTTTAAAAAAGTTCATTTCATTAACTGTCCTTCATTTCTGTTCATTTATTCGAGGATTGTTTTGATTTTCTTACCTAAAATGTTTAGGAATATCGTCTTATGTAGTGCAGAAAAGTGTTTGAAATTTGCACTTTGCTCGCCCTTCAATAAGTTGGCATCTATTTGTAAAACTTTCCTTAACTATAACAAGCCAATTTATGAATGAAATATTCATTTAAAATTTTTGTTTCAAAGATTTCAAGTAGTGAATATATCTTACTTCGCAAAGCGATAGCGAACTGAGGAAGCCTGCTAGTCTATTATAAAGCAGTTATTATTTTCGTTGTTTACAGTTTCAAGTCCAGTTTTCTGGATTGGGTAGTCGATCTGTATCACAAAATCCCAGATCATCAGGTGCCTTTTGCCTTTGCTTTATACGACAAACTCTGATTTGTTCTGTTGGCATTTGTTTACATGGCTGAAACAAAGTTGTTTGTTCGGTTCCCTGTGAATGCCTATTCCTACTTTGTAGTAATTATTTTTGTATCTTTTTCAGCTCGCTTGCTACTTTTACTTATCATTATCATTTATATCATCACCAACAGGCTAATACATACATACACACACACACACACACACCTATATATATATATATATATATATATATATATATATATATATATATATATATATATATATATATATATTCAATATATATATATATATTCAAGAGAATATGAATATATATATATATATATATATATATATATCTTTTGGAATTTGTAGGTCTGATGAATTGGATCGTATTTACGATTCCAATGGAATAAATTATGACCATGGAATATTAGTGTTTAAGCCTTTATATATATATATATATATATATATATATATATATATATATATATATATATATATATATATATATATATATATCGTATATTTCATCGTATAAGACGACCGTTAAATCCCCAAAATTACCCTTAAAAATTGGGAATCATCTTATACTACAATTCTAAAAAACAAACTTTAAATTCTGAGTGATGTTTGTTAATAGGCTAACCTCGGCCTCGGTGCGATAACAAATAACGTACATGAAAAAATTCACATTATCAAATAAACTGATAATAAAAGTAATAAAACCATTTCTACCTTATATATTACTCGCATAGCTTAATAATAAATTGTCTATTCGAAAAATAATTCCATATCAATGAAATCAGTTTGTATCCATGTAAGCTCAGCTGAGAAAATGTCAATATCGCGTTATGATTGCGTTCACAGCAACCTTTATCTTTAGCTAAACTTTCAATAATCATCATGTTAATGTTAATTATGACAGTAATAACATTTAAGACAACATAATATTCATTTCTCTTTAAAAATTCATTATCATTTTCGAGTTAAATAATAACACAATTTAGATTTACATAAACGTTTATTTTTCAAATAAAAATCATTTTACAGTAGTTGCATTTAAAAGAAGAGGAAGAAGAATCAGTATTCGCAAGAGACCACGTGATGAAACAGACACAACAACGGTTTCCCTTTTAGGGGACACGTGTGTAGGAAAAACAATGTAGAATGAGTTTTGTTATTTTGTTTATTTTGAATTTCTGAGGATACAGTAATAACATTTTCAATAACATCATCTTTATATAATCAATAATCAGTCATTTTCTACTACAGGCATAGGATAAATTCATGAATATTTGCTATATTTTTATGTTTATACCAGAATTCCAAAATTCTCGCCAAATAACAACAGGATTTTTTAAATTACTTCTTTGTCGAACCTACAACATTTTGTACTTCTTCGTATATTTATGGCTATGTGCTGTAGGTTCCTAATCGAAGGAGGACGTTTATTTATTTTTTTTAGGGAATTTTTTGTCCCCCATCCAGTTATAAAAACCACCCTATCTATTAATTTCGCACTTGTTGGCCTCCATTTTAATGGCCCCTTACACTGTTTACTGCATATTGAGAAAAATTACGACCATTCCCAATTGATAAAACATGTTATTAGGCACCTACTGCACGTGCAGTTTTCCAAAATCTTTGAGGCCAAAATTCGTAAAAATAGGGCCTTAGAAAAATAATACTTTTGTTTCATTTTTATGATATTTTTCAGCAAATTCATTTATTTTTCAATGGAAGTTGGTTCCACTGGCCGTACTGGTCGCCGTTTGCCTTTGCAATACAGTAAATTTTCCAATGATAGCATCATACTTCAATGTTTGATTTTTGTCAGTCATCATCCACTGCATCTTACTCTTTTATTGCTTCTAAAATGTAAATTTCAAAATATATAAAATACAATAAAAATGTCGAATTTTAAAAAACAATATACCGTATATAAAATAATTAATTTGTCATACCGTCAGGGAGAGTTAGATTCATGCCGTTCCTAAGAATATTCGTGAGAACTGAGATTCCATTTTCCGATTTCATTTTGGGTGTTGACAACTGTCACGCATCCTCACACTTCCATCATTAAAAAGACTGTATAGCGTTATACCTTAACGCGCGAGCGCGTGTCGTGCGTGCGTGCGTGCGTGCGTGTGTGTGTGTGTGTGTGTGTGTGTGTGTGTAAATATGTTATAGAGCTTTCTATGTTAACATCTTTCAAGATCTTTAAGAGAAAGTCTCTTGAGAGAGATGGGCGAAAAAAGGGAAGATTTCTTTGCATGAATCGTTTTAACAGTACATGCCAAACATTTACTTTCCACTATTCCCAGATTCCCAGACATTCCATATTGGATAACAATTTTCGAAATTGGTAACCTCCCACAGTATACATACATTTAGTCGTGTTATATTTCCTGTTTGAATTTACAATTATGGGAACTGGATTTTTCAAACTAAAATCTAAAAATATGAAATTAATTTTGAAATGAACTTAGTTTGGCCTCTGGGACAAACTAAAACTCTGAGAAATTGAATCAAATAAAAAGTAAAAAGAAAATATTCACTGATTTTGAGATTCCCTTAAATATTAAGAAAATATTTCTTGGGAATTTGTCAGTACAGATCTTTACAGGCAGCTTTTTCACTTCCTGAACATTTTCCGAGGTCATCACAAATCGTTTTGTGCTAATCTTTGTTGAAAAACTTTCTTGAATAAAAAAAAATCTCACTGAAACATTCATAAAAAATGTTCTTTATTTTTCTAACTGCACACAGTGGTGGTGCCGTGAGGCTCACGAATAATAATTATCCACCGTTTATCCGGTATTTGATAATCAAACACCTCAAATAATCTACACAATTCTCTTGAATTCACGTAACAACAACAATTTTTAAATAATCTTTTGTTAATTTTCTTAATATTTCATCCAATTCTCAGCGATAAATTCGTACATAAATACAAGTTTACTGGTGGTGAATAGACCTGTCACAAGAGTGTTTTAAGTAGGAGACCGCGAAATGAATTTATATATTAAAATTAGTTCACATCATTTTCACGGGGAGAGGCAGCCTCTACTAACCATTCCCTGGCAACAGTCTAGGATGTCAAACGAACAACCAATATGAATATTCATGAGAAATTTCAAGTGTGTCAAAAAAAGCTTTCTAAATTTTTATTACACCAATTGCTGTAAATTTCATATTTATGCTTTGGGTCGAATTTTGGCCAGTGATTTTAAAATGAACATTGATATCTCTTCATAATTTCATTAAAATATTAAATGCTATGTTCCGTCGAATTTAATGATTTTTCCATTTTGTTTACAGTTAGGCTACATTAGAATAAGTTAATATTGATTTTTTTTTTTTTGTTTACCAGAGGTTTAGTTTATATATATAATATATTATATTATATATTTTCTAAAATTCTTGAAAGCTTATTTTACTTGCTCATCAATAGAGAATTATTGATGATAACTATTTGTTTTATGTTACTTAAATGTTGTAAGTGAAGAGCAAATTACTTTAGTTAGCACAATTGATCATATCACTTATCAGCTTCTTTATATCTGTGGGGATATTCGCTTTGCTAATTGAATAGACAAGAATTTTTGCCTGTCATTTGTATATATAGTGAAGTAGTACAATGAAGGTATTAGATTCTATGAAAAAATCAGTAAAAGTGTTTATATTTTGTTCATAGTAAAGTGTAAAACAGTTTCTCGTTAGATTTTTTGTATATTTTATTTCGTCTGCATTAATATGAATATATTTATATATCGAATATATATCACTGTTCTGACAAAATTTATAGGATCTTGTTTTCTAATTGAGCCACATAACATTCCGATGAAGTAGAATCGAGAGACAATCCCATAACTACTTCGTCAGTGTACATTTTACCATGATAGTCATAGAAAGGTACGAGATAGAAGCTTACGTAGAATTGTTGACCTTATATTAGGAGGTGGGAACAAAAAATGGTTATATATATATATATTGTATTATTATATAGGATTGATATAAATATAATATTTCTCACTGAGCTGTTATATTCAGCACCTCTACTCCAGAGTTTCGTAGACAAACCTTTGTGTAATTGTTCGGTCCACTCATCAGAAGGCATCAGGAAATGTCTTATAGTTTCTTTGACAGGAGCATTATATATTTAACGAAGCAAGGATGCCATTATTAGGTTTGGCAATATTTATAGACGTTCAGCAGTAGAATTAACACTATATTTATTTAAGAAACACACTAGGATCAATTGGTTTATAGGTTTTAATAAATGATATACGGGAATAGGAATTTGTAAGATTTCTAAAACTGAACGAGGTTCATGTATTTTTATATTCTCATACAGATATCTCGATAAATAATCACCAACAATTGTGTGAATTGTAACATTTAGTTTTTATGTCATTTAATGCAATGTTATTAAACTGCTTCTTGAGAAGGCGAGCAATGAATTTTTTTTTAATTTAGTTTTATTGTCAAGAATAGAATCTAATATTCTAATCTTAATCAGTCCTGCTTACAATTTTTTTAAAAAGTAATTTGTATCAGCTTTTCCAATAGGAATAACCTTGTTATTTCTAAGTTTTTTGAGGCCTGGTTAACAGCGGAGATTGTTTCTAATCAATTGTTTATGCTTTCGGCCTTAAACATGATAAATTGTGATTTATTAATCATTGTAAATATATGTATGTATATGATAAAAATATAGTTTTAAGGTATGCTATATTTATAGGTTAGAGTGCTCAATACCAGGGAGAGAGCGTATATAAATATAAAAGTCGACATTGAGGTCAAAACACAGCGAACACAGTCTGTTTCATGCTTAAACGCTATTTTCAGGCCTGAAGATTGCGTTTAAGCAAGAAACAGACTGTCACTGCTAGGTGTCGACTTCAGTGTCTACTTATATGCATATTAACTTAGTTCCATTAAACAACATTTCTTATAAAAACATAGCCATATATCCTTAATATTAGATAGATATTAGTTGATAACACAATACTCACACATACACACAGTAAAAAGAACCTTTTGGAAGCCATCTATATTAAAACAAAGCAAACTACACTCAACAAAATTGCATTTGAAATCAATCACAACATATTACAGTGCATTTAAACACATAGTTCTGTTGATAACAATTCTTTCTCTCACGTTATCATGTACGACGTCATAGAACCGCATTACGAATTTGCGACCTGCATCTGCTATTCCGCAACAGTTATTGTCGCATAGCAAACCTCTATGTAAATATAACAGGATGTCATATTTGATGGTGAACATCTCTGTTGTAACGTCCATATAACCATTCTGGTGATGGCTCATTTCTCTCAAAACTGAAGCCATTATACGAAGCTTAGAACGGCTCATTATCAAACATAATAGACATTCGTTGTCTGTTATATTTAACAATATATGTTTATATATATATATATATATATATATATATATATATATATATATATATATATATATATATATATATATATTGGAATGAAATACAGTTCAAATATGGATCGTAATCCGATAGGATGATAGGACAAAGAACAAATAGGAAACATTTATAAATCTAACATGTTTCGTCTTTATTAAAACTTAATCAAAGAATGAGATGAAAAAAGAAAGAAAGAGAAAAAATTCTGGTATTTTTATTTTTTTATTTGTCTTTCATTGTTTAAGCAGACTTCACGTGCGTTATTGTGAAGCTACCTACACAATAAACTCTTCCAGGCCTATATTAAGTAGGTGACATAGCACTCTACAGAGAGTGAAAGAGAGTGATCTCGTACGGCTACCAGTGTTGGACACTAACTTATAGTAAGCTCTGCTTACACTATCTCTGTAATTGTATGAGTTTCGCAGTTTCAGACATAGCAGACAATTTATGAAGTAATCTTAAACACGGATTGCTTGATTTTAGTCATTGTCATTATGCAAATAAATGAGTTTATTTACTAATTACTTTTAATCAAACGTAATAGGGTATTTTTGCGATAAATACCAAAATATAATAATTTTAATAGGATATGTAATGCCTTAAATTATTTAATTAATACGAATTAAATTGTTGTTATTGTTGTTTAAAATTTAAACGAATATAGAATTTTTCAGTTTTTGATATTTTGTCTATATCATCTAGACTAAAATACAATAAATTGTGTTGGTTAATTTAAGCTATTATTTAACTTTGATGGAAACATTCAAATGAAATTTATTAATAAAATATAAGCAATATTTTATTTAATTTAATTTACAGTAAAATGCTTTAAAAAGGGAAATAAATAACATTTACTTCACTAAAATATTATTTATTTATAAGATCATAACTTATTACCTTTTTACCTGCTATGCATGAAATGCAGTTTTTCTTGTTTTATATTAACGGAAATACTAAAGTTTATTATAAAAACAGAGCATTTACTTAAATATTTGTATCTATAAAAAAGAATGTATAAACATAAAAATGTCTTAAAATAATTGTCGGACTTTGTCCATTTCATAATGTGTGACGCCATTTGTTTACATTTGGATACGCTTTGAGCAGATATGAATGTGAGTGAGAGTGAACTTGCTAATCGAACGATCCTCTGTGGCTAGATCGGTTAAGAGCACATCAGGCTAAATGACGGTTCCGTATAGGATACAGGTTTGAATCCTGTCGGAGGACGAATATTTCAATTTTCTTTTTTATAAGTATAATTTTTATATAAGAAAAAATCTCTCCTGTAGAAAATATTTCTCTTTATCTTACTGCAATGATTATGAACAATCAGTCTTGTATATAGCATAAATGAAAATATGCCATGTTTGATCGTTGGATTCTGTCAGTTGAAAGAAAATTCTTGGTTCGGCAATCTTGACACCTATATTCAGCGTCTGCTTGAAAAATGAACCAATGAAAACACATCTGAAAAGATGGCATCCAAAGCTTTAATCAAAAACAACTCATTTGTGCATGACTTTCTCATTTGACTAAAGAAATTGTTTTGTTTTGTTTTTTTGTTTGTTTGTTTTTTTTTTTTTTTCTGGGTATTCTGCTGTAATAACCCACACGATGAAGATATGCCACTGTTGATCTGATTTGTGCATATTTACTCTCATCTATCGTACTGCAATAGGTATATTAGCCCTTTTCTGTTTGATACTTCTCTGATAGTCAACTTCAAGAAACGAAATCATTTTATTTCCTTCATTAGTAAATTTCATAATCATCTAGATATTACAAATAAAATAGATAAAAATTAAGTAGGAGAAAAATGTAAAACAGACGGGGAACAAAGTGATATACACATATTGAAAGAAAGAACGTAAATATAAAAATAAGTAAGGAGAAAAATAAAAGTAAAGACTATTAGGCTAGAACGTAGAAACTAAAGTAGAACGAAAGTAAAATAGAAGCAAAGAAAGAAAAAAGAAGAAAATACAATTGAATTGTTCCGATTTTACACTAACTAAAGTCTAAAAACGTCTCTAGAGTAGTAAGGATGGTTGAAAACTGGTATCTGGGACCTTCTTCCCACAGAGAGAAAGTGAGAGAACCTTCTTCGCATCCGGCTTCCCAGTCTCGACTTCGAATTACCGAAATCCAAGTCCTACATGCTCTGTTAACTCTTCACATCACACCCTGAAGGCCTAAATGAGGTTTGGAGTTACACCCTTTTCCCAGATGTTAAGTTGAGTGAAAAATGGTGAGCAAAGAATAGATTTACTTATTTACTTTAAAATATAATTTTCTATGTATTTATAATTCTATATTCGTTTCGTTACTTTTAACCGGCTTTACTGAAGGAACAGGCATTTTCTACTTTTCTTAAACTGCTTTTTAAACGTAAAACTATAATTTGTATAACTGCTTTATGGCAAATGATTTCAATTTGTTCTTTTATTTTTGCGGGGGTTATTCCTATTGGTGTAAATATTAAAGTTATATTGTACAAGTTTTATTTACAAGGCTAGGTCTTGGCACTTTTATTTACTTGCTTTGAGGTTCACTGTCATCGGCATCTTTGTTGTTTGTATCAAAAAGTTTTTGTTTCAGTGTCTTTTGAGATTCTTCAGGTGAATGTTACACCTAATAGCAGTCAAAGAATCTCTTTAGGGAAACATTACTTTATGCCAGATATACTTTTTGTTTTCATGGAATCATTTAGTCAATGTCATCTTCTTTATAACTGCCGTTCTGCCTCTACATCGACTTAGGGTTGCTTAGTTGATATGTTATTGGCATATGACCGTGTAAGACAATCCCCAGGATTCATAAACTCTCAAACGAATATTTTAGGAGGGATTTCCAAGTCGTTGATGAGGTCTTAAATGGCTCATAAAAACTGCATATCCAAGAGGTTCCTGCGCATTTTTTTTAGAAATGCGCTAAACCTACTTTTCAGCACAATTGGCCATGGCACCAGAAGTACAACAAAGGTTGAGATGACAGAGACCAAGTGAACTTCAGGTGTTCCATAAGATTTTCTTTCCCCTAGAAGGATGTCCCGAAAAGAATCAGGGTCCTTCACTTCCTTCAAGTGTGTCCTAAAAAAGACTAAGTCTCATACCTTGTGGTCTAGCCGTACGCCTGGACACCAACCCAATTATTTCTACGTACCGACGCAATACAAATATATACGTAAATGTTCTCCCTTTGACAGATCCCATTCTACGTCCTGCGCGGTGATATGCCACCCTACCCAACAGCAGAAAATCTGGTAGGGGAGATGGTTTAGACGCCGACCGCCCGTCCATGCGGTAGGTTTTACTGGATTACATTTACTAATAGCATGTCTTTTCCATGCATTCTCTTCTCATTATGTGCATTAAAAATTTCAGGAGTATCCCTTCTGTTGACAATACAAAGTATTCAATTTTTATAATAATATAATTCGCAGCAACAACCATATATTACATATTCGTAATAAACACGCTAGATAACACTTATTTTAAAAGAAAATAATCGACGTATACCATCTTAAAAAATAAACAAACATGTATTTTAATAAATAATAAAATAAATGAATAATAAAATATAATAAAGAAAATAACATAAATAAATGGATAAATAATAAATAACCATCATTTCCCTTTTTTTAGAAACCACATCGCTTTCTTAAAACAATAAGAATCATGTCAATGCATTACGACTTCCTCAATTCAATAGCCTCAATTGACTGATATATATATATATATATATATATATATATATATATATATATATATATATATATATATATATATATATATATATACATACAGTGCCATTTGAAAGATTGTAATACCCTAGCCCTGACATGGTCATTGCTATGGTGAAAAAATATAAAATAAGGCTATTAAATGTATATCAAAGCGCCAACTTGTAAAGTAAACTTTCCAAATAATGAACACAAAAAGGATATATTTCATTTATTTATTCAAAAATGCTATTTATTTCACCAAAATTGAAAATTAAACATGTGCAAAAGTATGTAAACTCTACTTTGTACTGAATTCAAGTAGGTAATATATTCAGCTGAATCACATTTGGATTTTTAATTATTTAATTTAAGCTGAACAATCAAATGGAATATCCTCAGTAAATAGGTTAGCAATACATATTAAAATACAGGGGAAAATAGTTAAGTTACTGTAATGCCAAGGTATAGCCCCACAGATCAACAATACCAAGAGGAGGGGAGATATCCAACGACATGAGGAAGAAAGTACTGACCTTCCACCAATCTGGAAAAAGCTATAAGACCATATAAAAAAAAGATTGCAACCTTATCCCTCCACTGTCCGAAAAATAATTTACAAATGGAAGACATTCAACAGGACAACAACTAATTCAGAATTAGCTTTCCTCGCTACTGAAAAAATGCCTGCTGTTTTTTAAGAAATGTTTAGCTGTCGCCGAAAGAGTAGTATTCATGCACCTATGTAAATCTTCGACCCTGCGAATATGAGCTGTGGTATATGCTGATTGAACTGTGCTTCCAACCATTGTGCTGTTCTACCTATTAGGTTGGTGCAAAAATAATATCAAAAATAATAATTTTTTGACGTATTTTTTAACGTCAAAAACGATATTATTTTTGCACCAAATTAATATATAGTCAGTATAACACCGAAATTTGAATTAGTAAATTTCCGATGATGGAGCTAGAAAATCCTTCCGGTTCGATCTTAACATTGGTCTGACAACGTTGATTAGCAGACAGAAAACAGTTTTCAAACACACAGTAATCTATCAACCTATATATATATATATATATATATATATATATATATATATATATATATATATATATATATATATAGTCCTTTAAAACGATTTTATCAGAACAAAGTTATTTTATGTTGACGGAACTATATATGTGTAGACAGATCGGGGAGATGTAAACGTAAACATTGGTTATAATTATGTACTGGCAGGAAGCGCAGAAGATGTGGGATCACTGAATTTTAAATGTTTTACTTTAAGAAATGTTAAAGTTTGTGTGTCTGTATATATCTGTTTATTATGTCCATATTTGTAAAATTATACACGAACAAGATTAGTATATAAATATATGTAACTGCATCGTACGACGGTGTAATGAAAATTACTCCGTTCGACTAAGAAGTAATTCGAAAAAATCTGCTGATTTGGTTTGATTATAGCGAATTGGACCGATAACTTTTCAGCATCCCTCGTCTTGTCATGCGTAGATAGTTTAGATATATATAGCGAATACTGTACAAGGTGATTGAGAAAGAATATTAATTCCAGATTAATTATTTTCTTAGGACCAATAAAGTATGCCGAATCATGAAAGGACCCAGAACAATATAAAATCAACTTCATTAGCAGCCTTTTCATTCTTGTGCCACATTTTGTAAATAGTTACCAAATTAATATTGGTCAGTTAATTCAAATCTCGCATCTGTATATTAAAATTTTAATGTTTTTTTTTACAGTGATATCATCCTATACAAGGCTTGAGGGTCACTCGAGGTAGAGGGTTACAGAGTATTAAGCACAGTTTATGCGGATATGTGTGGAAGATAACGGCTAACCCTAGACATGAATAGGGTAGGATTGTAGTTTTCGGGAAGGCATACTCTGTGGAATCGGTTCCACAAAGCAGCGGGTGGAAGAAGCTGCTCGAGTGGAATTTACATCTCATCAATGGGAAACGAAGAAAATTATTAATTCATCTGGAAGTAGCAATAGAGCAGCGAGAGGCTTGCGACGTTTAGTGTGTGAAAAGGGGGGACTGTAGGGTGAAAAATAATACGTCACACACAAGGACGCGGATACACTTTTGAACTCCGAAACTGTAAAGATTTGGCAGCTTCTGCCCATATATGGCAGCAGTAGACCATTTTTGGTCAGATCTAGTTCTTGTAAAAGTAGAAGATATCAGGCGGAGTTAGGTACTTACTGGAGCAGCACAGGGAATCGACCATTTATCCAGCAGCTTTTGGTCGGGGTTGAGTATAATCTCTAATAGGCACTAAAGGCACGAGGCCTCCCAATCACGATGAACAGATGTTCCATCTGTTCATCGTGACTGGTGGAAGTTCTGGGTCCGATTGGCGATGACGGAATGTCACTAGTATGTTTTTTCGAAGGATTGAATGCGACCAGTCAGTTTTTCTCCCACTGGACCTATCAGAGCTGGGACAATAAACGTTGTATCATCAGCATAGATATTCACAAACGTAGATCATTTATGTAAAATAAAAAAAGAATTGGACCGAGAAGCGAATTTTTGTGGACGCCTGCGTTAATCGCTTTGGGACTTTTGGGACTTACCCATTAGGAAGGAATTTCCATCTGGTATTTTCTCACTATGACGAACAGCCAAGCAAGTCTGGTATTGTCGTAGCGTGTGACTGTTGCTCTCTACATTAGGAGTAACAATTATTCAGACCCATGTGTCATCATGAAGACTTTTTTGATAGTCCATCAGCGTAAAATTACACACACACACACATATATATATATATATATATATATATATATATATATATATATATATATATATATATATATATATATATATATATATCAGTTTAACCGTATATGACCTTGAGGGTCTTGAAATTGGTTCCATCAAACGTGAGAACGCAGGAATTAAAAATAAATTGCGTAAATATACACAGAACAGTCCTGAAAAAGAAATGCAACAACATCGAAAGTACCCGGAAAGAAAACAATCTAAAATGACAATAAATATGAACTTTGGCTGATTAACTGATAATACAATTCAGCTAATTCGGAAATTTGAAAAATTTGAAAAATTGATAAACAGAATTTATCCATATCATTTAAGCAAACATGTTTGAAATAATTAGTACACACACACACACACAGAGACATAGACACACACACACGCAGACACAGACACACATACACACACACACACATATATATATATATATATATATATATATATATATATATATATATATAAACTGGTCGAAAATAATATTACAACGGTGTGAATAGGTATTTTAATTTACAGAATATTTATATCAGTGGCTTACTCTAAATGATCACATATACAAATCGAATTCCAGTCAAATCCATTACATTTACTTACTAACATAAAAATTGTGTACACTTTTTTAACCGGAGATATTTGTGAAAAATTGTCTCTATAAAAAAATAGTCATAATTTCCTTTAGAAAACCTTTTAGAATTTTTGCTTCAAATGAATTTCTCTAGATTTTTTGTTTCAAATATTTCCGATTCACGGTTGGATAAGAGAAATGCGCGGATAAGAAGAGTAGACTCTGTACATATTTACATAATATGAAACATCTAATTGTTTTTTAATGCTGGCTTCGAAAAACACTGTTTTTAGTTACAATAAATCTGCAAACACCTTTCCTTAATATATCATCACGACAGTTATGTAAAATAACGAAGAGTATTTAATGAGCCTGACCTGATTTGACATCAGTTACACTTTTTTGACTTTATTTTTATCAGTTGAAAGAACATTGGGTCAAAGTAAAGTAGTTTATCAGTTCAAAATGACCCAGCCTTTTTTTACTGACCAACGGACTGGATACCCACCATCTCACTCGCTGTACATTAACATCATGTATTCACACAATGTGGCAGTGAGTCACCAAGTTGAAGCTGGCGATAAAGCGTCACTTCCGGTTGATTAGGGTCAAGAGTAGTAATGGAAGTCAGAACAACAGAAACAATAACAACAATAATTAATTCAAAAAATAAGAACAGTAGAGGCGACGCCACTAAGGATCGTTAAGTGGTTTCACACACACACACACATATATATATATATATATATATATATATATATATATATATATATATATATATATATATCAAATATATAGTTTTTTTATTTATTTTTATTCGCATCTTTATTTTTAGGTGGAGCTTATATTTCGTCTACGTAGCAATTAAAATCGTTGAACTTCGCAGAAGATGTAAATTTATGAGTAGAAAATTATTTCAAATGTGACAAGAACCAGATCGAATATTATGTCGAAAAACTTCCATTTTTCATCATTATCAGTACTTTCATATTGCTTAAAGATTAACAAGCATCATTAACTGTGCACACCTGATCTAATTCCACAATTTCGTCACGCATCTTTCATACACGTTTTTGCTATCTTTATCATGTCCTTATTTTCGTGAGTTTGCGCAGGCAACCATGGCAGTGATCTGTATATAAAAGGCATTTTGCCTCAATGGCGGAACAGGTAAATTGTGGAAGAGCTGTGCCTATGGACTAATTCATCACTGACCCACTTTGTTTACTGCGCCTGTAAAAAAGAAAAAAAGAAAAGAAAAACTGTGCTAAAATAACTGGAAATGGGAGGAAGTGCAGAAAGAGCTGGGTTCAAACTTCCTTCGTTAATTGCATTTTCTAGCTGATGACCACTACATCAAAGTTTCACTATTGCAATATTTTTAACCGACCAGGAAAAAAAAACTGTATAAGATGATTGGCTGCCCCAAAGGAGTCATAAATCTCGATGCTGGTCTATGTCATTTGCACTTGTATGAGCAACATCGTCTCAGCTATCGTCCGTCAAGTGCTACTTAGACATAATAAAGATATTAACAGTTTCTAAAAAGATACACGAATAAAGCCAGCATTTTTAAAGAATATCTCAAAATTGAAATTGTCATTACTATTTTATTTCAATCAAGATTTCGCTTGGTTCTTATTCGTTCGATTAATTCGTGACAGATGTCATTATAACATAGATAATAAATATTCAATTATTCGGACATATTTTTCCATCTGATCGTTTCATTCATATTTATTAAAATTGAATAAGTTTAATATAAGATATTATATATACAGTCGTCAGTAAGAAGCAAGTTCCTCGCTGATGGTTTGTTTGACGAACATGTAACATACCACAGAAAAGGTACACCTTACCTTATTAAATTATACCTTACCTTATTAAATTATACCTTACTTAAAAAATTATAGGAAATGATTCTGTTATTTACTGATTTGTTAGTAGATATGTTGTTTGGTTGTTTTTGTTTAGCGTCACATCAACCTCTATGGGTTATTAAATGTCGAAATCTAAATATTTTGTAAGCTGTTTTGTTTTACTTTTGTTTTTGGAGATAATAATGGTTTTAGTGATATGTCTTACTAATTCACCAATAGCTGGAAGGGAAGAGGTGGCTTCATGGTATTTACAGGTAAGTGGATATAACAATTTCTCTTTAATGTAAATTTCTAAACAGCGAATAACATAGAAATAAGCATTTAAATATGACCATACCTATCTGCTGGATATCATTTCAAGTATTAGTATGCGTAAGAAATGCAATGAAGTGTTTTGAGCGCGGCGAGTAGGTGTTTATCAAAAACTGCTGATCTAATAGGATGTTCACGGGCAACTATCTATAGGATTGTCCGAAAAAGAAAAAAATTCAATGAGCGATAGTTATTCAGGCGGAAATCACTTGTTGATGATAGAAATCACAGGAGAAAAAACAGATTGGTTCAAACTGATAGAAAGGCAACAGTAGATCAAATAACAACTCTTTACAACGGAGGTAAACAGAAAACTATTTCTTAGATACGCTGAATTTTGAAGCAAATGAGCTACTGTAGTAAAGACCATGCCTCTTGTCTTATAAGAACAAGAAACAGAGGTTACAACACGCTAAGGATCACAAAAGTTGAACAACTGAAGATTAAAGAAAATCTTTGCCTGGTTTGATTAGTCAATTTCTTTCGCGACATTCGGATGCAGGATCACAATTTGTCGTCAACAACATGAAAGTATGGATCCATCCTATTTTGTATCAACGGTTCAGTCTACTGGTAGTTATGTAATGACACGAGTAATATGTTCTTGGTATACATTTGGACATTTAAACGATCGTTTAAATGTCACATCCTACCGAGGTATTGTGGCCGAAACGTGCCTCAGTTTATGCGTACGGTGCACCTGTACTCTGGAGGCCACTTCCATTAAGGCAACGCACTATGTAACAAATTAAAAATAGTAGCAGATAGATTTATGGAACATAACAATGGATTTTTTGCTGTGTTAAAGTGGCCACCAGAGGATCTCTATCCCAAAGAACATATTTGTAATGTTATGGAAAAGAAGATTCGAATCCTGGATTTGCAGCCAGCCAATCTAGACGAACTGTGGAATGCCATAATTATAACATGGACCCATATTTTGAAAGAGTTCTTCTAGAACGTCATTAAATCTATGTGACGAAGAAGTGAGATGGTTCTAAGACCAAAAGGTGTCCCATCATAAGAGGGTATGCTCAATAAAGTGACAGATGAATGTATATATACGTAACATATATATCTCACCTGTTTCATACACATACGTATGCAATCATGTCTCATCACACCGAGATGGGATACAACGGCTGCTGAAAACTAATGGATCTTTGGAGTGACCTTGATTGATACTAGTTGTGTGCAATCTATTACATTATTTCTAGTATGACTTTACGATACCATTACTCATAAATGCATCATAAATTAGTGACAACGGGTGAGTTTAATTACCCACTGCCTTCCCAGAACTAACAAGCTTCAACATTAAATATGGCGCATAATTTATTATATATTCAAAGTCATTACCTCATATGCCTGCAGGTAACGTGCCACTCATCGAAAAAGAAATACGAAACCCGACAAAGACTTGGACAATAAACAAAATGAAGAATTTGAAGAGGTGTAATCGAAGATCACAAGCTGCATCCGTAAATTATGGAACTGATACAATGTGTGTGTTTGTGTGTGCGTACGTCTGTGTGCACGCGGGTCCGTGTGTATGGGTGTGTATGCCTGTAGAAAAGTGGAATTGCTGCCCAAATACACAATTATACAGTTCTGTTCGTTAAAAGTGACTCACCTGTTATTTTTTACTAAATGCTCCCTTCTCCGATGAAACGAAAGTTGAGCTAAATTCAAAGGATAAGCGATCTAAAATCTGAAGAAGAAGCTTTGAAAGCTCTTTGAATTTAGCAGTAAGTACTGTCAAGCATCCGTTCAGTATAATGTTCTGGGAATGTTTTTCTTTTCATGGAACTGGTTTCTTGAAACCTATTGAAAAGACACTCAGCAGCGAGCAGTACAAGACAACTTTAGAGACAGACAGCGAATGTCTATTTTGTTTGATCATGAGCTGTTCGGACAGTAGAAACGAAACATAAGTGAATAGGAATTTAAGATTTCTCCTTTTCTGTCATACTCTACGACATGAAGAAGGCATAAAATAAGGAAAATGTTGTTTTTTTTTTTATTAAATTTGTAATATTAAGTAAATGTTGTTTAATTTCTTATAGTTTTGAAATTATGTTTCTTTTTTTTCCCAATGGGCGGTCTCACCCAAGAATTGTCGAATTGTAAGCTCACGAATGTTAACTCATTTATATATAATACTACCTCCCTCCCTCCCTCTCAATATATATATATATATATATATATATATATGTGTGTGCGTGTGTCTGTGTGCGTGTGTGTGTACTCATGTTTATCAGAAGCACGAAATATATTATGACATATTCCCACGGATATGCCGTTGTAATTTTAAACAATTACGGTTCACAAAATACACGCACAGACATAGACACAGACGCACGCACACACACATGCTGATGAAAGGCAATTGGCGCAATTTTTCAAAATAGAGGAATATTGACGAAAGTCTGTTATTAAATAATATTCCTTGCATATTGATTGAATTCTTTTTTATATATGTGTGCATGTGTATGTGAGGTTTTTCTGTTCTTTTATCTATAAGTTATGGTCAAATAACAAAATGACTAAATATACAGAATCCCTAACGAAAAATACTTCTTTTCAGAAACACTTGCATATATACTCTGCCTAATCGATATTCTAATTTCGTTTTCAAAATCCGCTATTCTTTAATGTTATTGCATATTGTTCTTTTACTTTGTTCAATGTTCTTTCATCCAATGAATATACAGTAGCATTAAGCGATAACGAATTCAAAACAAAATTTGAAAATATACCATGATTAGAAAAGAAAAATAGAAATAGAAAAATAGAAAGAGAAAAATAATATACTTTAATCCGTCATTCAATAAGAATATTGATATAAAGTTTTAACTTATAAACAAACATTTCCATAAATCACACAAATCACACCAAATATGTAATAGAAACACCATAAAAAGTTATTTATAGTGACATTAAACAAATAGCGAAAAAACAACGAAATACTAAAGAAACAACGATACAAAAACAACTATAATAAAAAACAAACGAAAAATCTAACTGTAGAATTAAAACCTAATATGCAATGCAGGAAATCTGCAAGTAGGAAAATGTATTATATAAAGCAAAAGTAACAAGAGAGTCCATAAGAGAGGATTTATATCGGAGCAATTGGGAAAGAATTTAAAGAAAGATATGCAAATAATTTGTTATCGTGAAAGATTTAGTAATAAACAAAAAGAATGCAATGATTTCGAACTGCCCGTACGCTGACGTATGAAATTTGAAAAAAATTGAAAAAGAACTATAGAGTTCGGGAGCGTCCAAGTATAACAAACGCCCATTTTGAAAATCACACTGGAATGCGTGAAACCGTATTGATGGGTAAATAAAAAAAGAAGTTATTTTTATGTGTGCACATATATATACATATGTGTTTTTGTGTGTGAATACACTGGCGTGTTTGAGCGTACACACGAGCTTGTATGTGAGCAAACAACAAGTGGACAACCATCTTCATCAGTCAGTATAATCATGGTGTTTTCAGGGGGTCATTTTTGTAAAACTAGACCCGCCCTAATCCATCTGGATAGGTCAGATTGAGAAGTAGACTTACTGGTGTTAGAAGAGCTGTAAATTAGAGGTTATAAATACTAAAGAATGCAATTTATGCATAGCTCTCTGTGGCTATGAAACATAGTTTAGTATAGTGTGATGATATATGCACATATTCCCTTTCTCCGAACAATTTAAGTTAATTTCCATCTTCACTGATCATCACCATTGCTGTGTCAAAGCAGGCTAATATTAGTAAATGTCAACAGATCCATAATATTTCGCAGTGTTTTAATATTCATTTGCATGTACTTTGAAAATAAAAAATGAATAAGAAAGAGAGAAAGAATTATTTCTTTATTTGCTTCTTTATTTTTTTCATAAAGAATAAAAAGTTTATTTAATTTACTTTGGTTGACGAATTCGGAATCTCTCCACTGCCCTTAAAAAAAAAAAAAAAAGAAAGAACGAAAGAAAGAAGTCTTTATGACACGTGAGAATGAATCTTGACAATATTTCCTGGACAGCGGAGATTCGTTCTTTAAAGTAAATCTTTATTGCAATTAAAGGAGAAGGTTGGTGTATTTCTGTAGAAGTTTAATGACGAGAGCCGTGGGCATTTTCCCAGTGTGTTTGTGTGTGTGTGTGTGAGGGGCGGCGGTTGTATGTGTGGGTGTGTGTATGAATTGTATATACACTCATATTAAAAATGAATTTAATTCATGCAATGGTTGATTCGTGTTTCCCTACTGTTGGACAAAACTGTATGATTTGGTTGCATGAAAATACTAAAGAAGGGAGAAATGTGCAAGATATACAAGTATGATTTTACAAAAATTAAGTTTCACCTCAATAATATTCTCAATCTATCGCAAAGAAAATTGTTTAGTTTTTTTTTCCATTGGTTATGTCTGTTTCTTGTCTTAAAGCCTACAAACAACGAAAAAAAAAGGTAGTGGTGACTTATGTTCCAAATGAACTCAAAATTCTTCCTAAAAGAAGTTATCAGTTGTACAGTCAGAAAAAGGCGGAAATTACACAAATATGTAATATGAATGCGGATTCATATGCGTATGAAATAGTTTTTTCCAGTGAATTTTGTCACTATCTTTAATAATGCACGCACACAAATGTACACACAAACAAATGCACATACACACACATATGAGAATGTATGAGAAACCACTTAACAGTCATATATTGTTAATATATTTACGAATGCATTAATATATATATATATATATATATATATATATATATATATATATATATATATATATATATATATATTAATAAAAAGAAAGAACAGTAAGATATATAATCCGGTGTTCTTATAGATATTTTTATTTTTACAAAATAGTGCTCAATGTAAATTTACAGAGCATTAATATTATAAGTTAATAGACTTAAAATATGGTTTTTCGCTACACAGTTCCAACCATGTTTCAAAAATGGAAGCTAAAAGCCCCGAATTTAATTTTGTACTTAAATTAAAGACATTAGTTCCATTTCATCCTCAAGCGAATATATATATATATATATATATATAAATGCATTATTAAATATACGGACAATACATATATATATATATATATGTGTGTGTATGTGCGTGTGTCTCTCTCTCCCTTTCCCTATATATATATATATATATATATATATATATATATATATATATATATACATCGAATTACAATCGAGTTCATTAAATTCACTTTCACGCAAATACCCTTGAGAAATAAGCGAGCTATGGCATGAATAGTAGGGCAGACTAGGCTCATTCACCTTGGTTGGCAGAAGGGCAACATTGAATTCAAAACCTGAACAGGGTTTTTTGGGCACTTTGTGGTACATTATATGCACCAGTCCTCCGTATTTTCTTCTGAAAACTGTGGCTGCTACAATCAAATCATACGTGCGGTGTAGTCTGGCTCTTCAGTTCAATTTAGATCTGAATTACAATTTCTCTGCCCACAAGTAGTCTTTGATATTAGCTCCAAATCGTCATGTATTACATTTTTTTTACATGGATAATTAACTTTTCTTCTTTAAATAAAAATTATGACTACTCAAGTCGCCACTAATTTACAATATAAATCGTAAAGCAATTATATAAAACGTGTTATTGTGATTTGGCTCGGATTAGATAACATCTGAGTCTAAAACCAGTTACAATAAATTAGTTCCGTGGACTACACTTCCTATAATCTTTACTAGGTGTCCTACAGTCAAACTGAAAAGAAGATCAATAAATATCTATTGGCTGTCTAGATGAATAAACATTTATTTGAATAAACATTTATTTGGTGGATCAGTTACTTATTTAGTGAGTTCGACCCTTTTTAGGTGTTGCGTTCTTTGATCAGGTTAAGCTAAACTAAGTATCTTATCACAATGTCTTTTGTAGAGTGATAAGAAATAAACTAGTCTAACAGTGTAGTAAAGTCAGTTCGAATAATTTGACCAAGTCAATTTGAGTAAAGATTACTATTTGTGTTAGCCTTATTGTTGTATATTTATAAACTGTTTTCACTGAGCATTTGGAATTCATTCAATGATCGTTTCCAAGTTTTGAAAAGTGAACCAGAGAAAAAACTATGCAAAGAAAAAGAATCGAAGATAGAAAGAAGTGGGGGAGAGAGATAGAGATAGAGAGAGATATATATATAGAGAGGGGTGGGGACAAGGGGAAGCTTGTTTCTTGTTTTAATAATAATTTAAAAAATTGTTATAAGTTCACTTACCTATTAATCCATGAAATCTAGAAGATCGAAAAAAATCTGTCCTCTGAGATATTGTGTGAAGCAGTTTCTGCAACTGTTAATGAAAGGTTCTGCAGGATGTACTTGCTGGAGAGCTAGAAAGTTTTGGGCAATGTAATGAAGTCGTTATAGTCCTGAAACTATTTCTCTATAAATTGCATAGTGTGGTAGGTTTTCAATAATATTGAAATAAGTGGTACGCAACAAAACATCTCCCACTTGATTTATAGCATCTTGAGTTTAACAACAAATCGTTGCCTATACCATGACACTGCTTCCACTAACTTGTTTCATAACAGTGCACCCTGTTGCCATTGCTTCCAGATGATAACAGAGCACACACGCATGCTTCAATGTCCATGTACCCAATGAAAATGCTTGTTGCGATGGATAATTTAACATGGTTAATCTAACTCGCACGCAGAAAGGATCTATGTATTGTGACACATTCGTTTCTTCACCTTGATTCAAGCCCTCTGCTTTTTGTAATACCGTGGCCCTTCAGTAATTAGTGGAAAATCATTGGTTCATACACGCACATACACGAACCAATGATTTTCATATATTTACATATTTATATATTATATATATTTACATATTTATATTTATATATACTTACATATTTATATATTTACACATACACGCATACATACATATATATATATATATATATATATATATATATATATATATATATATATATATATATATATATTGTGTGTGTGTGTGTGTAACACGTTATATTCATTTACTAATGTGCTTGGGTTTATATGAACATTTGTTTACTTGTTGACTAATAAGAAGACTTAGGGATATGTAAATGTTGAAGGATTGCTAATTTGTATGTAGCAAGGAAAAGTGTAAAGTCAACTTTCAACCGGTTGCGTTAGTCATTTTCCGCCAACGTCATTCTTTCCTTTCACGCCAGCTATGTACCATCCTGGCCTTCTGAAAAATTATGAATAGTCTGCAAGGTTAGCTTGATAACAATAGATGTACCGTAGACACTGTGTACATCGAGAAACTGATATGAAATACTGGAAGTCAATTTACATGCAGATACGAATATTCACAATATATGCGTAAGATAAATAGAGGCATTAATCTATATATCTTTATAAATACCTACTTACTCTTACTATTACTCTCTCCACCCCCTCTCTCTCTCTCTTCATATATATATATATATATATATATATATATATATATATATATATATGTATGTATGTATGTACGTATGTATGTATGTTTAAAAAAGCAATTAATTCTTTTCACTCATCATTATTTCTTATTACAATATATTTAGTAGGTACCAATGTTTTAGTAGACATCATTTTTAAAATGTACCTATTGACAGGAATCGAAACTTTATTCTCTTTATAACTTTAGAAATCACTTTTTATTCCTTTAAGTGTACCTTTTTTCCTTAGGCTAACACTCTAAAATTCCTTAACGTCTTGGTGGTTTTATTACCTTGTTTGGGGTGAAATGATTAAAAAAAAGCAAAAACAATAGAGAGAAAAAAAAAAAAGAAACAAAGGACATTACAGCAAACTAAGACTCATTTACCTTTCCCTCGGTGGGAGCTTTCGAAGTTTATATCTGTTAAGAATATACTCAGAAACAAAATGCGAAAAAAATTAAATTAATGATTTTTAAAATATAAATATTATTTTTAAAATATAAATATTATTTCCTAAAGACGTTATATTTAGTATGTAATTTTTACTCCCCTTCTCCCCATATATATATATATATATATATATATATATATATATATATATATATATATATATGAAAAAATCAAGTAAAGAATGTGTGTTTAGCTCTCGTCTTACAATAACACGTTTCTACAATATTCAACCCTCACTGATTCGTTATTTTGTCAAATTCTGACTTAAAAAACTGGGAACAACAAAACGAATGATCTGTTAAACACTGATGATTGCCATAGCATATTGTCAAAGGTTTGATAAAAAAAAAACTAAAATAACAAAAAATCAAAATAACTATAAAATATCATCTGAGATTCCAAGAAATTAAATTATCAAGTCAAGAAAAGAAAATATATTTTACTCTCTTTTATTTGTTAACAGAGTAAAAACACGTTTACATAGAGATATTTACATTGATTAATTTAGATTCAATAAATATTGAACACACTTTCATTGGTCTCTAACCGAGCTTGCTAATCTTGCTCTGGTTGCCCAGAAATTTGTCACTTTTAATTTAATACAAAGCAATATTTGGGGATTTAATTAACTATCAAAATTCTATGAGATTAGCTTCCTTAATATCACCTAGTAGTAGCTAATGTCTCGCGTGCATGTAAACGTGAAGGAAAACCTCTTTATATTACGCTATCAAATATGCTCTGAGTTAGTGACAACCTAACGTATGTGTGTAAAAATATGCTCTAGTTGTCAGTATACTTGAAAGTCTTCGAAGAAAGGAGAGAAATCAGAAGAAATTAAGAATTTCGAAAACGAAATACGATCAACCTGTTTCCTCCGACCTCACTTTTAATATTTATTTTCCTATTTGATTTCGATTAGCTTTCGTGATGTGCATCATCTCTTCATCTTCAAGTAATTGTCCCAGTTTCCTTTTACTTATTTCAATATTTGTACGATTTTGTTTATCAATGTATGTTTATCGATCTTGTGAACTTAGAGCGACACATATAATCAGGATAAAATAAAAACAAACATTGAACCATTTCTGTTTTCTCTATCTTACAACTTTATTTCTCCTTATTACATGCTTTTCCATTTAAATTTGGGTGTTATACTCCCAAAATTTTCAGCCGTTGTACTCATTGGTCTCCCTCAGGTGTGATCGTACTTGGAGTTTTTGGAACTAAACTCTTTATTCATTTCACGGGCTAGATTATTCTCATTCCGCTTTCCATTCTTAGGCTTTCTTTTTTTCTGTAGTGGTTTGATAAATAGGATTGTACATATTTGCATATGTTAAGTAGAACAGATATAAAGTGTATATTAAAGTAAGAGACAAGCAAAAGATGACTACTGATCACGTGTTGCAGAACGACATAATGCAACAATATGGCGTCGCCGTTTGGATATTTAAGTCGCTTGAATGACCCAAAATTTGTCGAGACTTGGATCCGGTGATTTGCAGCCCAGATAATTTTGCCATAACCGCCGAAGAAAAAAATCATGTTCGGTCTGTATGCAAAGTTAAAAATAGTATAGAAAAGGTGGAAAAAGATAATTGTTGACTTTTTCTTCAATACAAAGACCTAAGGAAAAGAATTCTTTTGAAAAAATTAATTAAATGGCGCTTCCAGTGCAAGAGGATACGGAGAGTGAAGTCAATCTGATCCCATTAAACAGAAATCGAGAAAACGTCATCAGAAATTAAGAAAATTTGGTGGATCTTTTATTAAAAAAAAAAGAAAAAAACTGTGGGCTACTTCTATAGAACTTTTAAACATGTGACCGATTTGAAATTATTCCTATTACAGTAGTGGAATGTAAACTACTACGTATGTTGCATATGTCGAAACTAATCAGTAATGTAAAATCATAAGTAAAAAAAAAAGACTGTTAAAATGATATAAAGGGAGTATACAATTAGATGAAAAAAGTACCCCTCTTATTTTGAATCTCGTAAATTAGCTATTCACCTTCTACCTTTGATAGCTGCTAAGTTAAAGAAAATAGTAGAGGAGGGACTTCTCGCATTGTAGTTTTGTGGAGAGCAAACGGGGGTTTAAGAATATGTGGAGATTTTAAATAGGTGTTAAGAGAATCTATTTTTTATGAATGAAACTTCCCCGAGTTTGATGTGGGCGGATGACCTTACCAATGGAGATCTTTCATCCGGGTAATCATATTTGTTGGCTAGCAGCAAAATTAAGCTAGTTCATTGGCTAAGTCAGTTGTCGCTGAAACCTCCTTCAGTGCAGTACATTTCTACTCTTCGCTGATCTGATATGTAAACTATACCACAAAACCCAACAACTCACGACAGAAGTTGTTTTTTTTTTTTTTAATGTTTTGTAACTTCTTGCCGGTAAGCAATGTTTATATTTTTCCTTTTTAGCTAATGACCAAATCGCTAAAATTAAAATAAAACCTTTTTTGTTTACTATAAAAAATTTTGTTGTTCTTCTACTGTTCTCTTCAATTCTCTTTATCGTACTTCTCTTGTCGCATAGGCGTAAATCATAAAATATGCTCTAAAGGCGCTATCCACAAATTATCGTGCATGAAAGGTTTTGTAAAAACCGATTTATAATTGGCTTACAATCAAATACAGATTGACGATAAATTCAGCGAAATTTCCACAATAAACACCCCCATAGGATTATTAAGATGGACCAAAATGCCTTTTGGAGTGAAAATGGCAAGTGCTATTTTTCAGAAAGCAATGAAAAACGTGTTGACTGAAATCAGTAATAGGATTATTTATGAAGGTGATATTTGCTTTGATGCTATCACTAAAGACTAATTAAGACAAAAACAAGCTAAAATATGCCAGAATGACAATAAACAGAGGCAAAAGAGAATTTGATTGCGATACAATATCATATTTAGGGTACCAAATTTCAAAAGATAGTATTGCACCAGATCCAAAGTTAATTAAGAAAATTTCAGAGGTATCTATACCTACTAATATAAAAGAATTAGAATCCTTTTTAGGATTGGTTAACTTTTATAATAGATACCTACACACACACACACATACAGTGAATTAATGGAACCATTTACTGAAATGTGGAAAAAGAATAGCGATTTAAGATAGACTCAAAAACAAAGCTATCGTTCGCAGAAAAACCCATTGTAAAAATCTTTGATCCCAGAAATGAGGTTACGTTAACTACGAATGTGAGCTGTGTCAGCAATTTTATCGCAAGAAGGCCATCCGATAATGTACCTCTCAAGAAGATTGACGGCACCAGAAATAAATTATTCAGATTTAAAAAGAGGCGTTGAATATTGTCTGGAGTACAGACAGAGCTCGATGATTCTCATTGGACAAGGAACTGCTATTAAAATTGGCCCATAAACAGGAGCCACCAAAAGTAACTTCTTCCAGAATTCTATAAAATTAATGATTTATAATTTTAACATGGTAAAATTTCCGTAAAAGGAAATACAAAACCACATGTCGATGTGCTGTCAAATTTACAATTTAATAAGGATCAAAAAGCAAAAAAAAAATAGAAATCCCGAATGAAGAAATATTACATTGGGTTGAAACTGACATATCTCCATAAAGATTAGTATCAGAAACTCTGCAGGATCCAATATTAAGCAAGATTATTGAAAAAAATAAGAAACAGGTGGACGTAATTATTCTAAAGCTGAAAGACCTTATAAAGAAATAAGGTATAAATTAACGATAGAAAACAGTGTTATGTGCGTTGGAGATGTGATAGGACCACGGGAAACAGTAAGAAAAGATATTTTAATAGCGTACACGATGATGTGGCCAGGGTATTATCATGATATAGAAAGATATGGACACAAATGCTCAAAATATAAAGAAAAAAAGAATGTTTGACAAAGGAGACTGCACTCATGGCCTAAAGAAACAGAACCATGGTTTCGTGTTTATATGGACCATGCACTCATTAATGGCATAGGAATATTTCTAATTTTAGTAGACTCCTTTTCAGGATATCCGGAAGTCGTTAAAGTAAAGGATAGAAATTCGACTGCGATAAAGAAAATACTAAGAGTTGTATTTTTCTAGAAATGGTGTCCCTAAAAGATTGGTGTCAGACATCTAATGGAATTGCGAAAAGAATAGTGTAGACAGTAAAAATGGGATTAAAAGCAAGTAGAGGTACCACAGACGGTTATTTAACAAGATTAATGCTTAGTTATAGGATGGTTCCACATGAAGACAAATTGCAAAACGCATCTGCTCTAATGGGAAGACAAATAAGATTTCTATTAACAATGTTATATTCGACAAATGAAAGGATGTGGTATAAGACAACGTAACAAGTACTAAGAGGGCCAATTACATCATGCAGAGGAGACATATCATGGCCATTATACCAAAGAAATGAAAAAGCTTAATCGCTCCTTCTAACCAATTAAGACTCAGAATTGAAGAGGAAGATGTTGTGATGGGAGAAGATCTTGATAGAAAAGAAAGGATGAATTCTTCAGATCTGAATAATGCAATAGAAGACCAACGTATGGATGGGAGTGAATCGGACACGGAGTAAGATGTGACAAAACTAAGATCTCCATTAAAAAGAACAGGACATAAACCTCATGCGGGAGAGGAGGAAAGAGGTTGTAGAAGAAATTCGAGAACAACTAAAGTTATTAAACCTCCTAGGTTCAGGAAGGTGCAGTAAATAGGATTGTACCTATTTGGATATGTTATGTAGAAGAAATATAATGTGAATAGTAAAGTAAGAGTGTGTTGGTAAGGAACAAGAAAAAGCAAAAGAAAATAAATAATGAGTGTCAATTTCCGGTAACCGCAACACTTGTAGCCCAAATCCAGTTCAACGTCTGTTCGACGCAATAATCCAACCGGCAACGTAGAGACAGCAAAAAATTTTCCAGTCACACAGACACAGCGTTCGCGTCTCACCAGCAAGAACGCCTCTGTCTCTCTCAAAAGACGCTCGCTTTATACCGACCATAATTTACGAATCACTAGCCAACGAGATTCCGTCCGCGTTAGTCGTCCGAGACCACCTGTCATAAAACATGGGCGCCGCCATTTTGGGACGTTTCCAAGATAGGCCCGCCGTTTACCCCGAGCCGAGTGCTCCTTCTACTGTGAATATCGTCTTGCTCTGAAACGCCTCTTACGGGCGTCGGATGGCCTCTCCATCTGGCCTTGGGCTCTCGGGTTGAAATGTCTTAATAACGATGAGGCATCCCTCACCTGGCTAATGATGCGTGGGGCCCTCTAGGTCGCCAAAAAGCTTTGCGCAGCGGGCTTGGAGAAATATCCAAACTGCCGACGTTGTAGTGGGGAAGTCGAGACCCTAGGTCACGTCTTCTTTCATTGCAAGTTGTTGAAGGCCTCATGGTTCGCATGTTGCACGGAAAGTTCGTTGTCTTTGAGGCCTCTTCTGCTTGTAGCAATGTGGCACCGCCGTTGACGAAGGCTGAACTTTATGTGTTCCACTGCTTGCTAGGAGTTATGAGAGTCGTGATTTGGTCGACACATCAGAAGGGATTCTATGGAGGTGAAAGTTCACTTCTTCCCAACTGATCTTGTACTTTAGGCATCTGCTTAAAGTCAAGATTAGGACGGAAAGGCGGCGACTCTCTTCATCAGAATTCGGCAAAAGGTGGGTAAATCTTGCGCGAATGTGTAGAATGAAAGGGGCTTACCTGGAGTGGCACTTGGATGTCGGTTAGGTACAGGATTTTGTCCTATCAGGGTTGAACAGAGGCAACCCGCCCCGATATTAGGCTAGTTTAGGTTTAGTATTTTGAATCTTTAGTTTCCCGTTTCTGGTTAACTTAGCTAGGGTATGCATGCTCATTAGCCCCTTTTATTTCTGTCCCTATTTTTCTTTTGTTTAATTCCCCATCCCCTCCCTCGTTAAGTGGTCAGTGATGTCAGTTCTCCGGTTGTTGCGGGATGACTTTCGTTTCGTGTACGTGTTTTCGTATTTGTTATTGTGCCTAAATGAGTGCGTGTTTGTGGGCGTGTTTGTTTTTATAATGTTATAATCCCGCAATTATTTCGTCCTGTTAACTGATGTTTCTGCCACATTTAGGGATTGTGGGTTTTTTATTACTAACCCTATTTTGTTTTGTTTTATGTAAATAGTATTAAATCATATTGTAAATAATCATTGGGGTTTTTCAAATTATTGTTTCCTCCCCCCATCCACAGACTTTGAAATGTACATATGGGGACTAGTTAGGAGTTCATAGAGAATTTGAGGTATTATGGTGGACGCAGTAAGAAAGGTAGGAGTGAATGTGTTGTTTTGGTGATAGGAATATTGTTGGTATGTTTGGGTCCGTGTCTGTGACTAGCTAAGTTTAGAATTAAGACAGAAGAAGACCGTCCTTCCCCAACCCCCTTTTTGGCCTTGTGCCACATTTTGTACATTAGTACAGATAAATAGCGTTTCCAAGATAGACTATCCTTTTCTTTCCTCGTTCGTCCAGTATTTCGTTTTGCCAGGGACTGTTGCTACATTTGCGTAAGCGTCCACTATTCTGCTTACATATTACGCATGCCACTCGTTGCCTCTTAGAACGGCGAACTGTAGTCAGTTCAGCAGAACCCACAGAGTGCTGCCTTTCAGTTCCGCTACAAAGAGACAAGCAGAAGTTGAATACTGATCACGTGTCGTAGAACAATGCAACATTTTCTTTATTTGAACGATTCCTTGTTTATTTGTATTTGCAACATTTCGAGAACGTTCTCCATGTATAAATGCAAGGCTTTCAATCTAGTCTCGTACCCTGTGAGTATTGAACCCATTTACATTAGCAATTTGTTCAATCTTCACTGAGCGCTCTCTGGTTGCGTCCCTGTGCCAAGTAATGCTATAATTAGTGCACATTTGGTCTTTTGAGTAAAACAAGTTTCCTACGAGAATCAGAATATGAGCTTAGAAATATTGGTGCAATATAGTCTTCTTACTCCTATTTGCCACCTGTTGAGCTTGTACGGGACAAAGATCAGTATTGTGCGTTTCACTAGGGGGATAGTTTTCAGTCTAGCTATTACCACTACTGTTAACTGTTAAACAGTAGTTCTGCATAACTTAAACAGATCTATGTCCTTCATTTTGTTCATCTGCCTCTTCTTTTAATTACTACATTATCTTTTTTTATCTTTATTTTTTCTTTCTTTTGAATATGTTTTGAAGGAGAAAGGGAAAAAATAGAGGTTTTGAGAAATCCCTTGCCGCAAAACAAAAGCAAAAAAAAAAAAACAACAACAAAAACAAAAAACGAGAAAATGAATAAAAGAAAGGAAAAGAGAGATAAATCAAAATAAAATCAAATAAAAACTTCCACTTTATCCGTATTTTCTTCTCAATCATTCTTTCGTTTCTGTAAGCTCGCTTGTTCCTCTTTGTGTGTATTTTAACTGTACAAATATGTATTTATTAAATTTATACTATTTCAAACTTACTGTATTCTCAGACGATTTTTATCAAATTACCTCTTAACGCTTTATTTTTTAAAAGAAAACTAATGAACGCAATATTATTTTTTAGAATAAAATAAACAAACGCACGACGTTTGGTGTAATTGAAAGGGAGGAGGAGATGTGAAGAAGGAGGAGGAGTATGCTGCTGATGATCATGATGATCATGATGCAAGTGTGTTAATTTTTTTTTTTTAACATACAACGTGTGTCATCAGCCGCCGACCAGGGGTGATATCACGGTTTCGGTGGCTATAGTTATAATTTAATAATAATAATAATTTATGGTTATAAATGTATTGGTATTCTACTAAACTAATTTTTGTGGATAAAAAGAAAGTATATGAGTGAACTTAAAGGTAGAGGTTCACAAAACCAAACTAGAATTTAAACCTCAAATTAAATCACATATGAAGAACAATTCAAGGAAAAGAAAAATTATCATTTGCTTTAACCCCCCTTTAACTTAGGGATAAAATGCAAAATAAGATATTCAATAAAAACACAGTTAAATTAAGCTACAGCTGCACTAGTAATTTAGAAACAATAATAAATAGACAAAACGCCAGAAATTTCAAAACTAACGAGCAGCAAAATACTAGTACTAGTAATTTATACAACGGCAGAAATAAGAATAGATGTTCATTAGATGGAGCTTGTAAAACAGAACCAATCATCTATAAAGCAGAAGTAAGAAATATTAATGTGCGAAAAAAAAACCTACATAGGATGTACTGAAGGTACTTTCAAATGTAGATGGTAAAAGGGAAATTTATTTACTGAAAAAAGTTTGAACAAAGTAACTGTAAACAATTTTTTTTTTGCTATACTCTTCCAGCCGCAATGATGGAGAAAGCATTACCTCGAACCATCACCAGTGAGACACGCTGCAAGAGCCACTGCGTTTCGCGAGGCTCGTTCCTTAATCAAGACACAATCGCGTCAATCCTCCGAAGAAACGCCATCGAGGGCCAATAACCCCAGAAGTCTCCACTGCCACAGTCATCAATATCACCAATCACTACCCACACACACATTTATATCCATTAACATCTTTTAAGAATTCTTCCACTTACCTCATTTTATTCTATTTTACCCTCACTGGTTCTTCTTCTTTCTCACAAAAAGGAGAGAAAATAAAAAGGAAAGAGAAAACAGAGAAAAAAGGCCTCAACAAAAGAAAGGAAAAGTTTAAAAAATCTATCAGCAAGAGAAGAATGTTTAACTATTTTTATTTTATCTCTGCGTCCCGGGTGACGAACCCCGGCTCAATCGCGGACCTGATCAAATTACTGACCGAAAATGTATCCGCACAGGTCGCATCCCAAATCAACGACTTCCCATTTTAAAAGGGAAAATGGTGATGCCATCCGGCCGCTTTCCATCACCACGGTCGAGGCCTACGGGTTCGATTTGGGAAGGGGACCCAGCTGCATCCAAACCTCTTTTGATGATGGTAAAAACAGGTCGTCATTTAAAGTCGTAAATCTTAGGTACTTTACTAAACTAGCTGACCTTGTGAAATATATAGCAAGTAACACATTTGAAATCCAAAATATAATGTAAGCAAGATGAGATCAAAAGAAAAATGTCTATTAATGGATCAAACAATAAGGTAAAAGATTTTGTCTGGTAGTGAATGACTCACAGAAACAATTGGTAAATGTCACTGAAGTAAATATCTTGATGTGGTTGTCATCAAAAATAGTTTATGGACCTTTCTGTTTGAATGTTCTATCATTGATTTTTCCGTATTTCTTCAGAAGTTACAAACGACGATTTGTTTTCGACAGAACGATGCACCTGCATATTACACAGGTGTCACCAGGGTGGTTTGGAATAGAAAATTACCATATTGATGGCTTATAAGAATGGAACAAATGATTTGAGTAGCAATGTGAGTCACACTTAGATTCTTTGTTGTTAGGGGTCATATAAGCATGGTTTTTACAATACAAAATCTGAAACCTTCAGGTTTTAAAGAATTTCATTGACAGATAGGCAGGATCGATAAGTCCTTGAAATGTGGGAAAATGCTATTCAAAATTTATATTGCAAATTTTCATTAAAATGGCGGTTAATATGTGGAGAAATATTCGTTTTACTTATTGATTAATTTGTTATAAAGAATTTTCCTTGTTTTTCTTCTATTTTCGCTTTCAATTATGGTAGTTACTTTATTTACGCGCAGAGAAACAAGAGAAAAGAGCAGAGATTAATTTGAATGGTACAGACATTTTTTATTAAAATTATTACTGTCCTTGTTATAAATATGAAATTAATTAAAGCTATTATCATTGGTAGACTTTCTAGGAAAATGGTAATAATAATTATTATTAGTTTTCACACCAATGGTAACTGGTGGCTTTCAATCAAACTCAAATGACAGCAAGTTTCATTAGTATTTTATCAGTTTTCAGCGATATTGTTGTTTACATGTATCACATTTTCGTAATTTTCCAGGCCCTTCCATATTTTCGCATGACACTTCGAAAACACGCACACACACACACACACACACACACACACACACACACACACACACACAGAATCCTCTGACCAAATCCGGACCAGAAAATAAAATTCAATTTATTTTTAAGCATTTCACCCCAAGCAAGGCGGGATGCCACTAGCACGCAAGGGGTTACAGAGAGTGGGGGCGAGAGGAAAGAAGCGTGATAGAGGAAAGGATGAAGAGAAGGACAGGGAATAGATTAAGGCTTCTGGAGATGTCGATTGACATTACATTTGAATAATTGGAGATTATAGCTAAACGAGGAAACAAGTAATAGTAAGGGAATTCCATAGACGGGTGGGGAGACATGAAGCTATTGGAGTAAAAGATTACATTTAACCGTTTCAACAGTGAAAGGCTGGGACGTTGATGCCAGCCTAGTAGCACGTCTAAATTCATGCAGTCTGGGAACTAGCGAAAGTAGCTCGTCAGAGCAGTTGCCGTAAAAGCATTTGTAGAAAAGACAGAGGGTGGCGACGGCACGTCTGTGGGAGAGCGACAGTAGACAAGAGGTCAGATTAGGGCTAATCACATTGTATATCCGTCTCTGGATTGTGTCAAGGACCTTAAGACAAACAGCAGGGGCACCAGATTATAGATAGCAACAGTATTCCATGCAAGAGAAAATGGTTGATTTATAGATTTGAAGGATGAACACGGGTGAGAAAAATTTTCTGGTGCGACACAAGGAACCAACTTTCCTTGTGGTGGAGGAAGCTATTGATTCAATGTATTTGTCCCATCTCGGGTCAGCGGACAGTGTGAAACCAAGCAGTTGCAAAGAGGAGATGCGTATCAGACATTCTAATGGGAAGCAGGGAGGGTTCCGTGTGGTGAGTAATAGAGAGCAGTTTTGTTTTTGAGGCATTAAAGTTAACCAGCCATTTCCTGCCCTGGTCAGCAATCGATTGGAGGTCCTTTTCGAGACTAACGGCCAGGTTAGTTTTGTCAGCGATACCAGATTTGCGTTTTAGGCAGAAGTAAATAGTAGTGTAGTCTGCATAGATTCCTACTTGGGAACTGATGACATCGGGAAGATCATTAATAAAGATAAGGAATAGAGTAGGGCCCAGGATGGAACCTTGCGGGACACCTGAGTTCGTGGGAAAGGAACTGGAAGAGAATCCATTAAGGACCACATTCATTACACAGTTTGACAGGAATTATTGTATTAAGTTAAATAATCGACCTGAAATTCCGTATCCCTGAAGCTTACGAAGAAGGCTGTTATGCCAAACCCTATCAAACGCTTTAGAGATATCTAGAGCCACGGCACTAGTTTCTTCGTTATTGTGAAGTGCTTGGTAAACAATTTTAATTATGGCCGTGAGCACAACAGTTGTAGAACGGGCAACGGGAACCGTATTGCTTGTCAGAGAGTAGACCATAGGATATTAGGTGCTCAACCAATTCAGCGTTGATTAAAGCTTCAAAGACTTTGCCGAAGAGTGGTAGGAGACCGATAGGACGGTAGTTAGATGGGTCACAAGTGTCGTAAAGACAGGTACAATAGATGAGGACTTCCAACCGGCTCGAAAGAAAGATTCATTGAGGCAGTAGTTATATAATTTGGTGAGGGCAGAGTCCAGTTCTGGAGCACATTTCTTCAGGAGAATGGCTGGTATCCCGTCCCCACTGCTAGCCTTATGGGAGTCTAATTTAGAGATGATTCCCTATACCAACGATGGGGTTATGTGGAACTCGCTCAACAGAGCCTTAGTTCTAGGGGAGAATCGGGTGTGGGTACACCGGACGAGTCGAGACTTGGATTGAATGAGAATTTACGAGCAAAGCACTCAGCCTTATCGGCTGAGGAATATTGTTTGAACAAAGGAGGTATTGTGGGTTTGCTGTTGTTTAGTACGCTCTTGCAGAGACGCCAGTAATCTTTGGAGCTCAATTTACGAAATGCAATACGTTGTTTCATTCTATCAGCAAATAGTGACTCTACTTCATTGAGGACACGATTGCACTCCTTACGAGCTGAGAAAAAGAGACGTCTGTTGCAATCGGACATGTCACTACGGTATATTTGGAAGAAGTGATTCCTATGGGCAATAGCAGCTGGGCAAGCAGCAGAGAATCAAGGGATGAGCGCGATTTATCCTCATACTTCCTTGCGGGGATGAAAGCTTCGATTCCAGCATTTACCCAGAAGGAGACCTTGGAAGCGCATTCTTGAACGGGGAGCTTAAAGACCACATCCCAGGGGACATCGCGAAGGATATTCCGGAACGAGTCCCAGTAAGCTCGTTGATAACAGAAAGATATTCTGTTGGTAGGAGCTTCTTTGCTGAGGATGGAGCAGGATATGTTGACATACACTACAAGCATAATCAAAGTTGCCAAGAGGGCAGAGCTGCATGCCGCGATAGGATTCAGGGATAGAGATGAAACAGAGATCGAGAAGGGAAGCCTTACCGTCCAGGTTATTGGGGAAACGTGTGGGAAAGTCAATTATTTGCGTGAGGGATTGTGAAATAGAAAAGTTAAAGGTTTGTATGCCAGCAAGGTCAGTTATAGAGTTTTTAAGCCACTTGGTGTGGTGGGAGTTAAAGTCATCGAACACGAATATATGAGCAAACGGAGAGAGAGAGAGAGAGCTTTGTCTATATTATCGGAAATGCTTTCGATTGCACTACAGTCTTGGGAGGATAGAGAGCAATAGAGGAAGAAGAGGTAGCTTATAGCATTGAGGAGAGATAGACGGAGACACATGTATGAATGGACTGGAGATTCGAGAGAGAGAGAGAGAGAGAGAGCTCTCGTAAGCACGAAGGGAAAAGTGTAAAATTGTAGATATCTCTTTTTCGGCGGATCTCTGAGTAAAATTAAATTGAAGTGCAAAGTTAAATAAAAACTTGAACCAGAAAACTAATGAAATTATGGAATATGAAAGTGACAGTTGTGCCAGTAGGGAGCTGGGATAAATCCTGAAGAACCCATCGAAAAGGCTGGGGAAACAGGAAATCAGAAAAAGAATCACAACCTTCCAGTCGCCAACACTTGTGAGATCAGCTAGAATATCGAGAAGACTTGCTTGATTTCAAGTGGAACCCACAAGTTATTACTAGTATGAATACACAATGACCGAAACAACACTAATAATAATAAAAAATAGTGATAGTAGTCGGACAGATGGCAGAATTTTCTCTATGAATAAAAAGCAAAACAATGATAACATAATAATGCTAACAAAAATGAGTACAAACGAAACGCTTGAGTGAAGACATCCCAAATGACAATTGAAACAGTGATTAATATACGTCTTTCTCTAAACTTTGTGTTGTTTGCTGTTGTAATAGCAGAAATAAATGTTTTGTCAAAACTTTAAATATTTCAGAAATCCCATTAAAATTGCCTAAAATATTGAAATTGAAACATATATAACATTGAAATTGAAGCATATATAACACGATATTAACACAATCTTGTAAATATCGTAACTACCATAATGGTAAGTATAGAAACTATAATACAAACATTAGGACTTTTCTCATTATGACTGAACAATATATTCTGACACTTGTACATTAGTTTCTACTGCACAAACAACGCTATTAACTAAATGTCCATACGTTTAATAACTAATCATGGAAAACTGTTGCAAATTTTGTATATAGAATTGGTTTGTTGCTTAAAATCACCCGCAGATGTTACAGTGGTAGAAAAAAAAATACCTTTCTACCGTTACAAAACTTAATTATTAGCTCTTGACTCAGCTATAATTTATGCACATCTCAATATGTACGAAAAGCGTTATATGACATTGTCGCAAGAGGCGTGAAATGTAAGTCGCCTCGCCAGTTGGACTTAATGTCACAGAATGGCATAATATTTACTCCAGTTTTCCGTTTTCTCTCGCCTTTCCTTGCCTAGCCACATCAGTGATGTAATCTCTGATCAAGTTAACTCACCAGTATGACCTCATTTCACTTTTCTTTTCTCTATCTTGTAATATCTATTTATTTCGTTGTCTGAGCAAAATATTGTCTAATTATAGATTCTGTAAATATATAGCTAAATTGTTTCTAATGAAATATTATACAGATGTGCTTGTCTGTATGTATCTCAGGTCTATAAATGTTACTATATGTTGAATTGGGAGGGTAAAAAATATTTATTTCATCTAGCCACTCCAGTATTTTTATCTCCTGATGCTTTCACTCTCTTAGAGTTCCAGTCATTTTCAGTTCCACTGCTGTAACAAAAGCTGATGTTTATCGTCTATTTCTTGTCGATTTCTCTTTCTTTTTGACCCTCGGATCTATTACTTACCAATCGAAGAATATTGTTGGCAAAATATTCACAGAATAAGAAATTCTTTGTGTCACATTTTGCACACGTATAAAATACCTTCTACCTATATACACTCATTATTACATAGACGAAGGAGAAGCAATAGGTCACTTGCCTTATACGGAGATGAGCTGAATTTTGATCTCAATTTATCACAACGGTAATAACAGCGGTACTAAAAATTATAAACCCATGATTTTAAATGCCACTTATATTCGTAAAATGCAAGTTACACAAGCGTGTTTACTCACTTATGTGTGTGTGTGATTGTGCATGTGTGCGTGTGAGCAACAGAATAATTACCGGATGAATCGAACGTTAGCATAGACATAAATTTCGATCCCAGGTCTAACTCAAGCCACTATTCAATTAAATCTAAAAAAAAAAAAAAAAGGACACATTATTATCACATGCATCTGACGAATAAATAACGCTTTTTTTTTCAGTTGAAAAACTCTTTAATTTACAATTTATTGCAAAAATCAATTACTTGTCGGGTTTTAATGGAGCTTTCAGAACTTATTCAAAAGTGAATAAAATTATTTTTAAAATGTTTGTTTTTTAGAAAGTTATGTAAAAATTTTTTTTTTCATCTGTTCCCCGCCACACTTAATTTTACGAAAACTCGAAATTACAACTATTTGTATTTTTGTGATTATTTTAATTAAATGCAGAAGAATTTGAAGGATGTAAATCATCGAATTTTTTTTTTTTTTTTTTTTTGTAAATCATATTTAAACCTGAATTGTAAAATGCAAAACCCCAATAAAACTAAGATATTATTTAATTAGAAAAGTTTTAATGGCTTTTATGATTAATATTTGTTAAGGACATTAATGTCTGAAGCCAAAATATTTTTCCGATGGAAAATGAATTTTTCCAAGAATTGTTTTCTTTTTTTTTTTTCAATTTAAAATACAAAATGTGATAAAGTTGTCAGATATTTTACAATTAAGTTTTAATATGTGTCTTTTTGGAAATCCTCTTATTAAATAGATCTATTTTTACAGATCTTAAATTTGAAAGAGTATTACGATCTGTGAAGCGTTTCTATTTTTACAATAATTTTTTTAATATGCCAAAATATGTATTAAAAATGTTTCCGGAAAACTACGGAGGCACAATTCAGAAATAATGTCCCATGTTTTAAGAGTTATTTCAATTGGTAGCGAGGACCCGGCCTTATAAATTGCGTTACTTTCATTCTGGATAGCACGTGTCAAATTCTCTGACTAACCAACCATCATCGTCGCATTTTCAAAATTTTTAATTTTCTTTTTTTACATATTTTACTAATTTTTTTTCTTTTCATTTTTCAAATATAATCATTTTTGTCTTTTTTAGTCAGAGATATACTGCAACTGATACTTTTCCGTTTTTAGATTCAATTTTAAGGACAGAAACAATACAGTGCATATCTTCGTTAAAAAAAAAGTACTTAAAAATCAATAAAATATTGGACTTTTGAAAAATTTTTAATTTTTAAGAATTACTTTATAGTTAAATAAGTTGGTTCACTTAAAATTTAAAAATACTGTCACTTCTGTCCTTCCGTCTGATAAATCACCCTGACGTTATTTGTCGACACGTTCAAGTAAACCGAAACGTCAATTCACACCTCCAAAAACAATCACAACAGTTAGACATGCTTCTCTTATTTCCAACTAAATTTTTTCTGCTAAAAAATTAAGTAACGTTTTCTTTCAATTACATTAAGAAGTGTACTTAAAAAAAAAAAAAAAAAATTGCCCACTTCTCATACAAAAAAATCATTCATCCATGCAGTCTCTGTATGCGCATAGCGGCTCACTACTCACCAATTAATTCTGACTTTAATGACGAGTTATCTCTCTTGGACTGTATAAATAATAAACGAAGGACTTATTTTAATTCTGGTATATTTTATATCTGCTTTAAAAAAATAATAGAGCCATTGACAAAAATGTTGTGCGTTCGAGCTGAAAAAGGAAACCTAATTATTATGTAAGAGACTATTTTTATTTTTGAAAAAGCATTTTTCTCCTACTCCCTCTCTCAAAAACAGTAATTATAATAACTTTTTCATTCACTTTAAGTTTCTATTTTGCCACATTAAAACACGGATCTCCTGATTGTTTATCAGTTCCTCTTTCAAATCAAATTTATTTTTGTTAATTGAATGATTCTTCTGTAGAAACACCTCACGCTACATTTCTTTCTTTCTTTCTTTCTTTCTTTCTATGAAAAGTTCTTCTTTGACAAAAATTCTACAACGAGACTGAGTAAAATGAAACTGTCATGGATTTATTTAACTGACTTTCTCTCTCACTCTCTCACACACACACATAGACATACATACACGCACACAAACGATCGCAAATTTGCGTATATCACACATATTCAAAACATTTAGATAAAATAAAAGAAGAAATATGAATGGAATAAATGTTATGATTTAGTGAAGAACTTATTAATTTATAAAGTTAGGTACCTCCAAAGGTTCGCTAAAAAATTTTGAATGTAAATTATGGTTTGTTTTGTTTTAAATGAATAAGTAATCTCCCTTGATACTTAATATAAAAAAATAATATTCACAAGTCTAAATTAATTTTTTTCATATATATTTACAAATCCTGTTTATTTTAAATGCCATATATATATATATATATATATATATATATATATATATATATATATATATATATATATATATATATATTAAATTAAAACACCTTAACCCAAGTATAATATATAACTGCGCCAACAATGCGATAATCAGATATTTTTTATTAAAATTTAAATTACTTAACGCCGAACGGTCATTTTATATAGTAGTTGGCACCTGAAGATTGCATTGATAATACGACTCGTGCTATCATTGACGGATAATGTGTATGTGTATATATATATATATATATATATATATATATATATATATATATATATATATATATATATATATATATAAACATATATATTCCAGCTGGTGAAGCTGCTTTCAACTCGATTCACTTGATTCAAACATTTTCTTTATATATGTTATAATACTTTGATCGTTTTGAATGCCGAAGGGATACTATGTAGGGAGGGAATCTTGAATGAATTTGTCTAGAACGGTAAAGAAACTGTTAGACCACCTAAGAGAAACATTTTAAGATTTGTGTTATATTTTATGGTCTTGGTCAAAAAAAGAAACTGTTAAGAACTTTATTTGCTCGCCTTTACTTCACAGCAGTTTTTTTTTTAGTTTATTTTGTGCATTTATTTGCAGTAAATTAAAAAAAAAAAACAACAAAAAAAACGTACATCTGGTTCTTATAAAATCTGTATATTGTACTGATATCTGGCTATCAGAGCTAGACAATGTTTGTGCTTTTTGAAATTTTATAGCTTTCTTCATGGAGTTTTTTTTTTTTTTTTTAAGAAAAAAACTGATTGGTGCACTTCCGGTCTCTGAATGATTGCACTGTTACAAAATGAGGCTCGTTTAGTGGAACGCATTGATACCTCGACAAAAGAGGTAAACAAAACAAAAAAAAGAAAGAAAAAACGAAGCTGAAAGGAAGACAAAATCTGGAGAACGAAATAGCAAACATTTTAAATTTCCAATATTCTTCTGTTTTTATATCGACTTGGTGTGACGATATTGGCAGCCTTTGTGTAATACCTTATGCATTTTAAGTATGAAAATATTGAATGGTTTTCTGTAGCTAATTTGATACAATTTGTAGAAGTTTGGTTGGAAGAAAGTTGTACAGTCAGTTAACCTTACATATGACATTAGGCAAATGTTCAGTTTTTAATTACAAATCGCTATATATTGTTTATTGGTGGTAATTAAAGCGATCAGTGCCCCTTATTACTTCTCAACACACACGTACTACCATCTAAATAAATAAATACTTTGTGAAGACTCAACCACAGTGTTTTCTTTTCGTTTTTGGCTTAATTATTTTGTTACTTGATATGATAATATAGAAATGCGATACGTAACGTTTAAAATGAATTCTTAAAAATGAAAAATCATTCTTGAAGCTTTTATTTTAGTTTCAATTTCAAGTTAATAGACTGAATCTTAATGTTTTCAATAAGTAAAATACTTTATTGTGTTGCAAAATTAATTTTAATTGACTGGAAGAACTATTTTTAACCGCTAAATGTTGACGATTTTAGGCATTTTTGCATCTGTCAGGACCATGTATTTCCCTTTATTAAAGTGTAGGAGTTAACTCCTCCTTAATTGTCCAAATTGTTCACTAGGGGACGCTCTCCCTACACTATAAATACTGGGTGATTTCTTGCCGCGTTTTCTTTTTACATTGCATTTCAGTGAACACATCTACAATGTAAGCTCTCGCAGAAGATTAGAGTCTTGCCCACTTGTTGGAAAACGCCATGAAACACACACACACACACACACGTACGTACGAACATTCACTAAAATACAAACTCTTTACGTTCACACACAAACACAAATGTCAATGTCTATGTCCATTGTAAATTCTGTTGTTTAATACATATACTTGTTTGCATATATATATATATATATATATATATATATATATATATATATATATATCGGTCTTGTTTGTTTTCTTTACACTTCTTTATGGTGGATTCGATCTCTGATTCCGCCATGTTCTTGTAGTGGACCTTCTTCTAGCAGGAATAAACTCACGTGTTCCTAATTTAACAACAGTAACACGTAAACACACAGTCCGCTACAAAAGCATCTTTCAAAAATCAAATATACTTTTCTGAAACTTTATTTGAACTTATTTAAATTTTAAAATATCGCATAATGCATTTTTAACATGGAAGTAGTTGTTTATTTAAGGTGTTGAGAGCTTGCTTGACAACCAGAAATTTAACTAAATTTTTTCTACGAGAGGACATGTAAAAATTACTTGAGGAATATAATGTGAGTGCATTTTCATATAATTTTAACTACCCAGCAATCTTAAAAAATTAGAAAATATTTTCAATAATCTAAAGTTTTATTGAATTTTAGGTAATTTAGTTGTAAATTTACTATAGATACCGCTCTTATTTTCTGATAAGGTCGTGTATGGACATTTAGACACACAAAAAATTTTCAAGTCGCTGAATTGTAGTAGGATTTTCCATTTATGATTGGTAAATATAGTTTTTACTTAATAATGATAGCATCTAACCGGTACAATTTAATGCAGAATTAAAAAGATTTAAAACTTTATAAATAATTATAATTTAAATTTCTAAAAATGTAAACAATTTTTGTAAAACAATATACCCGAAATGGTGTTCGTTTTCACACGTCTTCAATGTTAAAATCAATAGACGAAAATACATCAATTTTGACAATTCAAGTACTGTACGCTTCTATGACAGTTGGCATAATCCCGTCAAATATCCTATAAACCTACATTGTTTTAAATCCAAAATTTGTGCAAGTTAAACACGTGGAGGTTCCCAGCCAAATATAACAACTGATGCATTTTAATTGGTTGAAAAATATCAATTAGGTGTCGTCAGCTACGTCCGAATGTACCGACCCAAATTTTGATCTCGAGTTGACGCCACAAAATATAAACGTGTTCCCGATATCCCACGTGACCAAGAGAACTAATAAAAACGAAACTTCGACGCGACTTGGTCAGTGGGCACTTTATAGAACTCATTCACTTGACTTCTTTGGAGATCGAACAAAGGAGACGAACCAAATTCTTCAACACGACAACGAACCTTGTCAACCAATTCCAGGCTTAACGTTAATTACTTAAATTAAAATAAATCCAGCTTGCAAAAAATAAAAAATAAATAAAAATAAACGCTCACTTCCACAAAAAAAAATTCTATTCCACAACAAGCATCTTCGATAAAAGAGCGACAACTCTGCAAAAATCAATGAAAAAAACAATACTTCTTTTTTTATATTTAATACAAATAAAAAACAACTGTTTAATTTTCTTACAACAACAAATATACTTAAGTACACCTTCACATTTTCACACATACAGTTCAGCAACTTAAATTCTTTCAGTATCACACGCCAAAGAACTCTAAAGTGTTTTTACTTAACCATCATATATTTTTGTATTTGTTGTGTTTACAAAAATTATTTATTGTTGAACAATTTCTTCTACTTGATTATTTCTCTTGTTGTTGTTGTCTTTGTAACAAATGATATAGTAAAAATAATAGAGGGTAAGTTTGATTTGTATTTATAACCAATATATATTGGCTAAACCACTATACCTGAAAATAACTTATTTTATTGCTTAGAACTGAATTATCTATTGTTATGTTGAACTTTTTTGATTACAGGAGTAGCTAGGAAAAAAATTGACTTAAAAATGCGTGGTTTAGCAGCAGAGCGAGAGTTAACCATTCGTACACTTTGTTTTACAATATCTCTAAAAATATCGAATTAAATTTATTGAATTTAATTATATCACATTAACTTTGCCTAACGACTCTCTTGATAAATAACTTTTTTATTAATTTTCTAGTATAAAAATATTACATTTGCTCTTATATTTTATATTAATAGTAAAACTAAATTAAAATTCAGCATACATTTTAAATAACTTTTATAGATCAAATGTAAATTACACATGAAAAATTAAATTTCATCAACAATATTTTTGTTGTTATGAATTCTAGAGAAAGATATTAATATTTTTTATTTATCTGTCAAATAATGATATTCATATAAATTTATCAGTATAAAAAGAATTGAGTAAAAATGCCACCGGAAGAAACATAAAATATTACTAAAATAAACTTTCTTACGGAAATCTTTGTAATATTTATAAGAAGAAAAACCAGAAAAAAATTAGATTAGTAAACTATTTCTTTAAATCAAGCAAATTAAAATTATGTAATAAGTATAAGAAGTGTGATAAAAATTCAACATACTTTTTTTATCTGTTAAAAACCGAAAGCAAACAAATAAACAAATATAATTGATCATTAGTGTATTTGTTTTATAGATAAACATTTCATAAAATAATTTAAGTAAAAAATTAACTTCCAATAAGACCAAGATTCCTAAATTACATTTTTTGTGAATTTCACACCAAAACGTTTGTTTTTGCAATAAACATAGCAAGTTCGAAGGAAATAAAATAAATAAATCTTATACTTATTTCAATAAGCTAAAGTTGTACCGAGTGTAAAAAGCAAAATTTTCTTGCGAAAATCTACCACATCAAGGAATTAGAGCAAACTCAAAATCAATATATATCGTTCCCAGTAGAACAATGAGATTTGAAATAGGCCTGCAACACTGATCCTCAGTTGCACTATGTGTTGACCACAAGTAAAGAACGCCATGTTCATAACCCAATAAGAATAAAAGGAAATGCGCATGTAATAATAGATGATGATAAGATCAGAAACGCAAGAGCTCATAACTTATCTAAACACATCTTTTTTAAGGATAACTGAAAACCATGTATATTCGTAATTCCAGTGAACTTTGACAATTCATAAATCGAACCCTGCTAATATATTTTGGCGATTGAGGAAATTTTGCTGATACCGAAAACAGAGACGAATGAGTGTCTTACATTTTTGTATCTATAAATGTGATTAAAAGAGTGCTTCCGAAAGTATATCAAAATAGAATAGAACTCATTTGAAAAGACTACACACAAAAACGATGCGTGTATAAATACAGACATAAATAGTGCGCGCATGCGCGTATGCATACGTGTGTGTTTGTGTCTGAGAGAGAGAGAGAGAGAGAGAGAGAGAGGGAGCATACTGAACGCAGTACGCCTGCGCTTAGTGATGTAAAATAAAAAGAATATTGGGAGTGAATGAGTGTTGGGGAACTAGCCGTTAAAATGTTTCTTTTTATATTAATCACTGACTATATCCACGCTTATTATTAATACCTTTTACTTCGACAATTTTTGTAATAACCATGTAAACCCGGATTCCGCCCGAATTTCAAATTCAGTTTAGCATATTATATTGTTTATTAATTCTTTAGCTGTTTATTAATTATTCATATCGTTTAATAATAATTATTCATTATTGACAATGATTATTTAAAAAATAAACAGGTTCTTCAGTAGATTTTTATACTAAGTTAGTAGTAGTAATAGGAAGATTATTCCTGGCAACACCAGCAAAACCTTCTAGTGTTTGTGTGTGTGGCCTAACTCAAGTTAGTCTTTTCCCTTCTTCCGTTCTCGCATTCAGTTTAAATCGGCTTCTGTTCAGACTCTGAAAGCGATCTCTGGAATTGGGCCAACTCCAGAGATCGGTTATCAACGCCCGAATGATTGATGGATGGATTTAGACTGTACCTACTGGGCGAAGCTGACAATAAAAGAAAGAAAGAAAGAAAGAAAGAAAGAAAATCGTAAGGGAAATGTGCAGGAAATGAAGGAAAATACTGAAGGAACAAACGCGAATATTCTAAAAACGTTGTCGGCAAGGAACAATGAATGAAAGGAATGCAATATTGAAAGAAGTGAAATTATGAAGAGTAAAAAGAAAAAAATGTCTTAGAATTAAAGATTAAAAAGAAATAACAGAAAAAGCAACAAGAAAAAGGAAGGAAAGAAACAAAACGATAACAGAAAGAGATGAAAGAATAAAACTAGTAATATTTTTAAAATAAAACATTAAACGTGAGAAAAAGAAATAACAGCTTTTTCATGACCGTCTTCTCACCTACCCGTAGGTCTTTTTGTAGTTTTGTTTTCAAATAATCTGACTTCTTTCCGACTTGAAAAATACAGCCGATCAGTCTTCCGCCATTGCTGAAAATATATGCAGTACTGGCTTGTTTAATGGAGCGTCGCTAAGCGATTACCCTGTAATAAACAATGTTTATCCTTATTACTAGCAGCCCTAGGATACACAGCCCAGTGAATAAAAACGTTGGTTGGATCCAGTAACTTGACCCCAACAGTTGTGGGTTCAATACTTGGCTACTGCAGTGGGGAACAAAATCTTGGAGAGTTGAGTTTAAATGGAGATAACTGAGACATCCGGAATAGGCATGACACGTGGAATTTACCCTGATTGGCGAAATAAAGAGTTCCGTTCAAAATACCAATCAACTGAAGAAGGCCAGAGCATACAACGGCCGGAACATCGATTATGTGGAAGTAAAGATGGGATAACAATCCGAACAATGTAAATAAAATTTATAAATATAATTATCATTCCATTTTCTTTAAATTTCGTTGTTATAGTTATTTTCTCTACCATTTCTACTTCCTTTTCTGCAAGTGTACTTCTTTTTTCTAAGCTCTTACATTATTATGGTCACACAAACACCTTACCCCACACTCCGACAAAATCTGTGAAATGTCCGGTGTACGTTTATCATCTGATTGTTATCTCAAGTATACGGTCTACCTATATAAGACCACGACCGGAATCACTTTTTTTTTTACAGGCGAAAGATTTTATTTATTTATCTGTTTCCTTTCCCCCTATTTGTAGATAGTGGGTGGTTGTTTTAAGAACTGTCTCGTATAATTTACTGTCTATGCAGTTATAAAAACTTCGGGCCCAAATTAAATAATTTTGGCCCATTTAATTTCGTCTTAAGCCAATTTAACCAGGAACCTATTGTATCACATCTTTCATCTTGCGAAATAAAATTTGTAAAACGAAATAAACGGATTTGCTTATTATTTAACAATATGAGTAAATTTCTCCCTTATTTATAGACTACAAAAAACGGGGTTATTCTACTAAGACTAAAATAGGTTTGACTTTACCTTCCATCATGCCAGTTAATTTTTGCAGTCTTTGTTTAGTTTTCGTGTACCTTGAGAAACTTTGTTATGATCCCAATAAAAATGCCGGAGCTTACAACGGCCGAAACGTTGTGATAAATATGGCAACAAAGATGAAGACAATAGTCCGAATAATGTAAATAGTGTACCCAATAAAAATATTAAGCATTTCATCAGCAGACTTTCAAGATTCTTGGTGTCAAGAAAGAATTATGATTCTCCTGAAAATATGTCTCTGTTTTTTACCAAATCAAATAGTTGTACAAATAAATATAAATATGCTTTCTGCATTAACATTTAAGCTCGTAATTAGGAAATTGTTTATCTTCGCCAAGAGTGATTGCATAATTTTTACGATCCGTTTATTGTCTGACTGCTAATGAACTTTACCTTATTTTCAGTCAAGTATGCTTACCAAAATTGAAATGCTATCTGAAGTAGAGTGAAATATTTGCTGATTTTGGAACACGTTGGCTTTGAAATTTCTTCATTACAATGGACTTTTACGATCTTGTTTAGAAGCAATAAAATGTCTCTTTTCTTAATTTCCTTCTTTCAATTATTTCGATTGTTTTACTTGATTTGGTCCTTACCTCCTCTCCTCGCTCTTGTCGAACATCACAACAGTGTTTTTTGGGGGCAATTCATATAACACTATAGTATCTATCAACATTTTCTTTGAGTTGTGGATTAGAAATGAACTTCCTATTCACAAAACTTATTTCTATTACAAGCATAGTGATTGGGATTCATTTCAAGATGCCCCTTGGATTGATATTCTTAGGACTCCCTGGAGAATAGTGTCACGGACATTTCTTTTTGTGTTAAAGCCGGCATTGATGCCTTTGTACCTTTCGTAAATATCAAGTGAAACCACAATCTTATTCTTGGTTGACACCGGTCTGTTTAGCTGCTGAATCGTACAGGAATTACTTTTTCTGGCTCTACCAGTGTGATAGTTCCGTTCACAACAAATGCCTATTTTTTGTCTGCACGCGATAATTGTAAACGAGTCCTCAAAGAGGCCATGTCTTTACAAGTTTAAGTTTGGTTCTCGTGACTACTCTGTAAAATAAGAGTAATTTTTCTATTTCACCTCACTCAATTTGAGGTGCTAAAATCTGCTGATAAAGCAAAATATTTTATTCTTATATTCTCTTCAAATCTTTCTCTTGACTACCTTTGCCTGCTCTTTCACTTAGAGCTGTGAGTATCTAATGTGTGATATGTGCATATAACACCTTCCCTGGTTTCTGATATTATCTCTATATTTGACCCCCACATTGCATGGTATCCTTGAAATTATCTTTCAGAAATGAGCTCCTGAACTGTGTCCTGTTCTCTATAAACTCTACAGCAAATACCTTGCTGCTTCTTACTTTTCTGTTTGTTGGAAATCCTCTTCCGTAGTTCTAGTCTTTAAGGACTCAGGCGCACCTTCTGATCCTTATAAATACCAGCCTACCTCTTTTGGCAAAGTATTAGAGGCTGTACTTAACTCTGGATTGGTTATGCATCTCAACTCGCAGGGTATGCTTTCAGACAACCAATATGGCTTTCGATTCTCAATGTGAACTGCTGATCTATTGACGGTTATTGTTGAAAGAGTCTATCAAGCTTTTTCACAATTTGAAGGTTATTGTATTTCTGGGCGAAAGTTTTAACTCATTCAGTATTTCATATCAAATCGTGAAATGAAAGCCTGGCCACTCGTCTAGATCTTTTTGCATTAATGACGGTGTTCCTCGGGGCCCTATCCTTGGACATATGTTGTTCCTAATTTTCATCAATGACCTTCTAGATATCATCAGTTCCCAACTCGGTATCTATGCTGATGATGCAACCATTTACTCCTGTCTTAATAGGAATTTTGGTCAGTTCGATAAGGTCAAATTAGCAGCTGATCTAAAAAAATGTCCTACAATCAGTTGTTAAATGAGGCAAGGAATGGTTTGTTAATTTTAACGCCTCCAAAATGCTCTCTTTTAATCATCTGAGAGAATCCCTTTTGCCTGATGCTAACTTCCAGGAGAATGACACATTGCGCATTTTCGGGGCAAAGTTTCCGCTGACAGGAAGTGGAAAGATTATATTGAATCAATTGCAAAGTCTGCTGCTAGGAAAGTTGGGCCATTGTGCCGATTTAGATAATTATTTTCACCAATATCTTACATATATAAAAGTCTTACGTTCGTCTTTACTTTGACTGTTGTTGCCACAGCCGGTCTGGTGCTCTTGCTATTTATTTAGATTCTTGCTAAAATGAAAAGAATTTGCCGTATTATTGGTACTGACCTAGCATTTTTCGTCAGTCACTTCCTCACCGGCCTAATGAAGTTTTATGTTGCAAAAATTCGCATGTATTTCGCGTATTCTCTGCACTTTCCAAAATCAGACTAGACGACAAACCACAAGCTCCTCGAATTAAAACTGATATTTTGATGCTAAAATTCAGAATTTATCTGTAAAGTGACATAAAGGTATAAAAAGCAGTGTAATTATTTTAATAAACTCTTTATTGATTTGAAAATATATGAATCAAAAGCCATATATATATATATATATATATATATATATATATATATATATATATATATATATGTGTGTGTGTGTATATGTATGTATGTATGTATATATATATATATTCTGTGTATTAAAGGAGCAAATGTACTTTAAGGAACCATTATTAAAAGACACCTCGTTACGTCACATTTTTTGCCTACCGCACGACACTCATTAGTACCTTGATGATGACTTAAGAAAATCATATAGCTTGTACTTTTCTTCCGAAATGAACATCGGATAATTTCCGACGGAATTTACTCTTTGTCTGATAATATCTATCTTTCTCTCTCTCTCTCTCTCTCTCTCTCTCTATATATATATATATATATATATATATATATATATATATATATATATATTATGACCTCCTACATAATGAGGTGTTGGTGCAAGCGCACCAGTAACCTGAGCAACCATAGACTTTAGCAAACCTTTAGTTCAGCACATAATATATACTCAATGGGATTAGGATCGAGGATGTTTGGTTGTCAGGTCAATACAGTAAATTCTTATTCATGTTCATAAAACAATTCCTATAAAACTTGTCGCGTGTCAAAAACTGCTACCTAATAAGATGTTCTTCTGAATAACGCCAGTTACGAGATGAAACATGGTGCCTATGTGTGTTTAAAATTGTTTGCGTCAAAATATGTATCCAAGCATGCTATGTGTTGGTTGAGGCTAACGAGAACTGAGGGCGTACTGCAACGTGTGTACTTATTCTTTTAGGATTAAATCTAGAGGGCGAAGGACCAATGGATTTACTGAAAGTTACCTGAGTGTCACCTGTCAATGACTGGGGAAGGTGCCGCCTTATCTTGCTGACACAAATCATCACTACCGGAAATCAATGCAGCAAGATCTATGCAAATCACACCTGTCAATATAGATTCCAGTTCATAAGGAATATTTCGGTTCTCTAACAGAAGACATCTCACACCATTACAGAGTCACTACTAGCTTCCACAATACATTGCTTACGGGCTGGATCATGCAGTCTCCTCCATAAATGAACACAACTGTTGGCCAAAAAAAGTTGGAAATTCATTTGACCAGGGAACAAAGCACCAGTCTTCTACAGTTTTCAGTCTATTAAAAGTTTTTAACAACAATGTTAGTTTTATCACACTTCTGAATTACAATGTTTTTGTTATTTTGGTGTAGACTTGCTTGCCATACTAACAATTTTGAAAACGACTGAACCAATCGAATGGACTCGAAACCGAGCAGATATAACTTCCGAAAAAGTCTGAACGAGTGAATGTACTTTAAAGGAAAATAGAACCTTGCTTGATTGTGAAGTCTTCGTAGCTGAGCGTTCGATTTCCTTCTGTCATTTATTCGATCTGCATTTAATAATAGCAGCACGTCTTTTTCAGTAAAGCGTAACCATCCAGACTGCATCTGCCGATTCTCGTTCTTTTTAAGATATTGAATATTTTAAGATAGCTTAACCATGCGAAATAATAACTGAACACTTACCCTCACTCAACCAGCCATTCGTCTGCTCGATTTTCTGTCAGATCCGTCCATTCAGGCACGTAAAGCTTGAGATACCATCCTTTTACGGTAAGGCTTTCTCCAGCAAATTATCTAAAGATAAGAGCCCCGTTTAGACCGGCAAAATGGCGACTCTTGGGAAATAGGACGAAGGTGCCCTTCGAACTTAATAGCCGACTTACATTACTTTCTGCAACGCATGCAAGTGCATGAAGCGTGAATAGGAAGTTGAATGGTGAAGAAGTAACGGTGAAATCAGAGAAAAAGACAAGGTGATCTAGGAAAAGCAAATAAATGAAAGAGAAAGGCAAGACATAAAGAAAGAACGAAAAATGAAAAGCAAACATTGCGAAAGAAAGAGATTAAGGTTAAGGAGGAAAGTGAGTCGAAATAAAAGAGATACAATGAAATGGTCAACAGTCGTCTCATTTAATCTAACAAACATACACAAACCCTTTCCTTCTCTCGATATATATATATATATATATATATATATATATATATATATATATATATATATATTTAAATTGTGTGTATTTAGACAGCATTTTTTTCATTCATCGTCATCTGTGATAATGGCTTATGTAAGCCGAAAGCTTAGATTGGATTAAAAAATATGTATCAATATTGTGATTTTTTTCTTCGTTTAATGATAATGTTATTAAGGTTATCAGACGTTATGAAAATAATTTACATAAAATAAATAGACAACACGTGTCTATATTATTTAATGAAACATGTATATATATATATATATATATATATATATATATATATATATATATATATAATTCTTGCATATCTTCTGTTTTCAGTTTATCTTTTCTATTATTATCTGTCTATACATCACAGCTTCTTCATCCTTTCTTTCTTTTTAGGTACAAAATAGCAGTAATAAAAACTTTCTAAATAGAGCACACCAGAACTGATCTTCTCGATTACTCTTCCTCAAAGAACTTAATAACGTTAAACAAACACTAATCAACATCTTCCCTAACCACTTTATAGACCACCAAATTAGACTATTTCTCCCCAAAGCAAGTAATAACGATAGCGAACACACAGCCAAAAATCACATAAACATTTATTACAAAAACCAAATGCATATTAATTACAAACAAGAAGAATCTTCTCTAAGGCATATTATAAAGAAATATACTACTCCAAGTGATCCGAATAAAAAAAATCAAATTAATTATCTATTATAAAAAAATTTAAGACAGCCAACCTTATCCTCAAAAATAACAACACACCAGCTAAGTCAAAATTACAAAGAACGAACATTATCTATGAGATCAAATGCCCCTTAAGGAACTGTGTTCCTGATCAAACCGGACTCATAAATAATTACATCGATTACACAACCACATGCTTATCCAGACGTCTTACGTTACACCTATCTGATCACAGCTCCATTAGAACCCATTTAAACACACACACAGATTTACCCGATTCCATACTAGTAGAAAACACAAATATATTAACTGCATCCACCTGCAAAAAAGACTAAAAATAATGGAAGCTTTAATAATAAAAAAGAAAATGCCAACTCTTAACAATATTAACTACGAACAAAGCCACAATGTGCTAACCGTATTCGGAAATTAAAAACATCCCTACCACACACTAAGACATGCACAGAACGCACACACTCAATTAAGCTGAAAATCGAATCATCCTTGATAATGGCTAACGGTATAGCCGAAAGCGCTCGGAAATATAAAACATTTGGACAATTCTTACACACCCTTTGTCCAGAAAAGAAAGCTCTTGTCAGAACACAAGAAAAATTAAATAAAAAGTTTAACCGTATTACCTTGTCTGTCGTTTTTAATGAAACATGCATATATATATATATATATATATATATATATATATATATATATATATATATATATATATATATATATATATATATATATATATATATACTTTATAGCTTTGTTGTATAATATCAAGCAATGTTCCAATAACACCAACACTGTGCAATTCATATATTCATATATTTACCTATTTATATGTGTCCGTTTGTGTGTGTATAATTTGCAAGATTAAAGACATAGTGGGAAAAGGAACATGCAATAGCTATAGTTACATATGGTTTATATGCCTATGTACGTAAATATTGCGCATGAGGTATCTGTTGGCCAGGGTCTTATTTTGTATGAGAACTTTCCTTTGCTTCCCACCCGAATCATTGTTAACAGTTACTTCAAGCGATTTTCTTGTTTTTATCGCTTTTGGTTGTTTCCCCACCACGTCAGCCTCGAAATTCACGATACACACAAACATTTATTTTTAATTTAATTTGTGTTTTAATCTTCTGCACTCACTTTACACATCCGGAGCTCAAGGGATTTTATCTGTAGTCATCGTTAAAATAAAAATAAATAAAAAAAATTTAAATAAATGTGTGCTATATTGAGGAGAGGTGTGCGTGATTTCTCCTCCCCCAATGAAGATGCGAAGTTCTACTGTTTTATTATAATAGAATTCTCCGGAACATCAAAGCTTCTCAGCAGTAAATATAACCAAGGTCACGATTGGTTGACTGACACAAGATTTAGTGGATTACCGTTAAATAAAAGAGAAACAGTGTCAGCTCACATGTACACGTGTTTTTTAGAGAATTATATTATAATAAAATATATACACTTCTATAAATACGTGTGCTCGCTTTTCCTTCCTGGAGGTCGGCTATAATTTGACTCGGTGCTGCCTGTAATCGCCCACTTTCTAAATATATTTTAACCTGGTAGTGTGGTACACAAGTAACAACCTACCAAGTATTGAAAACTTATTTCGAAAGATGACAACTGTAGGACGATGGTCAGTAATGTGTCATACAGCATTCATGCTGTATGACACATTACAATATGTCATACAACATTCATTACCCAGTACCCTAATTATTTTATATTCATAGTGAAGCAAAAGTTCCATAAAACGGCCCCTCCTGAGAAACCCAATGAATAAAAAATATATATTATCCTACCTACTAACTCTATCACATCTACAATCGTAAAAAATCTAAACTCAACATAAAATTTGTTACTACTACATCTAAAACAATAAAAAAAATAATAGTCAATATTAAACAAATCAGTAACCTAAATCTTGAAGGATGAGTTTACACATCGCCAGTAATAATTGTCAAAAATACATGAAACCAAAAGGAACCTAAATATAAGATTATATGAATTCAAAAGGGATATTTTATAAAATAATATGTCAATTGCCTTGGTTCCCCAACGAGACTGACCGCAATTTTAACATAAAAAATGCTACTCTGATCAAAGGAGAAAATAATTCACTACAACTAGAGAGTGCCTTAATGGCAAGGTCACCTACAGTAAATGCATTCTGACTCTGTCAACATTTCACCATTCCAGACAGATCTTCTAATATCACAGTGTGGAATAACTACTTACAAAAGTGATGGAAAGAAAAAGAAATAGATTCTAAATGAATTCGGCTAGATATATTTTTTTAAAATACTAGCACTCTTTTGTCGTGCGCATGTGTAGTCCTACCACCAATAAAACTTACTCCAATGAAGTCCTGAAGGCTGAACCCAGTCACAAGTAAACTTTTTCCACTTGTCATGGAAGGATGTCCCTGCACGCACCTCCGGCGATCAACCTAAGGCCACATTATCCTGCAGGTCGCGCCAGCTCCTTTCTGTCCTTGTTTCATAAAATGACCGTCTGCTACTTCTACTTCAGGCCTTCTCATTTTCACTACCAACATTACCCAAGATGACAACAAACGATCAAAAATGTAAAACTAAACCAGCTTTAAAAAAATCACCTAAACACTAACATTTCCTTTTCTAACATCCGTGGTATTCGAACCAACTTCTGCAGTGTGGAATCGTTTTTCATTGAGAAGTTTCTTGATATACTAGCTCTCTTTGAGACCAATCTCAACACGTTTAACCCTCCTCTGACCTCTAGATCCATGGTTACATTCCTCTCCTTAGAAAAGACTCTCAAATCCACATGCACGACAAGGACCATCTCCCATTGGCTAGGGAGAGCTCTCTCGAATCTCCGGACCATTCATACATGTGTCTCCATCTCTTTCCATAATACTGTAAGCTACTTCTTCTTCCTCTATTGCTCTCCCTCCTCCCAAGACCGTGTACTCGAAAGCATTTCCGACAATATAGACAAGGGTATCTCTCTTCATTAGTTTGTTCATAAAATTCGTGTTCGGTGACTTTAACGCTCACCATGTCAAGTGGCTTAAAAACTCTATAACTGAACTTGCTAACATACGAGCCCTTAATTACTCAATCCCTCACACAAGTGGTTTACTTTCCCACCCGTTTCCCCAATAACCTGGACGGTAAGGTTTCCCTTCTCGATCTATTTCATCTCCATTACCCAGTCTAGTCGTACCACCCAGCTCTGCCCTATTGGCAATTCTGATCATGCTGTAGTGTCTGTCAACATCTCCTTCTACTTCACACCCAGTAAAGAAGCTCCTACTAACAGAACATCTTTCTGTTATCAACGGGCTAACTGGGACGCGTTCCGTGATCTCCTTCGCGATGCCCCCTGGAATGCGGTCTTTAATCTCCTCGTTCAAGAATGCGGTTCCGCGGTCTTCTGGGTAAAAGCTGGATTCGAAGCTTTCATCTCCGCAAGGAAATATAAGGTTAAATCACACTCATCTCCTTGATGCTCTGCTGCTTGATCAACTGTCATTGCCCACAGGAATCGCTTTTTTCACCTGTACCGTAGTGACATGTCAGATTGCAACAAACGTCTCTTTGTCTCAGCCCATGATGAGTGCAAACGTGTCCTCAATGAAGCAAAGTCACTATTTGCTTATAGAATGAAACAATGAATTGCATCTCGCAAATTCATCTCCAAAGATTACTGGCGTCTCTGCAAACCCAGAATACCTCCTTTGTTCAACCAATTTGAGATCCTGGCTTCCTCAGCCAATAAGGCCGAGTACTTTCTCGTAAATTCTCATCCAATTCAAGGCTCGACTAGTCCGGTGTTCCCACACCCGATTCTCCCCTAGAACTGAGGCTCTATTGAGCAAGTTGCACAAAACGCCATTGTTGGTATTGGGCATCATCTCTAAATTAGACTCCCATAAGGCTAGCAGTGGGAACGGGGTACCAGCCATTGTCCTGAAGAAATGTGCTCCTGAACTGGCTCCTGTCCTCTCCAAACTATACAACTACTGCCTTAACGACTCCTGCTTTCCATCCTGTTGGAAGTCTTCATCTGTTGTACCTGTCTTTAATAGTCTGGAGCCCCCGCTGTTCGTCTTAGGGTCCTCGACAAAATCCAGAGACGGATATAAGAATGTGGTTGGCATGATCTGGAATCTCGTCTACAGTCGCTCTCTCATAGACATGCCGTCGACTCCCTCTGTCTTTTCTACAAATATTTTCACGGTAACTGCCCCGACGAGCTATTTTCGCTAGTTCCTAATCTGCATGAATTTAAAGGTGCCACTGGGTCGGCATCTCAGTCCCACCTTTTCACTGTCAAGACGGCTAAATGCAGCCGTCTCTACTCTAATACCTTCATGTCTCGCACTTCCCGTTTGCGGAACTCCCTTCCTCTTACTTGCTTCCCTGATAGCTATAATCTCTAACTATTCAAATGCAATGTCAATCGACATCTCCAGTTGCCTTGATCTATTCCCCGTCCTTCTATTCATCCTTTCATCTTTCACGTCTCTTTACTCTTGCTCACACTCTCTGTAACCCCTTGCTTGGGGTGAAAAGCTTATATATATATATATATATATATATATATATATATATATATATATATATATATATATATATATCCCTCTAGCCAACCTCAAATGGCACCCTGGTGCCATTTGAGGTTGGCTCTCACGGACTTCAGCCACCAGTTCCTCATACCGAAACAACTTTCTTTCATGCGCCTCTTCAATTCCTTCTTCCCATGCTACTGTCAGTTCGCCAAGCAACAGATGTTGCTTCTCAGTATCAACTAAGACCAGACACAATGACCTCCACTGGCAGTGTAGCATCAACCAACACTCTCCACTTAAGGAAGTGGAGAGTGTTGGTTTTCTCACCTTGTTTCGCAGGTCCAACGAGGGCATGCTAGCATTTCTTGCAGCTGCTGCCACGACCACCAGAACCAAATTATGTCTGAAGGTGTACTAGCCATTCAGTAGCGCCATTGGACAGGCTGAGAGTATGTGTCGCAGATTTCCATAAGCACCACATAACCGGCAGGAGGGTGACTCCTGTACTCCTTATCTCTTCCAAATTGCTGGTGATGCTACCACATCATATGATGCTTGTATGAAGAACCTCAAATGTTCTGCGCCTAGACGCCACCAATCAGACCAACTGATCTGAACACCCTCAATACCCTCCCAGTTAAGCTATCGACCCTGCTGAGCCTGCTGCACAGTCCGGCGAGAGAATCCTTGCAACACCAAGCCACTTCCGTATGCATTTACTAATTTTCCTCTCAATAATCTCAACTCTAGACAGTGCCACCTCATATATAGTCAGCGGCCACATTAATCTAGGCATCAATTCTTCGCAGGCCCACCTCCGCTTGTTGGTGGATTTCAATCCCACGGTGACGATCTGTCACAGGGAAGTTATACCACCTCCCACGACTCTTCGCACCTTGCTCCCGCACTGTTGGTATCCTCTCACCTGAGATGTAAAACACTTCATGCATGACAGAACCTCCCATCATAGACAGTGACCTGCCATCATAGACAGTGACCTGCTTTTCTTTGGTTTGAAGGCCATCTGACTCCATTCTATCAACTCTGCAAGTTTATCCAAAAGCAACTGTTCTACTTTCCTATCATCTTGAATTATCGTCAAATCATCTATAAATGCTCGGATTTTGACCTCATTCTGCAGGAAGCGGTACTCTGGCGTCAGACCTCACATGATCACCTCCATCACCATCACAAACAGTACTGGAGAGATGGCACATCCAATCGCAATTCCCCTTTGCAGTTCCCATACCTTGTAGTCGTCGAAAAACGCAGTACGAACTGATTGAAGTACACAGCCAGACAATCCCTGAGTCTCTGCAGAACGTAGAAGAACTCCAATGCCAACTGTATCATGCTATGTGGTACTGAACCATACACATTATCAAGATCTAGCCAGATGACGTGAATATTCTTCCTCCTAATTTTAGTCTCACAGATCTTTGCCCAAATCATTGACACAAGCAACCTGGAAACACAGGACACCTGCCTTTAGAATACTAGTGTCTATATAGTTATTCCTAAGCAAGTACCCCTGACAAACACCTTAAAAACACCTTCCCTTCAACGTTCAGGAGAGATAATGGGCGAAACTGACTAAATGTCAACGAATTCGCCTCCTTCGGTATATACACCCCATCAGCTCGACACCAACAGTCCGGAACATCACCAACTTCCCAAATCTTCACAAGAAGCCTCCACAAACACCTCAGCAGCCTGGGACACCTCTTGTAGACAGCATATGTCACCTCATTAGGACCACCCGCAGAACACGTTCCTGCCCTCCGTACAACTCCTTGGATCTCCATCCAAGTCACTAGAGACTCAAAAGCTACTTCCGCGGCGTCAAGCCTGAATAAACCTAGCATCACCTCAGCTGTGACCTTTCTGCTGGCATCCGAGTACGTGCTCATAAGATGTCTCTCCAGCTCCTCCCGCTCAACACACAACGCGCCGCTAGTCTTCTCCCTAAACAACTGCTTCGTGAAGCGGAACGGACTTTCCGTGAATGACTTAAGGGCCTTGGCAGCCTTCTGTGGCTTTTTGGCAAGCCATTCCGCTCTACTTAGCTTGCTAACGCGCTTCCTTATGTCCTCCAGGATTGGCCTGATTTCCTCTGCCCTCTGCTTATCAGCCCGCATTGCTGCTCGAAACCTTCGCGTCTCTTTCCTCAATGCCTGGATGGTTCTCCGCCACCGACTTACCTGCACTGGAGCTAAGGACTTAGCTTTCACTTCCTTTAACCCAAACCTTCGAAGAAAGGATCCTGCAGGACACTGTGGTGTTCATCCTGCCACTGAATCGCTGCCACATTTCATCTTTGTCTGGTGTATCTTGCGACCCTTCACCGACTTGAAGACTCTTTTACAGCCATCACATTCCCTCTGGCTCTCACAGCCATCATTACCAGATGGTCTGTCCATTTTCGTACCCATTGTAACTGTAGCAAGTCGCGTGGTCTTACATCCGACATGAAACAGGCGACTCTGCCTGATCCACGGATGGGCCGAAAGATTATATACTGGTCCGGGTTTGCCAGACTTCAGGCGGGCGCGATCTTCAAAAGGTTTCCCATCCCACCATCCCTATATGCACAGGCCAGTTCTCAACAGCCATAAGGAACTGTTGTAGAACCCGATCACATATAAGCGCTGCTTCTCGCGAAAAAAAAACTCAAGACGGGCAGTTCCCGCCCCGCACCCCTATCACTGCTGTCACCGCACTATCATGGTTGTCACCATCCTTTCATGGTACTGAACACAAGTACACATCAAGTACTCCAGATCAGCTGCAATCTTCAGCTGAGCGCCGTGCTTCAGCAAAGTTTCGGTCCATTAAACTCAGTACCTTTTCACACGGTGAGCAACCGGTTTATGTTAATTGGATGCCACTCGATAAGAATTTTTGGGTAATCCATACACTTCCTTCCACCGCTTTTTCACCACAAACCTTTGTCACCGTATCCGCCTTTTGGATCCCAACACACTTGAGGAATCTCTTTAAAAAGGTAGCAGGAAATCCTCTACAGCCAATATATATATATATGTACACTAATAGATAAGTAAAATCTAATATATACCCGTTGATCTTCAGATGAACATCTGAAATCTTGTTAGCGTTTTGCGTTTTACTCAAAAATATCCCCGAAGACACGCTCCAATTATTGTCATTTTTAGGCCTTAACGTGTACTTCCGTTTGAATCTGTTCGTTTTGGTTGATAAGTGACACTATTTTACTGCTAAATTGTAATAAAATATTATTATTATTATTATTATTATTATTATTATTATTATTATTATTATTATTATTCCTGGAATCTAAATATTCGCATTAGGAATTCAGTAACAACAATCTCCTCAAATCTCCAAATATTTTCTCAATTTCTAATTTATTCAGTTGTGATTCTTGCATTTTATCATAATTCCAAACGTGTTAAATTTCATGAGCATAACTCCAAACCTCATGTTTTGCAGTTGTTTGGTACTTTTCCAATTTCTTTCTTACTTTTCCCTTCATCCTCTGGTTCGTGTTGAGTTTTTGTACTTCAGGACAAATACTCCTGAAATGTTCATCCATTTTTTTATTTGTTAAAATTTACCGTTTAGTCTTGATTCTAATAATTTTATATTCTTATTTCTTTCCTAAATTTCTTCCTGTTTCATTGAGACAAAATTGAATAATATAACGTATTTTTTGACGTTAAAAAATACGTCAAAAAACGATATTATTTTTGCACCAACCTAATAGTAATTTTAACTTAATTCCCTGATTGTTTTATTATCAAGTATTTCAATTGTGCCTGTCTTCCTTTGTGCAACATTAGCATTCTTCTTTCCTCTATACTGGATTTTATTCCTATGTCATCACTGTTGTTCTTCTAATCGATATTTTTAATACTTTTCTATTTGTTTTTGTCGGCAGTTGAATTTTTTTCCTGTTGTGTACGCTGGACATTCTCCTAATTTAATTGGATGAGTGGCAGATAATTCGTACCTGGATACGGTGAATATTTTTTGATACAATAAATCAACTTTATTTGTTCTTCTCGGATTGTACAGCAGTTGAGCAATGTTATAACGATTTCTGTACCCAGAATCAAAAGTTCTGAAACATTTGTTAAGCACATAAAGAAGGAAATCGCATACCAAAGCCACTGCAGTTTTTACTGACAGTTATGTTTGATATTGTTCAAACCCTATATAATATTGAATGTGATGAAAAGAAAAGATAGCAGACGACAGGTGGTAACACTTCGACACAAAATAAGAATTAGAATTTGTGTTTCTGTTCTACATTTGGATATACATCTCTGATCGATTTCATAAAGTTAACAAGGCCGTCCAATGTCCGCAGATTTTCTTGGGCGCATGTACAGTTGTACTGTTTAATATCAGTTTGAAACACTCAGGGTATATTTGAGGACATTAAACAACAACAAAATTTTCCCTTCCTGACGTTATATACAAAAGATAATGTAGTGGGCAAAAAATAAGAAAACTTCAAAATAACGGTAGAACATCATGAACGTACAAGTTTTCTTCTTGAGACAGATTTTAGGTGAATTCATTTATCCCAGTGATAAATAATACCTCATCTCAGAAATATAGACAGACTCTGTACGGACCCGATATACCAAAAATATGGAGAAAAATTGAGAAATCCTACCAGAAACTGGCACGAATATCGAACCATTTGACATTCCTACACCGGTGCAGAGACCTACAACTCATCCCTTCAGGATTGGCATCAAGATTTTCCATCAATTCAAGGAGAGCTCGTCGGGTCGCAGAGAAAGTGGTAGCTACAGCAAAGTGAAAAAGGATCCTACTATGAAAACGGAACGCAAACTGTCACAGATCCTAATCAAGAACAAGAATCACTTCGCAAGGATCACTCGCACCGTATAGGCAGTTATCTTCGTGGAAATAATCAAAGATGCTCCCATCCTATCCAACCAGATGGTGAGCTTGGATGTGGTGAGTTTGTTCACCAAGGTACCCACGGAGGAGTCACTCTCAGTAGTCAGAGACAAATTGACCTCTGACTCTTCCCTAGAAGAACGGACCAGTTTTCTAATAGATAATCTGATGGAGATGTTGACTTTCTGTACACAAACAACACACTTCGGAATGGGATCACACATATATCGACAGGATGAGGGCTTAGCAATGGGCTCGCCATTATCACCAGCAATGGCGAATATATACATGGAATACTTTGAGGAAATGGCATTAGAATCTATATCGTTAAAGCCTACTATATGGTTAAGGTACGTAGATGACACCTTCATACTCTGGCCACACCAGGAAGATGTCCAGGTTCTACTGGACCATGTGAACTCAATAAGACCTTCGATACAGTTCCCACTCCCATTCCTGGATGTACTAATATCTCGAACAGAGCATGGGTTCAAGACATCCGTATACCGTAAACCAACATTCACCGGACAGTACCTCAATTTCAACTCCCACCATCCATACAACGTAAAGAAAGGGATCGTCTGTTACTTACAACACCGAGCAAAAGTCATGTGGCGACCCAGAGATGTTAGATAAAGAATTGGTCAGTATAAGTAGTACCCTACAACGTAACAACTACCCTGGATACATGGCAGCAGCCTCCAAAAACTGGGATAGGCGGGTACAAAAGGAGGAGGAGGACAACAGCACTCAGAAAACAGTCTGCCTGCCTTATGTGAAGGGGTTATCAAAGAAAATACAAAGGATCTGCGGTCCATATAACATCAGGACAACCTTCAAGAGCTTGACAACACTTCGCAGATATCTCTCTCGAGTGAGACCCCCCATACAGGAGAACATAACTAAAGACTGTGTGTACGCTATCCCGTGCAGCTGCAGAAAGGAATATAAAGAAGAGACAGGCCGCCCCCTCAAGGTAAGGCTTCAAGAACACCAGAAAGCTGTAACGCGAGGGGAAGTAGAAAAATCAGGCGTGGCTGACCACATATGGAGAGTGAAGGGAGATCACCGTCCCCTGTGGGATCATGTTGAGATCATAGATAGGGAACACCATTGGAAAATTCGTAAACTTAAGGAATCAGCACATATGCTAGGCCACAAAAATCTCCTGAGCCGACCAAGCATAGAAATAAATACAATATGGGAACCAGTAATAAGGAGTGCCAGAGAAAAGCAATGATAACAAAGTTGCAATATGAGCTCTGGTAAAAACATGCAATGATAACAGCAAAATTGTAATATGAGCACTGGTAAAAATCGTTGCTGAAAACATTAGGTTTATAATACTTAGAAATTCATACCCAGATGTCCTCATGGCACAGTGGATAAAGGCGTTGGTTAGATCCAATGACAGGACCAAAGAGTGTGAGTTCAATACCCGGTTAAGGCAGTGGAGAACTTTCAGAGGGAAAATTAGCAGGAGATAACTGATAACTGACATCCATCAAACATGGCACGTGGAACTAGAACAGTCTACCCCAGTGATCGAAATAAAGGGTTCAGTTCGAAATTCCAACCACCTGAAGAAGGCCGGAGCGTACAACGGCCGAAACGTTGTGATAAATATGGCGACAAAGATGAGGACAATAGTCCGCATAATGTAAATACTGTATATATTTTGTCTTCTTACAACTGATTGATAGTCCCTTTTTCTCACTTTCTTTTACTTTATTTGCTGATTTTCTAGTTTTCATTTAGTGCCTGACATCAATACCGTGTTTTCTGCATATGTTATATTGTTAAGATTTTGAACACCTATAATAAATTCTGACAGGATCTCCAGCTTCCTCGAGTAGCCACGCTGTAAATATTGAATAACTTGTCTTACGCCTCTTTCTTTCTTTCTTTTTTTTTTTTTTTTTTGTGTCTGTGTGTACTTATTCAGTTAATTTGCTATCCGAATACAGGCGGTTTACTCCCACTATAAGTTCTGAATTATTCTCATGCCCTTCCTAAATAAATCAACGTTCCCTAGTAGATCAAATAAATGATATTAGTAATCAAATATAGGCGTGAAGTTTAAGCAAAATATCACCTGAGATCTAAAGTGAAAAAGACAAAATGAAAAAAATAAGTGGAAACTGTATCAATATTAAAATAATTATGATTATCGTAAGAACTCGGAAAAAAATTCTAACAGGAAACAAAAAAAAAAAAATAATCAAGTGAAATATTTCAATTATCACAGCCTCATCCCAATCCACCACCAAAAAAAAAAAAAACAAAAAAACCTGAAATGAAAGCAAGCAGATATAACAACAATGACAATATATTTATTCAAGGGCATGTTTGATGCTGGTAATTTTTGAAAACTTGAAATTTTTGTCCGAGTCAAATCACAAGAAATTTACATACTGCATTTTGTGCAACCAATATTTATTTTCAACATACTTTCGTTTCTTGTCAGTTCACTTAATTTAGTGATGAATATTAATCGCATAGATCGAACGTTATAAATTAAAATTTCAGGAATTAATGACTCATCTTCGTAGATATAAAACTATTCAACCTAGAGATTGAAATAGTAAAGAATGAGAGAAGAGAGAACACGAGAGAAAAATGAAAAGACGAAGAAGACAAAAGAATTGCTTGAGAAAAGAAAAAAGAAAACAGATAAAAAGAAAGAAAAGTGACCAGATCAAAGAGAAAGTACACAAATTTCAGAAGGTGAGGGGAAAGGTTATAAAATAAAAAGCTAGGTCAAAAAAATGCAAGATAAGGAGAGGCGCGAATAGGAAACAAATGTAAAAGGTGGATTGAGGTAAAAAGACGAGAGGGAAAGAGACGATAGTGAAAAGAAAAAAAAAACGAAAAGAAAGAGAAAGAGAGTTATACCGAACCAGAATCAAACAAATCCTCATGGCTTGCCATCTATTTTCCCAGGCAACTAACTTCACAGATTTCGAATAACATTTATCGCATCCCAACCCGAAATCCTGCTCTATGTCCAAATTTGAATTAGTAACTTTTAGATGCCTCCCTGCCTACCCAGATCCCTGAAATCACTTATTTACCGCCATAATTCATCTCTAGAATTTTAACCCAAATGAAAACGGTGAATACAGTTGGTGCACGTGCACACATACAGGTTTCGCCAGGCCACTGGCGTATATATTCCCTACGTAATTATTGCTATCACTGACCCGAGCGCTTATTTCAATTACATGCGGCCTTTTGGTGGACACTGGCCGTCGGCAAATTGATCGGTCTTGAGAGGTTCCTTCTAGGCCTAATATTGTAAGCGTTCATCTTACCAATTTACGAACCACCCACAATGCCGAGAGACAATTCTGGCATTTCTAAATATATGCAATTGCAAATAATTAAGAATACATACACAGATTGATTCATTTTCGAATTTATCACACTTATTTTTGAATTTATCACATTTGTATATCACTTTTTATAAATTGCATCTAATATTTTTTATCATTCTTTATTTAATAATATTATGATCCCAAAAGTATGTGTCTATACAGCTGTGCGCAAAAGATTTCCTTCTGATTAATCTTACCGAATTTGATTTTAGGGCATAACAACGGTTTTCAACAACCCAAAATATAATCTTTTTGGCCCAGGTAAGACAGTAAATTATAATGTGGTGTGTTATCTGTTACATCTTTGATGGGTGATGGAATTTAGTTTAAGTTTTAACGTGCGTTAATTGATAGGTTGATCGGTGGCAAGATTGAAGTCAAATGTGACTTGATGCAATTGTTTTACTTTGAATGGTCACTATTTTTTAGATGCGGGCAGTTACAGTCTTGTATCACCTGCCCGGTTTTGCCGTTCAGCCGTTGTCTGGCTAAATTCACATGTTCCTGGAATACTTTTGCAATTATTTACTACAAAAAAACAAAAAAAACAAAACAAAAACAAAACAGTTCTCACATCGAAAAGAAAATGGCCAACAATAATTAAACAGTGAAATCATCTGTTACATAATATCCGCGTCCTATTGCTACCACAGCTACACTACCATTTTACACATGACAATACACATACGTCATCACTCTGCATCCAATCCCACAATATATATAAAGTTCCCAAAATCGGTACATTGGATGGGCTTCGCCCGTCTACACTTGTAGAATTAAACTCATACAGATAACGTGTGCGTGTGTGTGTGTGTATATATATATATATATATATATATATATATATATATATATAAGTGTAGGATTGGTGTATACGTAATAAATTCCAATAACCAACAAATACTATTCTTAAAAGAGTGCTCAATACAGATTAGAGCAAATATAATTATTTATTCGAAAATTATAGCATAAAAATGTTATAAAATCACTACAAAAATAGCCATTTTGTTTCATCACTTCTGCTGTCTTATCAATGATGATGTTGGACGTAGAACAAAGGGTTTTAAAAGGTTCAAATCAATCAAACACCCCTCGCTAGGGAAAACGCTGTTACATAAGCTGTAATGACAAAATCAAAATACAAGTATATGAGAATTCAAAAAACTTGACAACGAACTTTCGTTATATTTAATGCTTTAATGTTAGGATTAGACTAAAATAGAATTCATTCTAACTAATAAATATTAAAATATACTATAAAATTAAAAATTACCAAATTAAAATTTAAAATTTAATCTATATTAAGTTTAAAATTATAAAATTATTTAAAGAAACTGAGGAAAAAAATATGTTTTGTTATTTTTTTTTATTGAAATTAAGTTGGAATAAACGTTAAGATCTGATGCTGTTCTGAACTCCGTTACAACTTAGATACATTTGAATGGAAGGTATGGATTAGGGACGGTGAAATCTTACAAAAGACAATACACACACAATCAGATTATAATACACAAACACGCAGACATATTTAGATATGAAAAAAGCGACGAGACAGGAAAGATGAAAAAAAAACAATAACAAAAATACATATACATACAATGAAAGGTACATATAAGCGATTATACACACTTACATTGATAAAGACACGCACATATGCACACATACATTAATAAAGACACGCATATATACCCACCAAGAAATATTCAAATTTGAAAGTGTTATTAAACGAATTCTGACATACTATTAATAATTAAAATATAACTTATACGGGCAAATATATATAGATAAAAATGGTTGAATAGATTAAGTTTAATATGGGGAGAATAGAAAAACAAATATTCGTCAATGAACAACATAAGGAAAAAGGACACTAAAATATACAGAAATCTAAATATGTCTGCGTGTTTGTCTATTGTAATCTGATTGTGTATGATTATGAACAATACTATTTGTAAGCAGGCCGCACGTGGAACATCACTTCCTCTTTTCTATTTGTTTGAAAAAAAAATAGTTACATTTTAAGAGAGGGACGTATAAGAATAAAGAAAAATAGGAGAGGCAAAATGGTTACAGAGAGAAACAATCGTCCTTGTTGATATCAGTTTGGTAAAGGATTGTTGAGGTGTTAAAGTGATGAGTCGGCCCGAAAAATTTAAATCGACAAGAACGGTCAGGGGTGTAGTCACAGCATTTCCAAGCCTCTGAATAGTGAGGAGTGGAGGAGAAAACGTGAGAATAGGAGAGAGTAAGACAATGAAAGAGGAAGTAGGAATAAGTTCAAACGATGGTTATAGTAATAATTGTAAATGATTAAAAACGAAGCCAGAGCTGAATTGCTTATATTTAGGCTGGAATTATTGCTACTAGTTTTGTAATCAATGAATGTATTTTGTAAATTAAGTTAATTTTGTGATTAACTAAGAGGTGGAGATTTTTTCTTGTTATGTTGAATACATAAGTTATTTGTTTTGTTTTTAAACGATAAGTTTTAGTTCAGAATTTAAGATACAAGTAAAAAGGTATATAAAAGTATGGAATATTAATATAACTTTTATAAGCAAATTTGAACCTATTGTCAGACTGTTTAACGTGTAGAATAAGTATGGATGTAAATCAATTTATCTAGTATTATGTGCAAAATATTTTAAGAATCATAATCTAAAATAGATTAGTATATAAGAGGGTAGAAAGTATATCAATGGAGGTGAGTTATAATTTTAAACGTTTAGGGTTATGGATTTGAAAGTTTAGATCTTTAATATGCCTACAAAAACAGTGGTTTCAAATCTTTGATTTAATAATTGGCTTTTGTTCAAAAGTTTAATAATACATATTTTTCCCGGCAAACATAAAAAACAAGGTTCGTTCAAAGATTTGCAAGTTCTGATTTGTTTTAGGATTTTCCATTTAACCTTAGGTGTTTTTCTTTCCTCCTTCAGTTCCCAAAAGTATTTTGAATGTGATGTCATATTGCGTTTGCTTACATTAGTAAAAGAGTATATGTGATTCTAATATCGATACTTAGAAGATCTTCTAGTGGATCCCACATACAATTTAATATCCTTTGCGTTCTCATTTGATGAGATATAGCACATATATAGCTGTTCTAGAAATCTAGATAAATTATTAAATCACACAACAACGGAATACTGAAATTTTATAACAAGAATAAACGCAACCCAAACACAAAACATAATGTACCCCAGGTAACCGAACTACGTAATTGCAGAATCCACGATCAAGTCCATTAACAAACAGGTACCTAACGAAATTCTAAAATTGGAAAAAAATAAATGAAAAGTGACTCAAGAATAAAAGAAATAAAAGATGCCTTTAGAATCAATAGATAATTCTATATAACAAAATAAAATATAAATATATTAATTAATTATTAGTAACAAAAATTTTAAATAAATAAAAATAATACAAAAAATTAACTGAATTTAAAATATTTAATACAAAGACAAAAAAAAAAAAAAATATATGTATACTCCTTAAAAATTTACACAAAGATCAATATTCAAATGCCACTTCATCAAACCGCATAATATAATATATATTAACACATGCGCCACATAAAATATAAAAAGCCGCATAATGTTAAAAAAATAACTAAATTCTTAAAATTAGACATCCAATTGATTCAGAATAAATATAAAAAATTATAATAAAAAATATATAAACCAATATATGAAATAGAGCTTATAAAAATATATAATTATGTATAATTACATAATAACAAATTAACTCAAAAGTTATATTAATATATATTATTATTAATACATAATATTGTAGAGAAAGTATAATACTATGTAAAGTAATAATAGTATGTAAAGGATAATTCAATAAAGATATCTTAAGGTAAGAAAAAAAAAGTAAATAATGCCAATAAGGGTAATATAAAAGATATTATTGATAGTTACCAAGAATTAATAGTAATTTAGTGATAGAGAAAAGATATTTTAGTAAATTGTATCAGAAGAAAATATGGGAAAGATATATAAAGAAAGGAGGAGAAGCGGAACATACAATATAATTGTCAAAGACAGTAGTTCATCTACTTGTTAAAGGATAACAGTTTACTCAGGACTGAAGAGGAGCAGGAATTCACAGGTAATTTCCAAAGGATGATAATTCATGCAAGTTCGTTAAGAGTCTAGATTAGTTTAAATCTACTACGGTAATGGCATTTAGAAAATAGTTCATTCCTTTGGTTTAACAGTACTTTGGATTTCTAAATTTAATAATTCTAATTTTCTCTTGTAGGCATAGATTTCATCTACCTTTAAAACTACTAGGAGTGTGGTCAAACCCTATAATTTTCCAGTCGGTCTGAGAGTTCAGTTCTTTCTCCCTCAGTTACCAAATTTTTTTGGAAAGTGCAGTTCGTAATTTCAATTTTGGGTTGGAAAATGAGTGCCGATGGCTATACAGACGTTGCTTCTATTCACCCACAGAAATTCCATTATGAATATTATGATTGTTCTTGCTCTCTTTAGGGTAAATGGTTGCCTGGTAAATTACGTTAGAGGCTCTGCATTTTCCTTCTTCTTGACAGAGTTCACCATTTCTACAATTACATGGGGTATCCATACTAGGTGAATTATTGATGCCATAGAACTTATTAAGAACAATTTTATTATGGGAATCAATCATTTTATACATATTATTAGTACAAGAATAACTTATTTTAATCGTTTTTTATTGAAGGCTCTACTTAGGGTGTGGTTATTTTTTAAATGTTTGTTTAAATGATTTAAGAACACTTGTCCTATGTTAATTTTCGATAACCTACAGAAGGTTATTTAGAAGGTGTTGGAACATATATTTCTTTTTCTATTTCTACGCTTATTATTATTTACATTAGCGTTACTTGTAGGGTTCAAATATTGGTGTTCAGGTCAAGAGTGATATCAAAATAATCTACAGTTTTTAGGTTGGATGATACATCGACTTTGAACCCCAGAAACTTGAAAGCATTAATGATTTTTTTCTGTAGTTTAATAGTTAGTAAACCATTGCTATTAGGAACATAAATTAGTCCATCGCCTCTATATAGACTTAACTGCTTCGGAACATAAAGGCAAACCATATCAGCAACGCTCCCATTGGGATGTCAAAGACAACACTCTTGCATCTAATGTAAGTGGAATTGTTAAGTATCAAGAGTGATTTCCTGGACATAAAAATAATATTAATTACGTCGATGTGTTTTTGCAAAGTTAATGCCTGTAAACCAATAGATTTCTAGATATAAATGAATAAAAATCAATAATGTCAAATTTAATGAAGGTTGCTTTCTTTAAATCACTTATATCATTGAACCATTTAATGGTATCAGAAGAGTCCTTCCAAAGATTGGCCCCAGTAGTGATCAGTTGATCAAAAAAAAATTTTTAATAATATTTTTAAAGATTAAGCCTAGCTCTGATTTGGTAGGATTTATTAGTTTAGTTTGAGTGTTATTACAGAAGTTTATGATCTTTGAACACGATATAGACATCTTTAATATGTATTTTCCACATTCTATCAGCAATATTCATATTACTGGCTAAATAAGTCGTTACCTTATTAATTTCAAAGATCCTATTGTCATGTCTATCTTTTTTTGTAATTATGTTATTATGTTACTTAAGATCTTGTGGTATTTAGATGGCTGACATTTATAAATATACTTAGACTTGTCCGTTCTCACCCAAATTTTATACGATTTATTAATTAAATTAATGACTTTGTTAAATTTTTCTTGAAAAGAGTTAATATTTTTCCTAAATTCTTTACTATATTGAAGAGATCTTCATTTGAAAGGTTCTAATAGTTTGCAAGAGGGTGGAGTTCTTTGAGTTTTTAAATTGTAGAATCTGTATTCCTTGTTGTGAGATTCCGAGGCATTAAGGCAGAAATATGCTTTCCATCTTAATCTTTCTATAAATTTAATGATTTTATGGGTTAGGGCCTGATTAAAGAGTGAAAAGAAGGATATGGAATGTTTTTAGGGAGTATTCAGGAGAGAATTTATCCATGACAGTAGCTGGTGGAGAAAGTTCAAAATTCCAGAAAGATTAAATTCCAAAAGAGCTCAACTATAAATATAGGAGCAAAGATGGAATCTCTGTATTTTTGGCAGGAACAGTTTTTATTGTCTGGGAGTATTTTATTATTTTATTTACGTTTTATATTATTGTTTTATTTGCGTTTTATATTATTGTTTTTATTTTTATTAAATAATGAACAGTTTAGGGATATTATTATTATTATTATTATTTTTATTTTCTTTGATTTCTGGCATTTACACATTTCTTTCCGGGTCCCGCCCAGGGACCTAAGGTTAGAAATGGCATCATGACACTTTCAATGAGAAAAAAAAATATTACATATAAAGTGTGGGCTGTACTAGTCAGAACAATTTTTTGTATCTCTTTGAGGCATGGACGCCCAGGAATCCCTTCAGTTAGTCTACTGCAATCTTTTCCAACCAGTCCTAGGGGAGCAACTACAACAGGGATTGTTGATGTTCCCATAGGCCACATTTTCGAGATTTCTATTTCAAGGTCCTTGTATTTTGACAGCTTTTTGAATATCTTCAAAGATACATTGCAGTCAGCAGGGACTGCCATATCAATAAAAAGGCACTTTTTTTGTTTGTGGTCTTTAATAACAATATCTGGGCGGTTGGCCTTAATTGTTCTGTCAGTGTGTATTGTGTAGTCCCATAGAATTGTAACAGGTCCTATCTCCGTAACCGGGTCTGAGTGGTCTTCATACAATTTTCTTTCAGTTTCCTTCCCGTAAAAGTTGCAGATTTTCCAGTGCAGATATTGGCCCACTCTGTCATGCCGGGTTTTATATTCAGTGGGTGCCAATATCGTGCAACCTGATACAAGATAATCAATCGTTTCTGGATATTTATCACAGAATCTGCATTTTGGGCACAATATTTTAGTATATGTGCTCGATAATTCCTAGTTAGCAAGCATTGGTCCTGTGCAGTAAGGATAAAACCTCCAGTTTCAGCTTTCAACCCTGCACTACGTAGCCACTGATGGGTACGGGTTTTGTCTACGTCAGCTTGTTTGGTACGGACAGAGTATTTATCTTGCTATCGCTTCTGTATCTGGTCGGATGCATTTGTCTTTGTTGTCTTTTTTAAGTATTTCGCAGTTTCAGCCGGTGTATTGTGCTGTACTTGCATCTCTACGCCCATTTGAAACTCCATTTTGAATTTGTTGGCTTCTTTTATTACGGAGTAAAGACGCTTACTACTTTCATGTTCTTTGACGCATACCATCATCAAGTCTTCTGTAGTTTCCAAGTATCTTTGGAGGCCAATTGTTGTAGTTTTGTAGGACAGTTCTAGTTGAACTAATTCTCTGCTTCCTTCGAATCTGGGCACATACAGACGATCAACATCAGTTTTGGGATGATGCATGCGGTAGCAAGTGAGAAGCTTTCTCGTTTTGGCGTCCATTCGCTTAATTTCAGCTATGGTCCAGTTAAGGACATTAAAGCTGTATTGCACCACAGGGACAACCAATGTGTTTATGGCTGATATTCTGTCTTTTGAGTTTAGCTGGGTATGTAGTACCAGACGTACACGCCTGTAGTACTCCTTTCTTTTTTTTCCTTCATTTGGGGGTGTTGAATGCCATCTCCTTCGCTAATTCCTAGGTACTTATAAGCTTCATCATGCTCCAGTTCCCTAATCTTTGTGACAAAATCTAAATCTATTAAGGGTGTTTCTGTAATTCTACCTTTCTTGAATGTTACTTTTGCACATTTATCTAATCCGAAGTCCATACCTATGTTTTCCCGGATCATTTTATTTATCAGTAGTTGATCTTTGCAGCCATATGGACCTCTTCTGTATCCCTTCTGTTCCAGCGGAAGAATGCTGTTTATTTCGAAAAAGGAATAAGTACGGTTCGTCAGTACAGACGTGATCAACTTATACGTTGTGGAGAGACATGTTATCGGTCTATAATTTTTCAGGTCGTCTGTTTCAGTTGTTTTTGGTATGAGGTATTTAATACCTTCAGTAATCCATTCCGGGATTTCATTGGGATTATTTACATGTTTTTGCAAGAATTTTATAGATAGATGAGAGATGATAAAGCCAGAAATTGGGCACCTTGTCATTTCCTGGGGATTTCCATTTTTGGGATTTCGTTAGAGCTTGCCTAACATCATCTGTGGATATATTTTTCCATTCTTGCAGAGGTGTATCCAGCATTCGTTCTTCTTCACGGATCCATTCTGCATTTGGGTTATATTCCTTTGGGCTGCCTCAAATATTTTCTCAAAATGTCCGTACATTATCAATCGATGGTGGCCTTTCGACATGTACAGGTGTTTCCCAATTTCCCTGTAAAATTTCTTAAGGTCCGTTCGGAATATTTTATTTTGCCGATAGAACCTACAACGTTTTTCGTATCGTCTTGTTCTCCGTGCCTTTATTTGAAGTTTCTGCTTCATCATTTCCGTGATTGATAGAATGTCAATTAAGGATTTAATGTTATATTTCCGCTTGATCTTTTTGCACTTGTTTTTATTTCTCGTATGAGTTTTGTTTTCCAAGCTGGTTCTCTATATCTGTTATTTTATTTATTGTCTTAACCCCAACCTTCCGAGTCGCTGTTGAGTATATGACGTTGTTAAATTCTGTGATGTTTCCCGGTGGTTTATCTATTAACAGTGTCTCCAGAGAGCGTTGTATATTTTCACGATTTGTTTGTTGGAATTTGTCATATGGATTTTAGGGAGCTGGTCTCTGTCTGACAACTGCATGAAAGTTACTCTGCTGAGTACTTGGATGACGTGGTTTTTCGCTTCGGTGATTTCAGCTTTGTGGTTTTCAAGGAATTCTAACTTCATATACCTGGAGTCATCTTCAGTGACAATGTCTGGAGAACTTCAGGTTGTGTTTAAGGTAGAGTCTTTGATTTTATTTCCTGGGAGGTTATTTCGTATTTCATTTGTTTTAGCTTTTACCTCATCCTCTGTCATATTCCTTATTTCTACATTCATCTAATTAGAGTTTGAGTGATGGGTCATAGTATTTTGCCTTATATCTAATTTTATCTTATCTATTTCTGTCTTTGAGAGTCTGTTGTTTCGCATGATGTCCCTACGGACATTGGCAAGCATGTTTGGATTGAGGTTAGGTCTTATATAATTTCCCACCATACTTCTCCATATCTGGTATGTTTGATTGGTGGTGTTCTTTGCTGGGTTTTCGAGTGCAGTGAAAAAGGATGTCATGACTTGTCGATACTCTTCGCGGGTCCATTTCGTTCGTTTACTTTTTATTAGTCGATTTGGTATTGAGTCACTTGGTCCAAGGTCGGCAATAATCCGGGTTAGGTGACCTAGTGTCTCTTCGTTTGTGGAAGAGTTTGTTCCAGTGACAAATTTTTCGTCCTCAGACTGGTTACTCTCTGAGGGACGCGGCCCATGTTGGCCCGGGTGACGGCCGATCCGGTATGAAATTTTATTCGTATTCATTGAAATTGGTAGAGATATGCGTTTAAACCTTGACAGCCAAGTGGTAATTATGTTCAGGTTACCAGCTTTAGGACGATTCTCGAAGAAGACCCAAGAGGCACGCACAACCAATGAGATTAGTTACAGTGTGGATTTCTTAATACATCGAAGGTGGAATAGTTCATAATTGTGTATGGTATTCAGTGGGGTAGACTATACTAAGTTTTAACTTAGTATAAGTCCGAATGACCACTCCAAAGGGGAATATCAGATATATAGAGTTTAAAAAAAAAAAAAAAGAGTGAGAGAGAAAGGAAAGAGAAAAAGGAACTGAAAAGGAAAGAATTAACTTGAGTCTAACGGATTTAGAATCATATCAAAGTACAGGAAAAGTGTGATTGAAAAATGGTACAACATTTAACATTTCTTACATGTTCGGAGCATAGCACAAGTGATTTTCCACAAATGTCCAACTTATCAAATTTTATGGGGTAGGCTGGACTTATACTACAGATTGGTAGGGGGGAATATCAAAGAATTCATTAAACAAAGGGGTAGAAGCAAGGGAATAAAAGTTATACTTTTCCGGTCATCTGTCAACCTACTAGCCGCCAAAAGATATATTTTTAAATTTTCACTCAAAGAGACGACAGTAAAAGGGCAGAGCATTGTAGGAAAAATACACCTGTAGCCATGAAAAAAAATAAAAAAAATAAAAATAAAAAATAATACAATAAGATCCCTATCAATGCGGATACATAAACATGTACATTATATATATATATATATATATATATATATATATATATATATATATATATATATATATATATATATATATATATATATACATACATATACACAAGAGAGAGCGAGAGAGAGACAGAGATTAATAAACATGTACACATATACATATACCCGCACCGACAGAGATATGGGATGCCTAGGATAAGAGAAAAATAAACTCGGAGTTCCGCTTAAGGTCGTGTTGGTGGTGATTGAAATATAAGTTAATTTGTTTGTTTGTTTGTTTGGGTTTTATGGCATATCAACCACTGTGGGTTATTTAATGCCAAATCCAGTTCATATGAATTTTAAATGCCTATTTAATAATAAAAAACGTATAGCTGGCAACATTATTGTTTCAAAAAAAACTTAGAGCTGGCAACATTATTGTTTAAAAAAAAACTTAGAGCTGGCAACATTATTGTTTCAAAAAAACTTAGAGCTGGCAACATTATTGTTTCAAAAACTTAGAGCTGGCAACATTATTTTTCTGAAAACATTATCTGAGACCTTGCTGTTGGATGCAGTTTATCGTCATACCCAGGACGCGGATGTAGTTTACCGTCATACCCAGGACGCGGATGTAGTTTACCGTCATACCCAGGACGTGAGCAAAACCTGGAAAACTAGCAGTTCACTATTTACCCATAGCTGGGACCCTAACAGGTGCTACCACTCCGAGTCAAGGTGGACCTGGGAACACCAGCAATTAAGAGGTGGTTCCACGCTCCTCAAAACCTCCAGATCAGCGGCCTTGCTGTTGGATGCAATTTAACGTCATACCCAGGACGCCTCATTGGGGGGGGGGGTCTTACCCCTCTACGGAGGTGCAGTCGGCGTATTCTAAAGCCCCAGCCGACAGGGCTTAGAGCTGGCAACATCATTGTTTCAAAAACTTAGAGCTGGCAACATTATTGTTTCAAAAACTTAGAGCTGGCAACATTATTTTTCTGAAAACATTATCTGAGACCTTCCTGTTGGATGCAGTTTATCGCCATACCCAGGACGCGGATGTAGTTTAAAATAAAAGGAATTGAAAGACCGCTTATAACTACTGACATTGCATTTAAATTTAAAAAAAAATTGACTGGAAAATAAGAAACCGGAAGAAGTGCAAGAGCATAGGACATAAGGATACATCTCGCCATTTCAACGATGAAACAATGAAAACTTAGAGCCAATCTAGAACTGCGCTTAAATTCATAAAGTCGACGTGACAAAGAGGAAAACATAGAAATATTTACATTTAAAAAGCCACAGTGGGAAATGTGAATGAAGTCAAAATTAGAACCAGTAACATTTTAGATTATTTGTACATCATCAGAAATCTCTAAATACATAGCAGAAGCATCATATCAGACGTGGCAGTACTAATCAAATCATGGATGAATGTTAAGAGAGATTATGTCAGAAAACTTTTATGAGCATACTTAACAAATGATTCAATAAAATCTTTCCATTTCATGTAAGCGGATAAAGCTACCCTGAGAAGGAGCAATGAGTCATTCTCCTGGAGATTATCATCAGCCATGAAGGTAAAAAGAGTTCTCTCAGGTGATTAAAAGAGAGCACTTTGCTTTTGTTGGTGTTAAAATTAACAAGCCATTATTTGCTCTGTAACACGGTATCCTCACTCCACTGGAACCACACACTGCACAAGACCAGCCGTTGGTCCAGTATGGTCCAGTAGACAGAAATCTTCGGTTCCCAATGTCAATTTGAAGCCACCCTCCAGCCACGTTGTGATTTTTTGATCCAGGAGATTGGTCATCCAATCATAGAAATCCGCAATCTCTCCGTTGATCCACCTGCGAGTTTGTCGGGTGAGAATCGGATTAACAGAAAAATAAATAACCAAGTTGAGTTGAAAGGACAAGAGTTTATATATATATATATATATATATATATATATATATGTGTGTGTGTGTGTGTGTGTGTGTGTAAGCAAACAAACAAAAAAATAATTCTTGTTGCACAAGGTTGAATGTTTCTTGTATGTGAACAATAACTAAAAACAAATACTTCGAATAATTTCGTTAAGAAGAGATGTGACTTTCGTTTTAAGAATAGTAGTAATAATAGTAGCAGGAGTAGCGGTACTTAGATGTTAGCAGAGGTATTTCGCTTCTTCACTCTCCGTTCAGCAACACACAGCGGAGGCTTTCTTTTCAATCTCTGACGTCACTCTACTCAATTCGACTGCATTCGAAGACAGACGAACCCTAAACTCTCCTTATTCTCCATTTGGCTAGCCTTTTTATATAAAGAACTGGTGACGTATTTCTAGTTTTCTAGTGCGAACATACTGACATACTACCAAAGTACAATTTCACTGCTCCGAGAATAAACAATTTACTTTTCATCGATTAGTTTCCAAGGTTCACAACAAGACTCTATTGTTTATCACCTCGCTGTTAATCACTCTACCGCCTTTTGAAAACTACAGAGTCTTGTTTCAAAAATAAATTCTAATCAAAACATCCTTTATTTTAATTTCGATTCTTATAATGTCAAAATCCATTTCTTTTTCTAAAAATTCCAAATTATCATTGTTCCAGTAATTTTCTGTTAGTAATCTGATATCATTTGGGCACTTATAAAAAGATTGTATTCCGTGTTCTAAATTAACTTTTTGTAACATTTACATTTCAAAGTTTTTACAGCATTTTAACATCTTGATTATTTGAAAACGCCGCTCTTCACTTAGAGCTTTCTGTCTTACTGCATATTCTCCTTTATTATCATTATTATATCAGAAGAGCCGTTGATAAAAATTAGGAACAACGTAGGTGCAAGGATATACTTTTAGGTGACACATGAATCTACTCCATTTTTATCTAAAGCTTGGTATACTCATTCAGCAATAATCCTTAATACATCGGCAGTTGACCTAGAGTAGCGAAAACCATATTTCTTATCTGAAAGAAGCCCTTGAGTGGTGACATTCATAACCAATTAAGAGTTGTTTGAACTTCTAAGTACTTTGCTAAAAGGGCTAATAGGTCGCTAGCTAAAGGATCAGACGGGCCGCCTTAAAGACTGAAACTACGGAAGAGGATTTCCAACAATCAGGAAAGCAAGAAGTAGCAAGGCATTTATTGTAGAGTTTAGAGAGAACAGGAGCCAGTTCAGGAGCATATAGCAAAGATACCATCAAGTCATTGTGCTTTGTGGGGATCCAATTTAGAAATGAGAACACCTAAAATTGAGAGGGAAGGGATACAAGACTTACTCTTATTTAACACTATATTACATTATCACGAGAACCAAACTTGTTAGATGCTATAGGTGCCTTATGCTGTCAGCAAATAAAGACTTAGCCTCTTTGAGGACATGTTTGTAATTATTACGAGCAGACACAAAGAGGCGTCTCTTGCGATCGAAACTATCACGCTGGACCGCCGGAAAAAGGGAATCTTGTGGGCTATATCGACTGAACAAGCAAGTGTGAACCAAGAAGATTGTGCTTTAATCTGATTTTCTCAAGAAGTTACAAAATCATCAATAACGGCTTTAATTCAAGAAGAAAATTCCCTGGCAAAATTTTCAACAGGACGGTAAGAATATCAATCAAAGGGACGTTTCGAAGAAAGTCATGAAATAAATCCCAATAAGTACGCTTGTAATAGAAAGAAGTATTGTGAATAAGAGTTTTGTTTCTAATAGAAGACTCAAAATAAATATCAACAGATACTATAGCGTGATCCGTGTTGCCAAGAGGACAGTTTTGGGATGCTCTACAAGAGCTAGGAGAGGAGGTAAAGAACAAAGCAAGTAAAGAAGCATACTGATGAAAATTATTGGTTAAACGACTAGGAAAATGCACTATTTGACTGAGAGGCTAAGCAAAGGAAAAATTGAAAGTCTGAATACTGGCAATATATAAGTAAGAGAATGATTTAGCCACTTGAAATGATGATCATTAAAATCACCAAACACAAAAAATGTTTGTAGTCAAATGTTGAGAGAAAGAATGTCATTTCTATATTGTCAAATATTTTGTCTAATATGTAGTCCCGAGAGGAATTGTTTATAATAATAAACATAAAGCTATTGGAGCGAGAAAAATAAACAGATTGGAAGAATTCCCACGGTAGAAAGAGAGAGAGAGAGAGAGAGAGAGGGAGGAAATGAAGTAAAGATTGCTCTCTCTTTGTATACGAACTCCAGTAAATTCTGATAAGGACTAAATATTCTAAGTTAGAGTAATTGGTAAAAGGTAATATTCAAAAAGTAACCATTAAAGAATGAAGACATTATCAATTAGTTCAATTAATATTACACCGCTTTAGAGCGGTTTCTTATCTATGCCATTCAATCATAATAATTATAAACAATCCCAAACTGTGGATAACATTTGTCACAATCAGATATCATCATCATTATGATCATCAATCCTATTTTCGGATGTAGTGCATGTGAACACCAGACCAACTACTTCAACATGTCTCAGTTGTGCGTGAATGCCTTTGTTCAATGACGTTGTCATTCAATTTTTTTCCTCTCTACCTCTTCTTCTTTTGCTTTCTTTTTTTTTTTTTTTTGATGTTTGATGGTACCGGAAAAATTGTTGACTCTTATAACCCTACCATTTCAACTTTCTCTGACGGCGGATATGAGATTTTCCAATAAGTCTGTTTCTTACATGATGGTGTCTTGCACTGTGTAATTTGTGCTGCAGTCCACCAGTATATAGCTATTTACAATTTTTTTATCTTGATGTTAAAATTCCTAAGGGGTTTTTTGATAAAAATATTTATAAATTCATAGCGTCATTATTCCGTCATCATGTATGATCTTAGACATCATAAAAAATGATTCTGATTTTGTTTCAATCAGTTCTTATTTTTATTTAGAATTTTGAGAACTGCTAACTCGACAGAACGTATTGCAACAAGCAAAACAAGTGAGTCTGAAGTTGTCAGGTTTGGATAGTATGTCACACATAGAATTATTGTCTTAGTTCCGGGATGGTTTACTGTTTCTCATTTGTAACATTATTGACTAACGTTGTCATGCAACAAAAAAGTTCGATATCATTATCCTGAAGAAAAAGAAATATGCAATACTAGTTTCCATCAAGTTATAACAAAAAATTCCTTTGTATCTTACTTAACTAAATAGATTATAGTAAGTTGATGAAATCTGTCCTCGGTTAAGCTGCAATTTTGTTTGTTAGGATTCTTGTAGTATATCAATTTTTCATTAGCCGTCACTATATTGTCCGACAATAACCATTTTTTCTATGTCGGGCAAGAAGAGAAAGAACTTATTTTCGTGTTGATTGATATTTGTTTCCTAAATTTCAATGGAACCCATATTTCCTGCGTCTTTTGACTTTTAAATGATGCCCTAATGTATATCGATTACACAGCATAAGCAATGACTAAACTTCAAAGACACTTTCTTAAATTTCACTAACACTGTTCATTTTTACATCAAACTTATATATTGCTTATTGTTGAACCTTCGTAATATGAATGTAAAAACGTCAGATAAACCATTATTTAAAAATAATTATATTTAATAATATATAAATATATAATATTTATTATATATTTTTGTATCAGTATATAATGTAAGTATCATTTCAAATGTTCTTCCTAAATTATCAACATAGGTAACAGAATGTTCCCACAAACTTCTTTATTGAACAATTCTTTTCCGGTTGCTACAGAGAAAAAAAATCTTAGACTGTCGTTTATATTATTTTATTTCATGCGTTGGAATGTTGGAGTGTTGCATCAAATTTTCATTTCCTTTCTACTGTTTTCCTGTTATAGCCTTCTACGTGCTCAGACAAAATCCACTGACATTAAACCCAAAGTTAAACCCGATTAACAGCTACCAAACTACCAAACTAGCATAGGAAATTTTGAAAATTTTAAAAAGTGGAAAGAAACAGAAATTCAGAGCCAATATACATAAGTCAACTGACAAAATTAATACAGGGCTTGCTTAATTTAACGCATTATATTTTTGATAGGCCCTTCATTTATATAAAAAATTAGAAAACTTTTAACTTTATATAAAAAAATTACATAAACAAATATCTTTATATTTCTTTCCTCTTTACAAAAACGTGTGTCGGGTGTTTGTATGAAAAAAAATCAGTGAGATAGAGTGAATATTGATAGTGATAAAAATAGATTTTTTAGTACAGAACGACTTCATTTTTACTCTCTGTCATTCTCTCTTCTTTTGCACACATCCCCATACACAAGTAAAGAGTTATATAAACGGAAAATATGAAAAATATTTATGCACACTTCCGGTATAAAGGTGAAATTGTTTGGTGATACAATGCAGCAGTGTGTTAAAGTGGGATAATGGATGAAACAAGTTTTATATGAATAATTGCTAAATTTAACTTCTTATGTATGTCACAGGGCCCAAAAGCGGGGGCCTACGAATTTTTCATTAGAAAATTTAGTAATCTTTGGTTTATCAGCTTTATTTACTTTCTTCCATACATAACGGGAGTTCATGTGACCAAATAATTCTAATTTGGTTTCATCTGACAATAAAACAGATTTCCAATATTTATTCCCATGTTCTATAATAGATTACTAATTTACATTTTAGGTGTTTAACCTCAAGCAAGAGAGTTTTTTCTAGGGCGACAAGTGACTGTCTTTGTCGATGTCTTTACATCATTGACAATGTCCTTTGCTGATGATACTTCGAGATATATCTAACAATTTTCCTTTCCATTCTCACAGTAATTTTCCGTTTTGCGACAGTCCTTAATTTATTCACAACAGAATGACTCTCGGTGTAATTCTTAATGTTATGAATTGTGAATCTAGGAATATCTAAACTCTTGGAAAGTGCTGTATATCCATCACCTTATTTGTACTACCAACTATCTTCATTCGGAGTTCCTTGTCAAATTCAGCCGTCTTCGTCATGGTTGCAGTACGAATGGGTTATCGTGGCATGCGGCACTCACTTATTGTCTTCTTCATTAACTGTTAGAATGTTATAGAATCAGTTCAATACTAAATAAATGTCAAATTAAGAAAAACAACATTACAATTGACATAGAGCAATATATATATATATATATATATATATATATATATATATATATATATATATATATATATATATATATATATGCGAATGTCACCATGTCAACTTTCCTCGTAGAAGCCGTAGCCCAACATACCATACCATTTTAGAATTAAGCTAACTCACTGTCGGATCATTCGGAACATTCTGCGTCGGATACAGGCTCGCAATACCGAAATTTTGAATTCCCAAGTTTTCATTGTTTTTGCCGTTTTTTTACGAAGAATTTTTTGTACGATGACAATTTTATAATTGCACTTTCCATTTATTTTTTAATACCTAGTAAAAATTTAATTTGTTCCAGGTTTTTTGTTCTTGTTTAAGGTTTTTTCAGACTCGTCAAAAGTCTTCCTGAAGGTTTTAAAAACGTATTTATTTGTTGATATATTTCTTTATGCTTGTTCATGACCTACACGGAGTAACTGCGGTGGCAGTAGCTGTAGTGTAAATAATGGAGAATTTTTTTTTTTCTTTTTTATTGTGAGGTGAATCGTGCAGGAGTGAGATCATTTTTCAGGAACATCCTTATCATTGCAATTGAAGCTATCATTTTTTTCTGAAGGTAGATGATGATCCAGTTACTGCCACAAGTATAATCTCTTTATGATATAGCAGTCAAATAGGTGTTAGACGCGAGCACACATGGCTTATCCCTACCATGATGGTGGAGAAGGTTTGGAATGGAAGTGAAGGCTTACCGATCAAACACTCAATCCCATATGGTCTGCTGAAACACCTTCGATTTGTCTAAACTGTATCAAATATATGTTAGGTGTACCTAAGAATGATAGTGGCCTCAAAGGTTGCTACTGGTTCTACATATGATCTATATAATCTTTTGTGGAAGGATCCCTGCGTGATGAGGATAAGCAATCTTCAAATATGAAAGCAAAATGTCCCAGATTAAGAAGCGAGTGCTTTTAAGGATTCGTTTGGGCACAAGAAGTGTGTGATTTGATCACTGTGTGATTTGATCACTGTGTTTTCCGTCGTTCAATAAATCTAATTGGTTTTCTTGTCAACACTTAATATTGGCACAATTCTTTTCTCAGTGCGCTTCAGTTTCCAGAGTTATGACAAAAATCAGTTTCTTTAGCAAAATAAGTGTAAAGTGAATCGCTCCCCAAAAATCTGTGATATTAAACATTGGGATATTACGTTCCTGCTTTGACAAATCATCTTATTTCCGTATTTGAGTTTTTGTTTAACAGAGCAAATGACATTTGGTTCTTAACACAAGCTTTTTTGGGGTCTTCTTATTTTGATTTCTAAGATGTTACTCCTCTCTCCCTCTCTCTCTCTCTCACTCACTCTCTCTCTCTCTCTCTCTCTCTATCTATCTATCTCTTCACACCTTACAGAAAATGCAAATTCTAGAAGAAAACGGAAATGAGCGAGAAAAAATAAAATGCGACCAAGCAACAGTATAAAAAATAAATTAGTGTTTTTCATTCACAAATGTGTCTCCTCGGACGATGTTAAATCATTGGCGAGAGAAAGATTAATTTATTTGCAAAAGCAGAATACTTAAAAGAAAAGGTTTGTGAGCTTTGCTGTGATTAACCAATCGAATGGGACCTACGCTAAATTCAAACCCACCTGATTTTTTTTAATATGGGTCATGACACGAAGTTGTCTGCATATAAATCCTAGACAATTTTCTTATGGACAGCTATAAGTTGTTACATTATTTCGTAAGATGTATCGAAGACTGATGTTCAACTTTACAAATAAGTAAAAGCATTTTAGCTTTTAATTATTTGGAAAGGCTAGGGAGGCAATTAAACACAATGTTAACCAGTTATATGCTCCTTTAACTTCTTACATAAAATTTTATAGTTGATAAATAAAAGTCCTCTTTAAGGAACTGGTAAAAAAACAGATAAAAATACATATCTACTTCGGCATCCTTTAAATAAAGAGCAGCTATATAAGATGTTAATAGCACCAACTACTCAATGTAAGATGTTAATAATAATGACTAAACACATCTACATCCATATAAGAAAAAGTTTTATCAAATTCAAATGTTAAACATATTGTAAGGTGGGCTATGCCTACAATTTACCGTCAATTCACTTCTTTAGTTTAATAAGGTGTTTTTATCAGAAAATCTAATAATTTCATGTAAGCATAGAAAACAGCATTCATATAAAAATCTACATAGGTTTTTTTTTTTTTTTTTGAGTTTTCCATTTTACATTAGTAGTTTTATTAACTTCTTTTAAATTCCAAAAATATTTAGAGAGATGTACTATTTTTTAAGTACTGTTGGTGAAGGATAAAATAAGTGCAAAGAAAGTGTAATGATAGGAAATAAAACCATTTATTTTGCGCAATAAACAATTATAAAACTAACCTGATTTCTTGCAGCAGTTGTTCATTACAAAATTCAGCTCATGAATATGTTAGGCTATGAATAGAATATTGATCTACTTTCATATATATGGTTATTCTCTCTACCTTTCTCCCTCCCTACTTCTCTCTCTCTCTCTCTCTCTCTCTATATATATATATATATATATATAAGAGAGAGAGAGAGAGAGAGATAGGAGAGTATAGTCTGACAATCTAACGCTGGCTGTAACAGTTTTTCAGTTTATACTTAAACCTTAAGGAAAGGTTTAATGCATGTATGTGTGTGTATATATTTATGTGTATGCGTGTGTTGACATTTCATTATTTTCTATTTGCCCTTTCTTCATATCATGAGAATCGTCTCCTTACAACTGTAACCCCCACAGATACACTTTTTTCATTCTGCAGACATTTTCTTTATAAATTGTTATAAATTACTGTCCCTTTCCCTTTATATTTTTCACATTCCCTGCTACTTTAAACGAGCACTATGCCAATATTACGTACTCCCTCACATTTTCCGTTCTTCTTTTCTTAGTCGACTTGAAAATTTAATTGCTTTTCCTCCTTTAAATTTTCATCTTCTTCCTTCATTTTGTCTTTAAAAAAAATATTCTTTTATTTTTCTTAACCCCTATCCTGTCATCCTCTTTTCACAGACCTCTCTTTCCTAATCTAAATTTTATTCTTTTCTGCTCTTCGTTTTTTTCTAACTTCATTCGCTATTCCATTATCTCCCCCACCGCCACATTATTTAACTTCCGCTTATTCATCTTTATGACTTTATTTTCTATATTTTTATTGATATGAAAGTAGTTTTCAGTTCTCTAGATTGCTGTAAATCCACAGATTCATTTAATGTTCCTAAAAGACCGATGTGATGAAGAAGTAAAAAAAAAACTATTGGTCATTTCAGGGATACTATATTACATCGCAATAACTGAATCTGTTGTCTGACAAAGGCAGGTCAAAATTTATTGTAAGAAAGCAGGATCAATAATTATTTATTTCGAAACAGTTCATTTTTTTCTTTAATACTCATTAGTTAAAGGAAATAATCTATCTGCAGTTAATCAATTGAAATATCGGAAACGAAGTTGTTAGGCTAAAATAAGCTTTCTAGGGGAAAAGGGTGCAATTTCGAGTCTAACTGGTGATTTATTTTTTATTCTCAATTCGCGTTGATTTCTGACAATCATAGAATGGCAATTTGAGAATTGCAATAAAAAGCAACTGAAATTAAGTTGAAAGTAATATTAGTAAAAAATTAATAATAATTACATTAACCACTTTGATATGATTTAAAATTCAGTATTTTATGTTATTTCTTTGTTTTAAGAAAGTAAGAAATTTTTATAAGACCATATCGGAATGTGTCGCTAATATTTTTGAAGAAAAGTAAATAATACCTCAAAATCAATTTTAAAAATTATTTCATTTTATATTATTAATAAAATATGCCATGGTCAGACTTATTAAAATTATTTGAAATTTTGGACGAATGTTAGAAAAGCTCTATTATCTGCAAACATAAAACAATTTAAACATTCATTAAAAAAATAACTTTAACTTCATTAAATAAAATTAATTTCATTAAACCTGAACTCTGTCACTGGAACCCAAAATATTTCAGATTCATAAGATATATATTTATATATTATATTTGTGTATTGGGTGGGGGGAGAGGAATAGCCTAGTTTTAAACTCTGAACTAAAATTTATAAATGTCGTAACCCAACTTGTTACAAGAAAGTAGAATTGAGTTTTTGTGCAGAACACTGTATGAGTAATTTTTAAAATGAATCAAACATGAAATACATTTAAAATTGAGGTTGTCGACTGAATAAATCTACTAAGAACGACATCATACAATAGGTGAGAATTAATTAAGGTGGAGTATGTTTGCGTACAATAATTGATGAATTACTAGCGTTTGGCAGTGGATGTTACTCAGGCGTAATTTAAAGTCACTGGAGTAAAAAATATAAAGAAAAACATCATTACTTGACTAAATAATCCGTTTTTACTAAGCAAACTTTCAGTAAGGATAACATCAGGGCAGACAAGTCTAAACGAGACTTTTCACACTCTACTTCCGTTATCACCAGTCTTCAAAGTTGAAAGAAACACGTATTTACATCAAAATAACCTTGGGTTTTTATTTTTATTTTTTTTCTTAGTTTGTTGTTTCTTGTTTTGTATTTTCCTTTCTCGATTCATCTGAATCTTCACGTTTGGATTGAATTTTTTAGGATTATCTCAAGTGAAACACATGTCTCTTTCATAAATATAATTATTTTATGACACTATTGTCCCTATCATATAACCAAAATATTTTAATATGTTATAAATTAAAGAAAGAAATCACAAATAAAGTTAGGATCGTTTCATTAAATGAAAGATTTGTTTGTTTTTCTTGCTTTCAAAACTCTCATCGATGGCGTACATGGCTGACTCCATAAAATTCGTCGAGAACACTAGTATATACATACTACTACTCTCATGCATACAAATAAAATGATTATAAAACACACGCGGGCGCGCGCACACACACACACACACACACACACACACACACATATATATATTACTTAAAGAAAAAACTCAAATTATCCTATGATGATTTTGGGAACAATTAAATTGAATAATTTTCATATTTTCAAAATAATATTATTAAATACTTTCTCTTTTTTGTGTGTGTTTTTACTTTACTGTTTTTAAATAAATTTTGCAAGGCAGTTTTGTTAACAAAATTTCTCGTTCAAAATTTTTGCTTTTGTTAAAAAAAATTTGAACGCAAAATTTTGTTGATTGTTATAAGCGCTAATAAATAAAAGCATAGTTGACGATCCACGTGTGGTAAGGTTTTTAAAATTGGGGATTTCGTTTCTCACAAAATGCCACATTGAAATGCTTTTTCCAGACTAGCTTCGTAAACATTTTCATATTCATCTATACAGGCATAATAGTTTGTATGCTTTTGTTTTTATTTAAATTTACAATTAAGGTATGAAACATTCTGTATATGAACCGAATATGTGTGCGCACGCGTGTTCTACAGGTAGAAGATTTGTATGCCTTTACATAGATTGTATAAACGAATTGTTATAAGTGATTTCCGTTTTCCGGTTTTTAACTGAAACTGTTGTCTGACAAGGGAAGCTCAATATTTGGACAAAACCTACTTGTTACTATATCCAGACACAGCTGCAAAAATATCTGCATAGATTGCATTTTAAACGAAAGGCTTTGTATCCGCTTTCCACACCAGCTATTACTTGTCAAAATCCGGCAACTTTGAAATCCACAAACACGACGAAAAAGAATCTAAATTGACAATTTGTAAAAACTTGCACCAAAACAATGACTTTAATAAATTATATGTGAAAGGAAAAGAGAGAAGAAAGCTTTTCAGCATTAAGAATTGTGTTGATTCTGCTATGAAGGAATTAAATGAAAGAGAAACTACAACTGTTGAAATTTTCAACTTCCAGCCGGAAGAAGATGAAGAAAGACCAAAAGGAAAAGGTAAAAATGGAAAGGAAAAAAAAGTGTCTGGACATTTCAAGGATAAAATAAAAGGAATTATAAAGAGAAAAACGTGACCATTCTTTTAGACGCAATTTATATTATAGGTAAATGCAGCAAATTGACAGAGAAAGACAACAAAAATACTGATTGGAGAGAGTGCCGCTGAAAACTGGAGAAACAACTGATCAATGATGTATACTGTTGTAAAGCAGAAGCTCTTTTAGAGAATTAGAAAGATAAAAGTGTTTAGAAGAAATTGAAATTCGTAGAATTGAAATCATCCAGATAATATCATGATTAAAATCAGTAAGAATATTGACGAGTGTATTGAGGAGAATTGCTGTCATTTAATCTCAAGTCGAAGCAATTACTATTGTGGAAAATTAATAATAATATTAATAATAATATTTTTTTTAATTATTTAGTTACTAACATTATTGAAATCATAAAAAAAGAAAAAGAAAATAATGACAACCAAAATTTATAATAAAAACGCATATTAGTTGAGTAAAATGAAAAAAATATGTGAGATAATGTAATTTGAACAAATTCACTGTTAATATCTTATAAATATAATAAGGTAGACCATATTAGAGCATTATACAAAACTCCATGATTACAAAATGTGACATATATCATATATAGGCTAAAATATTATGAAGACACCCTAACACCGTCATTTCCTGGATCTCAACGGTGACAATAATGACAACGGGTCCATATCTAAGCTATGCCTTTGTGGACATCATTTACTGTTAGAGTTGAATATCGAGTTGCGTCTCGGTTCTCGTAAAACTCAGAAGTGAGTGCCACGGAGTACCGCATTCTCAAACTAGTTAGAGTTAAATCAAATGTTACAGTGTTGATGATCTCAGTCTTTGACTTGATAACACTTAGGTATATATCACAGAACTACTTTGACCAATGACTACGCAGTCAGCATCAACGCAACACCTACTTTTTTTTTTATCTACCGAGTCCTTTCGTGACTTGGGTGATCATGGCTCACCACAACTACTCATACTTTGTAGACCTGAGTAAGGTTTGTCTTTTATCTATCCTTCCTAATCCCTGTTCAGCAAAATATTTATACAAGGAGGTTATTTACTGCTTTCTTCTGTCCCTTTTAACTTCAATATGTAATGCGAGTGACAAATTCTATAAGCCCTCTTTCCTTATTATGTGCACTAGAAATTCTATCTGTCTCTTTCTAAATCTGAATATAAGCGTATTTTTGTTTCCATTAACTTTAAAACTTCACCGTTACTCAGTCCATGGGATTCTCGTTCTGTAGAACTACATCCTATTGCTTCACGTTCCTTCTTAATTGTGCGATTGTCCAGCATTCACTGCCATATAGGAAAACCAATATTACACAACAGTTCAGTACTCTTTTCGTTGTTTCTAACATTTACCCGCTCCTTAGTATTCTGCTTATCTTTTAGAAGCTATGGCAATGCGTCTTCGGATTTCGGTGTCACATTTTCTATCTTCTGTTAAAATATTTCCTAGATTTTTAGATTTTCCTACTTGCTTGATTTTGGTGTCTCCAGTTTGTCTCATCTTGTGTCTCATCTTTGGTTGTTCCTTTTACTGACAACCATAAATTTTGTCTTCTTACAATTGATGTTTATACCTTTTTTCTAGCTTTCCTTTACTATCTTCTGGAGGAGTTCCTGCAGTTTCCTTTCTGTGTCTACTATAGACACTGTATATCTTATACTGTTTCAATTATGAGTGCCAATAATGAAACCCGGTAGAACTTCTAATTCCCTCAGGATCGCCTAACTGTAAATGTTACTTTTCATTGAAAGGTTTAATAAGTGCTGTGAGAAAAAATATTACAACACTTTCTATTCTTGAGTATTTACTGAATTAATTTTCTATCTACATGCATTTGCTCCCAGTATAAGTTTGGGGT
>OZ010596.1:69921813-70021813 GCA_963932145.1 Acanthosepion lycidas
CGGACTTATTTGAGTGGACTTAATGATACTCAATTAACAAAGGTATCAAGTTAAGTTGTCAGAAACCCACACATGGTTTGATTTCAGTGGTGAAGGCTTGTGTGGAACCATCCACACTTTTTGGAACTGTTGATAGCACGCAGTTTGGTGCAAAAGTTTGCCACAGATAACGTGAACAACAGAGTGTTACATCAGAGTTTCCTTCTCCTAGATGAATGCCTTAACAAAGGCTGAGGGCTTCATCTTAGCCAGTGATCTAACTGCGCCTCGAGACACTAACCTGGAAATTTTCTTGCCCCGGCGCTAAATATAAATATTACACTAAATGTCGGAGTAAACAGATCGTGCCAATATATTGCTATACTTTAAAATAATAATATTACCGTAAAAAATTATTATTTATTATATGAGAATATTTTTTATTATTAATATTACAATAATAATAATAATAATAATAATAATTAATATTATTATTATTATTATTATTGCTGTTTTTCTTTTTAAAATATTTGAAAGATAAATAATAATACAAAATTGACTAGTAAAAAAAAAAAAAAAATAACGTAAAACTGCGAACGCTTCAAAATTGTAATTACGTTACATTGAAATTAATAAATAAAAAAATGTAAAGGAATAAAATTCATACCAAATGTTATTAAAATAATCTTTGAATATAAATAATAATAGATAAAGAAATCAGCGATAATGAGCCATTAGTCAAAGATAAGCAAAATATAATCTTTATAAAAATCTTTCCTCTAATTCCGAAAATTACGACCACCAAAAAGAAAAGAAATAAAAGTTACGCTTAGATATAAATAGATTAGAATTATGTCATTATAATTAATTTAACAAATACAGTACATTAAATATTCCTAATAAATTTAACTCTTAGCAAGACATCTTTACACTTGCTAAACATTTTTCAAATAAAAAGAAACAAAGAAAAATCGTTGTATGCCACGGCTTATCTTAAAGATAAACAAATACGACCAAGAGATTATACAAATATCTATATTAAATGCTGTCAATAAATAATAACATTACAAATATTGTAATATAATCAACAAAGAAAAATATAAGAATAATGGATGATTAGAAATAAAACAATCAAGACTTTCCTTTACATATGACATTTGCTTATATATATAAATTATTATAAAGTATAAGAGAAAATTTTAATTTTTATTGTTGTTGTTGTTGTTGTTGTTTAAAAAAAATTGATCGATAAAAATAAAACAACTAGACTAGTAGTAAAAACGTAGCAAAATATAACGTTATAAGAGGGAACGCATTTAAAAAATTGAAATTACATTACTTTGCAATTAATAGTCGAATATAAATAAAATAACATTACAAAAAATATTTTCCTCTAATTCCGAAAATTACGTCCACTTTCGTAAAAACAACAACAGATAAATAAATGTTACGCTTAAATTAAAATTATTCATGCCACGATATAATTAATCAAACAAATAAAATATATTAAATATTCTTATAACTTTTAGAGAGAAATTTCACTTGCGAAACAACGATTGTTTTAAAATAAAAAAGATAGAAAGAATATAAAAGAAAAATTGTTGTATACCACGTCTATAGGTAAATATGTACAAAAAAATATAAAATGCGTATATTAAATACTGTAGTGTAAATGAATAACATAACTAAATATTATAATATAATAAACTAGAAAAATATAAGAATAATCAAAAATAAAACAAAAACAATCAAGACGTTCCTTAACATCGCTTTCTTAGAGCCATGAAAAAATACGTCCGTTTACTCTGACATCAGCGTTCATATATATATATGCATATATATATATATATATATATATACATACATATATATACACATATATATACATATATATATATATATATATATATATACACACACACATATATATATACATATATATATACATACATACATATATATATATGCATATCATATATATATATACATACATATATATATATAGATACATATACATATATATATACATACATATATATATATATATATATACGTATTTATATATATACGTATATATATATATATACGTATACGTATATATATGTATACGTATATATATATATATATATATACGTATACGTCCATTGCATGGACTAATATGTTTCTGTCTATACACGAACACAAGAGTTAACGAATAGTGGAGTATATACACCCAAAGCAGATTTTCCGGTGCACCTATTTTAAACCAGACATAGCTACACGCAACCGTAATTCAGCACAAGCTTATACCTGTTCAGCTATGTACGCATAATTACACAAGGGCGTTAGAGTACGCGGTCTGATTCTCATTAATCCATGAAAACTGGCACATAGATACAACGTAGATCTTTATGTCAGTATCAAATTCATAGACACGTACCGACATGGAATTCAGTAATCGATTTCACATTCAGAAGTTTAACACGTTTATACATACATTGAAAAGACATATAAAGAAAGATATGCCAAAAGTCAGTTCATAGCATATATATTACGTACACATTTTTATTGTGTTATGGTTAACGTGTTATTTTTACTTGTTACTAAAATTATTTTTCTCCTGAGTTCCGTCTTAACTGATACTTCATGACGAATAGACGAATTTCAGTAAGTACCAATACACAAAGAGAGAGAGTGTGGGGGGGGGGGGGAGAGAGAAAAAGAGAGAGAATATTTTTTGTTAAATTCTATTTTAGATGTAAATATAAGATGAAAAACAAATTCATTCAATTTCTAGGCATATTGCCACAAAACACGATGGAGTTGGGGAACTAAATCTAATATAGATTTCTCATATAAATGGCCATTTTTTTTTAGAAGAAGAATGGCTTCAGCTGTATGGATTGAGCTCAAAACTTTACAGTTATATGCTGTTAAAAGAAATCTTCCTTGAATATATGTCGGCATTGTGTTAGCTTTACAAACAAAGAAGAGGCCCATGCAACAACCTTCCAGGAACTAAATAATTTTAAATGTTTTTAAACAAATACTGATTTGATTTTTGTTTTGTTTTGTTTTGTTTTTCTTTTCATTTTTTTTTTTTTTTTTTATTGTTTTTTACAATCCGAAACCCGATAATATATTTATATAAAAATTTCAAAACAAAACAATATTTTGTTTGGAATCAGATTACTTTTCTACGCCCAGTGTTCCAAAATGTTGCAAGAATGACACAAATCTCAACAATGTTTTTAGCTGTTTGGTCATTTCTGACTGATAATGGTGACAGGAAATGTAATAAACTCTGGGTTGGAAACTAAAAATCTGTGCTGCAACACAAAATATTTTCCTACCCTGTTCCTTGCACCGTCGTAACACTGACCTCAGTACATGTCCAGACTGAATTGTCATCTCATCAATGTCTTTAGTAGCTGCAACAAAAACGCCACTGATCACTAGTATGAAATTTCAAAAAACTGAGGAATCTTTCAAGCGTATCAATGTCCCAGCCTATACAGAAAGTCATTTTTTTTATTATGAGAAATACCCTTATACTCTTTGCACATTATAGAATAAAAGCTAACCTCATACTTGGTTCAATAGGTTACGAATAGCTTGATCTGACATTACTGTTAAAATTTTATTTTAATTTAATTTATCGCAAATTTATCTGCTTTCTTCGACAACTAAGATGCGTGTTCATACCGTCAAAGAGGTTCCTTACCTTGAACAATTACTGGGTTTAAAGCTCACTCCTCAAACAAAACGCATATATTCATGCTATCACAAAAAATGTGCGAAGAATGATCAGCTTAACTAATCCTGTTGCCATGCTCTATCTTTAGAATGAAGTATCCCTGCCAATATGCGGGTTGGTTCTGTCGAGTTCTCACTGTCCAGCTTCGACAGAGTTCGAATGATATTACGCGGCTTTGTGAGTGATGAATTATTCTCCACCCTTATCCCACAGACAAAATGTTGCTAGCCTCTCATTACTCCATTACTATGACAGATATTCAGACAAGTTACATTCTATTAGTTCCACCATGTAGGATCCGCCATATTATGTTCACAGTGGCAAACCATCTACATTCCCTTTGTGTTTCTTTGATAAGAAGTAAGTTACACTTAGATAGCTTCTTCCGCAGAACTGTTGCTTGTGAAACGAATTCTCGAGAGGGTGATTTCCTGAGAACTACAATCTTGCTCTCTTCAAGTCTAGGGTCAACCGATACCTGTCTTAGACGTCTGCAATGTGCACTTGTTAACACCCTCACTTACAACAATCTCGCTCAGTAACCCTTTACTGTGGACTTTATTGAGTGAACTATCAGTATACAAAAAACAACCAAAAACCAAAAAACGATTTCTCTTTCAACCTCAGAAGCTAATTGAAATTTGATACTTCATCGTCATCTCCACGCATGGCTAATCTTTATTATATTGATTCCACAATAGTCATAAACCATTTTTGACTATCATTTCAGTAGCGTCACTACAATTTGGAAGTATGACTTTAAAAGTAAAGAGAGGTTTGTAACATTTCACAAACTAATGATTTTGAAATGATCGCTTTTGTTTTTCGAATACAGTTTCTGGGATTATGTTGATCTGGTTTTCTTGCGATGGATATTTCCACAGAATTTAAGACTCCTATAGAACTTGAACTTGATTCTTCTTCGATTGCTCGGCTAAATAGCATCACATCTCAAAGAAAAAAGATAAATTTTGTTGGATACGTTTCTAAAAGTAAGAAAGAATACCCATATTTAGGCGTAAAAGGACTATTTTCCAGAATTGTTTCTTAATAACCACAGAGAAATGAAAGTAGCAAAATGAAATATGACAGAAAAAAAGATTTTGATATATAATTTATATTGTAGAAGACTCAACTGAATGTTTGAACATTCGCAAAAAAGGAGACAGCGGAAAAGTTTTGGGAAAATGTCAAAATTTTCACTTACGGAAATAAATTTCTCAAAATAAAATGTTTTCATTTAAAATTGACAGTATATTTAAAATAAGATAAGCAATTCTTTCATTTAATTATCTTAATAAAATTAAAGTCATAAGTAAATACGTCATTTTGATTAACTAATTTTTTTATTACAATTAAAATAGCTGATATTTTTTAATACTTTATTTAATATAACCTAATGAAAACGTTATGTTTTAATATATTTAATATAAACGTCGAAAAGAAATATACATTTTTAAATTTTTAAAAGAAAATTCATTTAGTACGTAAAGACGTATTTTTATACGAAATTTTGTCGATATTCTTATTCGCAAGTGATATTTTAAATTAGATTTTATTTTTTAATATAACTTAATTAGCATAAATAAATTCTTTTAATTAATTCAATATATATTAATTTCTAAAAAAAAAAAAAAGCTCTTAGTATTTTGATTTTTTTGCAAGATTCCTAGAGACTATTCCAAGTTCGATCTAATTCAAGAATTTATTCACTTCTTTAGCAGAATCTGTATATTTGTTCAATTTATCGTTTAATTTTAAACATTGAAATCCATTACCAGACATGTTTTTGTTCGGGATTAACAGATGGCATCTTCTGAGTTCAGTTTGAATTTCAGAGTATCATTATAGATACTTTTAATTATTAAGATGAATAGCAATCACCCTGTGTATAGATATATTTGATTTTCATGATCACTTCCTATTTGATTGTACAATTCAAAGTGTATCATCTTTTCCAGTCAATTATGATATCTTTGTATTCGCAATATGTGTTATCATCCACTTGAATATATTTCGGCATTAAGATATACAAGTTTGTGAGAGCATGACGCTGATAGTTTTTTGTTTGGTTTTTAATCATTTCAACCCAAGCAAAGCAATAAAGTAACTGAGACACAAGGGCGAGAGAATGTGAGAAAAAGAAAACATTATTAAGAAGAGAAAACAATAAAAGAACAGGAATTAAGGAAACAGAAGATAACAATTGACACTGCATTTCAATTTTTGAACATCAAAATTAACTGGAAAGAAAGAAGTCAGAAGAGAATTTGACAAGCAATGGAAGAATCTGTTAACATAGAACATACATTACATCTAACCATTTCAACTGCAAAATGATGAGGCCAAGCTTAGTATAATTTTGTAGTCTAAGCAAGATTAGATTGTTTCACTTATTTTAACTTCTTGAAGATTTTTTTTTTTTTGAGCTAGAAATAATAAATCACTTGTTCGTCTCATTTGTGTTGGGAGAGAGACGATGTGGTCTCTACACCATGAATTGGGTGTGGTATTTCAAATTAAAAATACGGAAGAATATGAAATTTCCACTACAGACGTTTTAGAAATATTCAATATGTTTAACTTACATGATAAAAGCACCATATTTTCTTCCTCTCTCAACAGTATTTACCTTCTGCTTCTAATAGGTGCAACCCATTATATATATTTTTTGCTTTATTTCCTTCTCTTTCCGTTTTAATTTTGTTAGGCCACCTGTCAGCTTTTCTTTGATTTTCAGTCCTCCAAAAACATGTGGACTTTATATATTTGACACAAGTTTCTTTCATGCTTAACAGAATATCCTATATATTTTTACATTTGCACCTTATTCTTCATGCATTTTATACCAGTTTCCGTCTCTATTTACTTTACTTTCTATCCTTCCAACATTTACGCTTATTTTTTCCATATATCTTGTATCTGTATGCTTTTTTCTGCAGCCTTTACTTCGCTCTCCTTAACTTCAAAAAATTGCGCCTTCTTCTCCATAAATCTTACAACAGCCACTTGGTGTTACTTTTATGCTAGACATAGCTAAGCTTAGATATCATCTACTTATGCATTGGAAATGCTAATCGAAGCATAAATATACAAACAACACTCACACAAAAAGAAAATGGAAAATTCGTACACACTTAGGTTAGTTGCTAAAATTTTTGCTTTAAAAGTTAATCTTAAAAACCCGAATTATGCACAAATATCAAAGGTAAATTTATATAAACATGGCATACATGTCTTTTTCCTCTATTTGTCAGTTTTTCTTTTAACCTCACCTATATTCGCACATTCTGATGAGCACTCATGCGCAATAACATTTATTCAGCAAGTGACAAACACGGAAGAAGTCACCTAACATTTCCTTGACCTTTCAGCTCTACCAATCATTTACAAGATCACATTTGGCTTTAATATTGAATAAAACGTTTCGCGGGACCATAATTCTTCATCATGCTTACATAGTTACTTACATTAATTGTTTTCTTTCTTTCTTATTCACAACACTTTCCCCTTTTATCATTATTTTTTTTCTTTTTCAACGAAATATTTTTCTTTGTCTTTTACTTTTCATTGCGATCTTCACGCACTCTCTTCAGGTCTTCAGCTGATTTTTCCTTATTTTCTCTAACTTTGAAAGTGCAGTTGTCTAAATACATCTCTCACTTTTTTACTCAATCTGTAATTGTTTCAATCTATTTCGAAACGTCCTTGAGTTTACTTCCAGTGCTCCAATGGCATTAGCATTTTTATTACTCACAGGTTACATAATTTATGTAGCTTAAAAACATTTTCTAACTCAGTCAAACGTCTTTCTACTGTTTCCTGTAAATTTTTCTTCAAGAGATCCGTCGATATTAAAATATATTTAGGTACAGCAAAATGAAGGCGTTTTTACCGGAATAAAAGCATAAATAGATAACCCCAATACACTACTATCAATTTTGAAAAATTTACACCAAATCAGAGAATTATCCGATTTAAACTAAATCTTCAGTACTTATTAATGAATAGGTTATTTTATTAGAAAACTTTGTTGAAATATTTTTGGATGTCAGTTTTACTTTTTAATATCTCGTATGTACTTTTTCATTTAGTGAAGATGTTTGCGAAATTATTTTTCACTGTTTTATAAAGAAATATCCCTGAAAATTTCAGAACAGGAATTATTTAATATCAAGCCGTGAATATACTGAATATTTATTCCGAACATGACTAAAAATGATTCATTAAAACTCAAAAGTATACTGAATATCCGTTCCGAACCTGACCAAAAATGAATCATTAAAACTCAAAAAATATTTTTTTCATGATTGGTGATTTTTTCATAATTTAATAAAACACGTTATTTTCTTTCAGATTTGACAAAAAATGTTTATTGAATTATTTCTTTGTAAAAGATATACTTGTAATTTTTCAGTGCGATTGTGACATTCTTTCCATTGCTGTTTGTAACATGAAATTAAAAAATAAATTGAAAAGTCGAAAAATGCAAAATTTAATGCCATTTTTGAGTGTGGACATTTTGAAAAGAATTTTTTTCCAGTTTTACAACTATTCGATTATTTGGTAATGGTTATATTGATCATTCGGCATTCATTGCACCAACAATCAGTGCTACTTTCAGTTGAAATTTATAAAGACTTTCTTTAAAGCATTTTTCAGGATAATACCTTGATTGTCATTATTTTTTTTTTTCAAAAAAATGCTATCCATTTTAGTTGTCGCTGTTGTTGAAATTCCTCAAGTGATGCGGTTTCTATTATTTGACATAGTTCTTTGTGATTCTGTAGTGCACACAGTTCACATGGTTTGAAGAAGGATAGTCATTCGAACCCATTTTTAAACATTGATTTCATAATGCAGTTGTATACAATCTGAAAGTTTAGATATCTTTACGGGTTTGGTGCCATGCATGACATAAAGATGTAAGTTTTGGTCTGACAAGTCCATTTAAGAACAGGTTAATATTTTGCTTTTGTAGCAATTTACTTTGTTGGATGAAACTATTCCCTAGCAAAGCCTATTCCATATTCAATTTCCTTATCTCCTATAATAAATTTGTTATAACTAATTCATACACTGGTTTGCAGTTACAAATTCTAAATCCTGATTTTTTTTATGGTGGATTAAGGGTAGGTGCCATCACTTTTCTCATTCCAGTCCCAAATCATTGTTTCTGTTATCGAAAGATTTATCTTCATCCCGATTTCTTTGAACAATTAGTAGAGGATGTTGTTCTTTTGTTTGTTTTGTTCTGTTTTTTTATTATTCAAAATCATTCTCATCCCAACTATGAATAGCTATGTCCTCAGCATAGCACCTCTCATCATCAGTACATTGGCTACATTGGGAGGGAACGCAAGAATGCTGTTTTCTATTTATAGATTTGTTTGGTATGTGGTATGAAATGCTTAAATGATCAGAACCCATCTCTTCCCATATATGTGCTTCTATAATGCGCAGAGGCTATAGTCGAGGAAGAAATTAAATAGATTGAGTTTTTCATTTCCTTCTTGTAGTACTCTTGATGGGGTGTGAAATGTTTCGGTATTAGGGTCCTCGACAGATATATATTTCCTCTATCATATCTAAAGATTCAGTCAGAGTTTGGAAAGTAATTTCTAATGGATGAGAAGAGAAACCCTCCATTGATGTGGTCATATGCTGCTGTAAATTTCTGTTAGGTTGGAATGAACTTTCCTGGAATTGTTTAATGACATAAATAACATAAATGACGCCATTACACCATTCAGCAGAACGAAAACCAAATTGGACTTAGAACGGTAACAGTCTAGTTAATAGTAATTTCATCGTAATGAACACAAATCTCTGTATGTATGAGGATCTTGAGGACTCCTTTTGGTTTCCATAGTACATTTATGCACAATTATGCCTCATATTTTAAGAATGCGTTCCTGATTCCACACTTCCTTCATGAAACTGAGAAACTTGTTTATACATTCGGGGAGAGAGTATGTCATTTTCAGAAGTTGAGCCTCAACGTCAAGTGAATATTTATTATTCCTTAGCTTTTTATAGCTTTCTTGATTTACTCATCATTAGGTTCGTTATTATTTACCTTTGGATACATAAATTGTAATAACTGAAAGTGTTTTTGAAACCAAAACATTTCTTCTGTGCTGGTTTCGATTGTATGATGTTAAGGTGATCTTTTTCTTTTTTCCATATTGAAATATGAAGAAATAAAAAAAATCACGATAACATATATTGCTTATACTGCTTTACTTCGTTAATTTGGTTTCCCGGAGCATTTTTTTTCTTTTTTAATTGCTTAGTATTCTCCATTTCATTTTCTTTCCCTTCTGTTTATTTCTTTCTTGTATCAATCTTTTCGCGTCAGAATTGTCGTCCTACGGGAATAACTTTTTTCCGTATAGGCATTCTTGAAATGGTGTCACGTCCTAATTAATATGCGATTACATTATTTGATTCCTCACTTATTTTGGTTTAGATTTAGTGATATCGTTCTGGTTTATCACAGAATTCTACTCTATTTCAACTGTAAAATGATGAGATCTTGCCGTTAATCTTGCAGTACGCATAAATTCATAAAGACTCTGTAACAAAGAGGAAAGTTCATTGGAACAATTACCAATTATTAATTATTGTGTTAGACATTTTAATTTGCAAGACCTGGTAATTTTCATGCTTTTACTCTCTAAAAAAATCTAGTGGCTTATGCATGTTTCATTGATTTTAATGCGGAAAAACTCGTTCTTTACATACTACCCAGTGGGTCAACAGCTCCACCCAGTTATTCCAATATTAATACGCTTTCTGCATTCGTTTCTTACATGATTGGCAGTCTCATATCTGAATAGACCACATTTAGTATGTTGTTATGCCCTGCTTATCATGGCCATAATATAATTTGCTCCCATGGAATTGTTCCAATCCGTCATTAATATTAGTAAGGATTCAGTTTCTCTCTTGAAATATACTGCGCTCATATAATATGCAACTCATTTCTTTGTTTCTTGAAATATCTGCTCAGTTTTCCATCCATTTTTAGCATTTTTATACTCCATTTGTCCTCCTGCCATTTCTCCTTCCTTAATTATGAAACTACTCTAACACAGCTGAGAAAATGCAATCTTCTGAAAATGCTGATGAATTCTTTCGTTTTCTAATACAGCCTATAGCTTCGCTGCAATGTTTTACGCATTGCCATTAAATTACTTGTTCGTTGAGTTAAGTTCCTCAATTCTTGTCCAGTTTCAGAAGAGTGGTGAATATTTGCCATTTCATTTTACTTCATTTTAACATCAAAGTTGATTGGGAAGATAGAAGCTGGAAGAGAGTTCCACAAGAGAAAAGTGCGATAGAAGAAATTGTTCGCATAGAACCTACAGTTATATCTAGCCATTTCAGCTGTAAAATGATGAGACCTAGCTGCCAATCTAGTACTACGCTTAAATACATAAAATCAAGGTACCATAGAGGAAAGTTCATCAGAACAATTACCATGAAAGTATTTATAGAAAAGGCATAGGGAAGCTACATTACAACAATGAGAAAGTGACTGGAGGCGAAATGCTAGGTTTAGGACCAATAACATTGCAGATTCTTCTTTGGATTTTATGAAGAATGACTAAATTTATAGCAGGGGCACTAGACTATATGTGGCAGAAATATTCAAAGCAAGGGTGAATGGTAAATATGAAAGATAGATTCTAGAGAGAAACATTGTCTCGCATGACACAGTGACCCAACTGTCCTAGGAGCAGACCTAGCAATACAATATTTCCACTTTATGTCAGCGGAAAATGTTAGCCTGAAAAGGTGCATTGAGTCACTCTCCTGGAGGTTAACATCAGCAGATGATTGATAGAGAGCATTTTGGAGGCGTTAAAATAAACAAGATATATTTTACCTCACTTAACAGCAGGTTGTAGGTGATCTTTAGATCAGCTGCCAATTTGACCTTATCGAACTTAGTATTAAGATAGGAGTAAATAGTTGTATTATCAGCATAGATACCGAGTTGAGAACTTATTCTACCAGGAATGTCATTGATGAAAATTAGGAACAACGTAGGTCCAACGACAGAGCCGTAGGGTTAGTGGCCATACAGCAGAAAGATCTAGAAGAATGACCTTTCAAGACAACCTTCATTTCGCGATTTGTTAAGAAAGAATGAATCGGTTCAAAAATTCGTCCAGAAATACAATTTATAAAGAAGAGAAATGATTTTGAGATGTCCAAAGCAACAGTTCGCGATTCACAATTATGGATATTCAACACGTGTTTCTGTTTCATGTGCTTCAGTGTACTCCTCATGTGAGGTATTCGCCGCTCACAAGTACAATTAAATACTAGTTAAAAATAGGAATGACTTAATCTTAAGCGTCTAATGATCGTTTCATGCTTGTAAGATTTACACTATATATATGCGTGCGTGTATAATAAATATATATATATGTATGTATGTATGTATGTATATGTGTGTGTGTGTGTGTTCAGCAAGGTAGATACATACATAAATAGACCTGAACAGACTGGGATAGAAGTGTATTCTGAAGACAGTACAGAACGAAAAAAGAAAAAGAAAAATCATTACCAGGTTGAAAGATGTATTCAAAACAAAAACTTTGAGGAAAAGAGAAATACAAACAAAGTTCACTTAATCAATTAACGAGGGATCCAATCTCACAATCAATATGACTGCATGTGGCAACATTTAGACTGATTGATATTTTGGGAATGTGAACTATAATGGCTGTCTCCGAAATAGCCTTTTGTTTGCATTTTTCATTTGGAAATAAATGTGCATGCTTCGAAATGGAAATGAGTGCATTCGTGTGTGTGCATAGATAGATAGATAGATAGATAGAATCACATTTGGAGACTCGTGTGATTGTGCGAGGAGTTTGGAGAATTCTTCAAGTCCATCAAGTACAGTATGCGCGATCTGCACCTAAAACCATTCATTAAATGAAATGTAAAACAAACACACCAGAGAAAGCAATAAGGGAAGGAAAAATTCAGAATGGAGTATATTGGACTCAAAATGTGTAAGTTAGCAAAATGACTAAATATTGAAAATACTGGTTGACAGGAGAAAACGAGAATGAGAAAACGATGTAACAAAAGAAATAGAAAGAAAAATAATGAGAAAGATATTTTATAGTAAAACGAAGAAAATAATTAAGAAAAAATAAAAAATAAAATTAATTAAACATAGAAATAGCGTACGAAAAACAGCTAAAAATAACTGTAACAAAAAAATGTGATTCGTTAAGAACAAATTAGGAAAAGTGATCAGGAAAAGAAAGAAGATCCAATATAGGAAAGAAAGATAAAATATTGAAATGACTAAAGAAATGGTGCCATTTAAAAAAATGATAATTCCTAAGTTGATATATAAAAATCTTTTAAAAAAAAAAGTGTAAGAAGAAAAACTATAAACTCGGACGAATTTTAGGAAGAACTATAATTATCAAACAGGCAGTTAATATTGAGACAATCCTCATCGGGTGTTTCTGTGTTAGTGTCTTTTGATACCAGATAAAGAAAAAGCGAATAATGAATAGCGAATAATGAATAGCGAATATATTGTCTGTTAGATTACTAATCCCACGAGTTAGGTGTAGTTTCTTCAATCCTCAACGAATACTTATGTATTTGAAATTGTGTCGAACAATGTTAAGTTTAATAAATATGTTGTTTCGGTTGCAGCTACAGTATGTCGCTAAACTGTTATTTTTGTTGTCTATTGGTATTACTTCGATTATACTAGGTTGGTTATGGATTGTAGCAGACGAAGTAGATATTTAAATAAACAAATAAATAATGAATAAATGAAACATAGAAAAAGAATGGGAAAATGAGAAATGGAAGAAGATCGACTTATCTTCAGAACACCACAGCTGCACCACAGCTGCACCACTTAAAATATTTTCTACTTGTTTCTATCTTGTCGTATATTATTGAATTATTCGTTTAAAATGCACTTGTGTATCAATCTCATATATAAAAAAATAAAACTACATAGTAAGTAAAAATGTATTTTATCAAAACATTTCTTTTATTCCTTCCTTGTTTTCTTTTTTCTTTTTATTTGAGTATGTTGTGGTCATAGACGGTAGATAAGAAACAATCGTATTATTTCTTCCCAAAAATTACACATCGAAAAAAATTTATTAAAATTTGCTTTTCTTTTCTTGGCATTTTACAACCTGATCAGTGTCGCAATTTGCATTAGTATTTTATGATAAGATAAATGCTTTTTTTTTTCATCTTCATATATATGCGCAGTTTTATCTATGCCATAATTCTATTGAATTCTTTGCACTTATGCTGCAAATGAGGCGTACATTATGTTTTGAGAAGTAATAATTAGAACAATAGTTATTATTCTCAGCCTATCACGTTGTACACACCTCTCTCATGAGGCATAAGAGTTATAGTATAGGACTCGAAAGGTAATCTCAGTACCTGAGAGAACTATACTATCCGTTTATCAATATCACAGGTAATCGAATAGTAGATGTGGTTGTCTTGTGGTCATTTCAAAATATAGTATATCCAGTAAATGTTAGGCACAAATGGAAAATAATAGGCTGGTGTTCCCTTACTAGCTAGTCTGAGTCATCCTAGTGTTATTAGTTATATATCACGACATTTATTCCTCTTCATGGCATGATGGAGAGTTACTGTTCTTATAATAATGGGAACAAAAAAAAAAATTGCAGAAAAATCACAAACTAATTTTCAATTTCTACTTCAAAAGAAATATATCTTTAAAGAATTAAAGATAATAGAATGAATGCCATATTTTCTACAACAAAACAAAGCAAAAATTAGCTAACCAAGCAAAACAGAGAGGTCGGTTCTTTGACATTGAACTTAGAAAAGAAATACATTGAAAGACAAAAGAAAAGCAAACAAAAGAAATAGAAAACTCTCAAGTTGGTGAAATCTCTACAGCCACTCTCACAGCTTTGAAAACTTAATTCAGCGAAATCGACAAAGAGTGTTTGTCAAAGGACAAACACTAACATCTCTGAAGAATAATGACTAGAAAAGTTGAGATATAAAAAAATTTGAATAAACTATTGCAACATATTCCAACCGACATCACAAAAATGAATTTCAGAGGCCAAATATAATTAGAATTCGATTCCTGTACTACTCAACATGCTCTGCAATTTCTCTAATCCCTAGACCTGTCTTCCATTGAAGATGTATGGCAAAATGGCTTATTCAGGTTGATATTCACTATCTATACGATTGAATAAATCTCATAATAATCTTCAATGTGTCTTATTTTTCTTCTTCGTCAGGACAGAATATCTTGGCTACACATGGAGATCGTAATAGGCCAACCCACATCTGGACATTTTTGGCTGCCTATAAACTTGTTTAATGCCAGTTTGCATTCATATATACCAAATATATACTAATTCTCTCAGATAAGTAACTGATCATAAAGATATTGACAGCAATAGGTACAGATCCAGATCTCTAGAAAAATTGTACAGATGAAAGAATAATGGAGATTTAATATGTTTTTCTTTGAGTTTTATCATCAATAATAATGAATCGTATTATTCTGAAGAGAACTTGATGACAACATAAAGTAAAATAATGAAATATTAAGTTGCAAGTTGAGATGATCAAACAATTCTTAAACGAAAAATTTAGAATAGGTAAAACAAAAAGAGGGCTGCACAAACACTTCAAAAGTCAAAACATATTGCAGCTGAGATGTTATGAATGTGGTTTCGAAAAGGACATTTGAAAAGAAAAACTAAATACCTAATAACTGCGGTTCAGAAAAGTTCCATGAGAACCATATATATTAAGGGTAGACAAGATAACAAATATGCATCCCATACACTACAAAATAAATGTAAATGGTTTAAAGCTAGAGATAAAATTGTCAATCATAATTAATACAGCAAGTTTGCTTAAAAAGAATACAACACAGATATTCTTGGATGGGGAAAGTGATTCGCTGGTAATTGTGCAAATTATTAGTATTTTACGATGCATCACAATTGTGTATATATATATATATATATATATATATATATATATATATATATGTGTGTGTGTGTGTGTGTGTGTGTGTGTGTGTGTGTGTGTGAAAAGTGTGTGTATATAAATATAAATAAATATATATATATATAATTATTTATATATTATATGCGCAGTACTTATTAGAAAGCGCTCAATATCAGAGATAGAGCTAACATATTTGGTTGGATTGATTGAAAAGTGTGTGTATATAACATAGGCAAAATATCCCTAAACTTAATAGAAAAACACTTTACTGAAACAAACAAATTATCAAAAATATTTAACAAAAATAACGTAAAGATCAGTTACAGCTGCACAAAAAACATAACAGAAATAATCAAAAGCCACAACAAAAAAATGACAACCTACAAAAATTAAACCAAGGATCCAATATGCAACTGGAGAAATAGAACAACATGTCCACTCCAGGGAAATTGCCAACTTACGAACACAATATACAAGGCCAAGGTAAGTGCAAACAACAACATAATGCACTACATCGGTGCCACCGAAGGTCCATTCAAGATGAGGAATAACAATCACAACCTTTCATTCACCAACAGGAAATATTCGAACAGCACTACACATTCTACATACATATGGCAGCAAAAAGAAAAAATATCACACCAACAATAAGTTGGGAAATATTGAAAAAAGCCCCTGCCTACAGCAACGTTACAAAAAAATGCCTACTTTGCCTACACGAAAAAGTAGCAATAATATCACACAAACCGCAAAAGAATTTACTAAACAAAAAATCAGAGATAATCTCCAAATGTAGGCATGAGAACAAGTACCTATTAATCGAATTCATACCAAACGGATAAAAAAGACAAACCACCAACAATCACAATTTAATTTCAAGATACCATCACAATAATTGCATCTATCGTTATTATCATTGCACCATCATTAGTAATCACTTCTACCACTTTACAATAACTATTAACTAATAATATCATCATTACCACCAACACCCAACACCATCACTTACACATCACATCTACTATTAACATATAAATCCACTATAATCATTAACGTAGATTAATCCCCCAGCATATTTAATACCTTAAAAAAAAAAACAAAAAAAAAAAAACAATAAGATCAGAAATAATTTCCATATGTAACCATGAGAATAAATACTTATTACCAGGATTCATACCAAAATAAACAAATAAATATAGAAAATAAAATAAAATAAAACACCAACAACCACTCTTTAGTTCAAGCTAGCACCACAATAATTATTTATAGGTTTTTATTATTCTCCTACCAACATTACTAATCACTACTAACAATTTACAATAAATATTAACCACTTATATTATCATTGTCACCAACCCCCTTACACATTACTATCACATCACATCTACCATTACCATATAAACCCGCCATAATTATTGACGTAAACTACCCCCTCCCCCAGCATATTTAATACCACCATAAAAATAACCAATAAGGATTAAAAACTGAAATATCTACCAGTCACATATACACAGTCATTAAAAAACTAAAAAAAACAAAAACAAGGAAATAACCAGCTTTAATATAATAACAATAATGGTTTTTTGTAAATTAAAAATTAAAAATAAAAATTATAGCAATCTTCAACTATCATAATTTTACACAGAATACCTATTATCAGGATTTATACCAAAATAAATTAATACATATAACAAAATAAAATAAAACACCAACAACCACTTTTTAGTTCAAGCTACCACCACTATAACTACATTTATGATTTTATCATTCTCCCACCACCATTACTAATCACTTCTACCAATTTACAATAACTATTAGCTACTTATATTATCATTGTCTCCAATCCGTTACAACATTACTATCACATCACATCTACTATTATCATATAGACCCGCTATAATTATTAACATAAACTACCCTCTCGCCCAGCATATTAAATATTAAATATCATCATATAAAATAACCAATAAGGATTACAAACCGAAATTTCTACCTGTTACATGTACACAGTCATCAAAAACAAACAAATAACCAGCTTTAAATATAACAAATAAATCCCCTTTTTTCAAAAATTTAAAAATAAATATAAATAAAAATAATAATTTTTACCTATGATAATTTTACACAAACCCCACCACACGTATATACATACATGCGAGGAAATATTATTCGGTGGAAAAATAAAAAAAAATGACATGTATACATTCACGATACATTCACGAGAAATTTTCGCTACACTTCCAATCTTTGAATTTCAACATACAAATGCGTATGTATAGACACAACACCACCCGTATACATATGTGATATCTGAAACTGCCCACATATGTTTATATATGTATGAGTCCCGACGGACGACCAAGTATGTATATAGGTCTGCGTACTTCATTGGCCGTATGAACATACATCGATGTTTACGTTAGTACGATGACACCACGACGACGTTTCCCCCACCACTTCCATAATAACACCAATACACGCAATCTACATAAACCGAAAATTTAAAAAAAATTAAAGCAGTTTGTCTGACGATCGCAAAAGCGTGAAACCCAGGGTCACAAACTCACATCAATCCAACCATATATATATATATATATATATATATATATATATATATATATATTTAAATCTTATAAAATAATTTTGGACTCAGAAATTAAAGGTTATCCCCCAATCTAGGTTGATAATCTGATTTAAACATGGTAATCAAGAAGACAATTTATTAAATGGTGCATTTTTCTTTAAGAATTATCAAAGTATAGAACGTTATAGATCTGTAATTACATGAATAGAATGGCACCCCCAGCAGTTTCTAAACTTTGAGTATACATTCTTTAAATATCATTAAAATAAAATAAAGAACTAATGTCGATAGATAAAAGAATCATGCTTACATCTTCGACTTTCTTTCAATTGATCAGGCCGATTGAAATGTTAGCAAGACATACATGTTTCATTCAGAAAATAATTATAAATGTATTAAAAATACTTTTCGCCTATCTGAATAGCATAGAAATTTAGCTATTTTCATTTTTGAGATGTGATGATATTTTTTGTATATTTTCTATCTGCATCTACTCAATTTGACTGCTTAACGTTCTTTGCCAATGCGCTTTTTCACTATGTCTCGTTATTATTATTATTATTATTATTATTATTATTATTATTATTTAGTGTTACCTGAATCATCAATGTCTTCGTTGTATTGTGACAATATACCTTTCTTTATATTACTTTAGCGTGGGCGTCATTGGTGGCGACTGACAAGTTGACACGATGGAATGAAATGTTGGAGATCATGCTCCATTTGACAACTCATTCATCGGCTAAGCTAATGGCGCAGGTGGTATTGACTTGTCGTCCGACAACAGTCGAGGAACAAGGAATGGATTTTTGTTGGGGGCTGGAGAAGGGCGGGTCTGGAAGACGACAATATAACATTCAAGTGAAACATGAAGACCTATTTCAGTGCAGAAGTTTGCTATATCTATAATTAGACCACGGAATATTCTTACAATGTCTTTATAAAGTCGTGTGTATATGTAAGCAGATGTCAGAATTGAGAAAATTTAAAATTAACGAAACTCAGTGAAAAAGATGGTTATGGGATTTATTGCTACAAACAGAGCAACAGGCCAAGAACTTACCAGGTAGCGTACTGTCTACAAATAACTTACGCTTACAAACGGAATACATGAGCACCCGTAGGACAAAAGTCACCGTCCACAGGGTGCTCGTAGACATTTCTGGCGACAGAATGGGGGCCTTCTTCGCTAAATTCGGAGAAGTGAACGAAGTGAAGGCCCTCATGATAAAAGCCGGCATTAAAACCGGTGATATGGAAGTGCATATCACACTGAACCGGAAACAATTCCTGGAGATACCTAACATCCTGGTTTGTAGGGACAGGAAGATGCTGATGGTGGTAGAGGGAAGAAGTCTGTATTGTTGGGCATGTGCGGCGTCGGGCCACATGGCCAAGGAGTGCCCCGGTAAAAGTGGAAAATCTCCTCCAACGACAACAGCAACGACAGCAGTAGTACAGACAGAGGTGGGAACCTCAAAAGCAGAAGGTGAATAGAAGGAGGTGACAAGAAGCCTTAAATCGCCCAAGGTATCGTCTCCGAAACAAGAAACAAAGAAGCAAACACCAGAGGAACGGCCAGAAAAGCACAAGGGGGTGGAGTCGCAAAAGGATGCACAGCAACCAAAACAGGTGCAGCAAACGATAAAGGTGCAGCAACCAAAAAAAGTGCAGCAACCAAGACGGGAGCACCACAAACATCAGAAACAAAAACAACAACAACAACAACAACAGCAACAACAAAAAAGGAAGCAGCAGCAAGAGACAGATACACTAATGGAGGTGGATACAATGCCTCCACCTCGAGCGTCGTCTTTAAAAAGAACGAGCGAAGAAGAAGAGGAAGAACCAGTGCAAAGTCACTCTGGCCGTGGTAGGGCGGAGAGAGACATGGATAAAATTAGGTCGCTCTCCGTCCCTGCTTTGCCAAGAGAAGCCAGAGTAGAGATAGCAAAAACCAGGAGCCTCTCTGCCTTCCCTTCCTGTACTCCTTCCTCCTCTCCATCTAATTCTTCACTCAGCTCAATATCCACCCACCTCATACATCCACTTCTTCCCCTCCCCACCCTTCAAGGGAGAGAAAAAAGAAAAATAAATTTTTTCCTGGACCAGATGAGATCTGAAAGGTCGACAGAGAAGAAGTCAAAAAGGGTCTGTCCAAGCAAAAAAGGCCCTTTTAGGGCTTCTTTTAAAAATAGACAATGTAGATGGGAAGTCCGTTGAAGATCCCTGGAATTTCCCTCACGTCCCAGGAGTCATCACCGTTGTAAGGGATACCTTAAGGTGTGGAGCCATTTATATGAGGCTCAAGAAGCCTAGCCCAAATTAAGAGTTTAAGAGTAAATTCTGACCTAAAAAGACTGAGAAATTTTTGTTTTGCTCTATCCTTCCTTATATAGGGCAATCAAGCTAACCTACCCCACGGACGTCGGCATTGTCCTGGATGGTCGGATGACAACGGAGCCTGTGACAGGGAGCCTAGATTTCCGGCCCGTATGTGAATAGTTTTTTTTTCTTTTCTCTCTTTTATTTTTCAAGCCTAGAAGATGTCGATTAAGATAGCCAGTCTGAATGCGAAGGGCTTGAGGGATCGGGGTAAGGCTTGCCCGCCTGCTCCAGGATCTCTTGTCTTTCGGCGTGGATGTCGCCGCGATCGAAGAGACCCACTTTGTTTGCAGCGCGATGCGTGTGTGCTGGAGAGCGACTTTGTCATTTATTCATATGAGGACCGATATGCCAGAGTAATTTCTTTGCTGGTAAAACGGATTCTTGATGCGAAGGTGGACCTTGTGCATACCGATGCCTTGGGTCGGTTGATCGTGGCCGATATTGCTGTGAAAAGTGGTTCGTTCCGAATCGTTGCGGTTTATGCGCCCAACGACTAGGAGGAGTGGGTCTCGTTTTTTCGGCGGTTGGGGGCCGTTCCTGGTGGATTCAACGCGCCTAGTCTGAATGGGGGACAGGAATGCCATCCTGGACCCCAAGATAGCAGCTAGCACCCTGCCCCAAGTGGGGCAGGGAGCTAGCGCGAGAAAGGACTATCTGATCTGGTTGATCTGATCGAAGAGTTTGGTCTCGTCGATAGATACCGGTGTTGCGGACCCGGTGTGAATGTGGCTAATGAAGTGCCGGCATACGAAAAAGGTGGCCTTGTGCCAGACACTACACTCGACTACCGGATCCCCAAACAAAGTAAAAAGGAAAGGAGAGAAAGAGGAATATTATGTAAATACTCAGCGCGTGTTCTTTCTCATACTAAATTTCACAATCTCCTGGATATAAAAAGGCAAAAGGAAAAGGGTCATATTAAACGTGCATAAGAAGAAAGAAAAATTGGTAGGCACAAAGAATGACTGAAGCAAGACTTGCAAATAAACACAGAATTAAATTTATTAAATTATTTAGCAAGTAGGTAGTCTCGTGCGTGGAGACAGAGGTAAAACTGTTGTAACTTGCAAAAAAAAGAACTATGAGGCAGTCAAAAATAGTTCATCTGATCTTTGCGCCAATAAAAGGCAACAAGATGGCTATGGCGAGAAAAGTTCCTCTATAAGAAAGTTCTGGAAGGATGTCTGCCCGAGTAATTATGAACAGGAATACAATATTGCAAGGAATAAAAAATACTCACTGTGGAATTTGTTAATGTGAGTGTATGTGAATATTTTTTTAGGTATCTGGTTCAAAAGGAAGAAATAAAGAGTTCGTAGTCAGTTTCACTATATTGGTCGAAGAGAATTCTGAGTTGTTCGCGTCAAGACGAGGAATTAGTCTTGGAAAGGTGAGAGACGACCGTATTGAAGATTCTGGTAGTGAGTAAAAAATAGTTCGGAAGTTCTTTGCATCAAGACGAAGAGGATAGTCTTGGAAAGGTGTGAGACGACCGTATTGAAGATTCTGATAGTGAGTAGAGGAATGCTCGTAAGCTGTTCACATCAAGACGAAAGGTTAGTCTTGGGAAGGCGTTAGATATCCCAGCTCGTTTATGGCTAAGAGCGTGGGGTAATTGAGTTGTTTCAGCTTCGAGGAGAAAACCGCAACTGAAAAGCATCCAAAACGCCCGTCGCTCGTGACGTCAAGCTCATCGCGCGGGAGAAAAAACTAATTTTAAACATCAGTAGCAGCCAATCAAGAGGGAGTCGGCAACACTATCAGCAGCAGCTGGCTCACCGACGGTTACTACTATAACTAGCCGCACGAGAAGGGTAGGGATGCAATCCGCGCATGCGCACGTCTAAATATTAACTGTGGAAAATGTTAGGCGTTCCACACCGGGTCGATCACCCCGGGGGAAAATGTGAACGTGGGCTCTTAGTTGGCCTTCTGACCGGTGGTTAGCTACCTGGACAGAATGTTAGTTAGAGGAGCCGACATAGACTTGTTAGATTGTCCCACGTTCCACTGGGTAGGCTATTCAGACCACAAACTCGTTTGTACCCGGAAGGCGTTAGATGGTAGGCTTAGAACGGCTGATTACTGGAAGTTCAATCTGTCTTTACTAGACAGGCGGGACTTCCAGGAGCAACTAAATTGCTTAGTGTAGCGGGAGCTAGTGGGCGCGGTTATCGGGATAGTGGTAGGATTAGGTCCTTCACGGATTTCAGCAAACGGCTCGCCCTAGATAGAGCTGAGAAGGTGAAGACGCTTAAGGCTAGTCTTTCTCAGGCGGTGGCGGTGGGGATCTTCTAGAGATAGCCTTATCTAGGGAGGCCGCGGAGCGTTCGAATAGCGAGCGCTACATGGACCAGGTAATTAGACATAGGTTAAGCAAGATGTCTTCCGAAACTGTGAGCATGGGCGCAGATCTGCGCAAGGAACAGATCCGTCGAGGTCCCGATCGTTACATTCATGAAGTCAAATCCCCGGAGGGGTATACTCTTCGAGCCACTGACGAAATGTGCGAGGCGTTTCAGCGGCATTTCGAGAGCCGCTTTACCAAGGAGCCTGGGTTTCGCAGCTATTTGGCTGACTTTCGTCGACTGAAGCGGCTAGCTACGAGGGAGAGATTACGGAAGGGGAAGTCTACGCGGCATTGAAGAAGGTCGGTAGAGACAAGTCGTCCGGTCTGGATGGTTTGCCCTATTAATTGTACTTGAGGCTGTCGCACATCTTTGTCCCGATTTGACTGTCGTGTTCAACAACTGGTTCCGGCAGGGAGCCGTCCTCGACCGGTTCACTAGGCGTGTGATCACGCTGTTGAAAAAGGGCAAGGGTGTTGGGGGGCACTTAGACGATTACAGGCCCATAACTCTGCTAAACACAGAGTTAAAGATTTGGGCCAAGATCCTACAGAAGCATTTGCAGTCAGTTGCCGAGTCTCTGTTGGGTCCGGAGCAGACTTGTTCTGTCAGGGGCCGAACAATTCAGAGCAACCTGCATCTGATCCGCACGGTAGAGGGTATAAAAGACGACGATGAAGCCGCGCTGATCAATTTAGATCCGTCCAAGTCATTTGATAGTGTTGACCATCGCTACCTTGCTGCTGTCCTGCAGGCCGCTGGAATCGAACCCGACTTCTGCGGTTGAATTAGCCTCCTGTATCGCTCCCCCAGTGTTGTGGTACAGGTAAACGGGAAGCTGTCAGGCGCTTTTGCTCTGTCTAGGTCGGTCCGTCAGGGTTGTCAATCAGGCGTCGGGCCGTAGTGCAAGCTGAATCCGGGACAAAGGTGATACCGCACAAGTGTATGTAAAAGAAAAATACTGAAACAGACTCAAAAGATTCAAATGTGTTGAAAAAATAACAAGCATATTTATATCTGTTTGCTGAATACAGGACTGCGTCTTTTTCCCAACCCGCTTCTTTTATGGATTCGTTTCATTAGGCGAGTCTTGATATCTTAAGTTGTTTTTCAGTAAACTGCTTTTTGGTATTTTCAGGCGATATTCGTTAAAACTTGTTTTGGTGGTGTGAGTCTAAGTCGTTCTTCAAAAAAAATTGCTTTTGGTTAGAAGTCTATGTTGGAATGGGTGAAAATCTTTCAGTCAGCTCCTGCGAGGCTGGTCTCCGATCTCACAGCTCTCTGTCGATCGGTGTGTGTCTCCGATCTCCAACTGTGACTGCACTGCCACTGTGTCTGTCTGAAATTCTGGGGACGTTTGTTTATATGGACGCCGACCAAAACCGGGTGGGGGCCTGTCGTAGTTTGGGTTCCTCGATAATTCCAAATCCGCAATAAGGATTTTCTTTGTCTTTGAACAGGAAAATTTATCACTTCCCATTTTTGGAGGTCAATTACTTTCTGTCATATGTTTACCTTCACCCATCACTCACGCCACCACTCAGCCAATGAAAGGTCGGCAGTGTGGGTGTGGCCAGCCTGGCCTCAGTTTAAAATTATCGGCCAAAGAAAAAAAATTATCTTCCCTTTTCTTTCTTTATTTTCCATCGGTCAGAATTCTTATGAATTGTACTCTGGACATTAAATTGTTATCTTATCCTGGGGTCATCTGGAATTCATTATTGGGATTTTCGCCGACTCATTAACTATTGCTAGTCAACTATTTAACTGGGTGGTCGACTAAATCTCGTTGTCGTTCTCGTCTCAACACCATCGCATTCTGTCGCCAACAGATAATGGCTTCCTTCGTCGGTCTTTTTTTGTTTGTTTGTTTTTTTTTAAGATAACCGAATTGAAATTTTTATTATCGCCATACATATGGCAGATTGTTATTCTTTATCCGTATTCTGTTCCTCTTGGCACTTAACTTTTATCATGACAAGATCCGGACATACAACAGATGGGTCTCTTTCTGGACGTAAGAATCAAAACCAAATGATATCTCCAAAAGATAATTACTGTCAATTCTTTTTTTCGGGGTGCTCTCGCCTAATTCTTTCTCGGTCTCATGCTTGACCCAGTTTCGATTATCTGCTTCGTAAGCCGCTGACAGAATTCAAATTTTTATTATCCTTTATCCATATTCTGTTTCCCTTGTCGTGTCATGACATTAATCAACTCTGACAGGATCCGATACCTGTTTTTCTTACGAATTTTCTATCTTCTGCGAAAAAATACCTTTCTTCGGAAATGAAAATAAAATCTTTACCCATTTTTCTTTTGTTAAAAAAATAACATCGCTCAGTATGTCTTTCGTTATTGCTACTTCTCGCCTTAAGTATTTCTCGTTTTTTTAATTTCCATGCTTAATTAGCCAATTACCATAGCTAAATAGTGTCACAATCCTCCCCTAACCTATTTTTTCATTTACTTGTAAATGACACCTAAATCTAAATACACTATTTAGCATGCATCATGCATCTGTCCCACGCAATTCTATTCAACTTTTCTTTTTCACGGTTTTACATGCAATGTTATGTTCTTTTCATTTTCTTCTGTTTTACATCCAATGTAATGTTTTTTTACGTCTGCTTTTGTTCTACATGCAAATGTAATGTTCCTTTCATTTTCTTCTGTTCTACATGCAAATGTAATATTCTTTTCATTTTCTTCTGTTCTACATGCAAATGTAATGTTCTTTTTCATCTCCTGTTCTGCATGCAAATGCAATGTTCTTTTCATCGTTTTTTTAATTTCCATGCTTAATTACTTAGCCAATTACCATAGCTAAATAGTGTCACATAGCGTCGACTACGTTTTCCCGATTGTCCTTTATCGATTATTCATACTTCCTCTCTGTAAAGACCATCCGCTCGAGCGCTCGCTATCCTTCATTTTATGGAGGGGACGCAAGCATCAGGTCGACAGACAAGTCTGTGCACAACGTCCGTGTCACGGGGGCTGGGAATGCCACACCCGATTAGGGCGGGGATTGTTAGGGACGCGTTCCCTTTCCTTACTATCAGTACCCCCCATCTCGTGGGTTGAGCGCCATCGTAAACCTCGGTATTCTGGGGTGAAACGGATGATGTTTCTTACGCTGCTGGCAACGGCTCGAATGGTGGACGACGCGAATAAAGGAAGTTTTGCGAGGTAATCGTCTTTCTCGTCAGGATCTGATCCGATTCTTTGAGCCTCATCTCAAGATGAAGATTAGAACTGGTAGAAAACGCTTGCAGTCTTCAGTGAAAGGTAGGTAACTGAAGCGAGCTTGGTTCGTGTGAACGGGGCTAGCTTTGATTTTCTGTTTTAGGTCGTTACGTCACATCGAGGTGGTTTCCTGCGGCTTCAGTTGACCAAAACCCCTCTCTGACCACGTCTTTACCTTCCGCCTCGCCTGTAATGGGCATGCCAGCTTCCGGGACCGGTTCGGTAAAACTTCCGGTTGGGTCCAGTGCTAATTCCCCATTCCCCGAATAGCCTTCGCCCGCTGCTAGTGCAGTTGTGAAGAAGGGGGAAGGGAATGGCTGGTAAGGCCAGAGGGAAGCACCAGACAGCGGGGCCTCAGTCCCATGAAGCCCCAAGGACGAAAGGCGCAAACAGCCCCACCCCCTCTGTTAACGTTAAGGGCGATGTCCTGGTCTCTGATTCGACACTAAGGTGACAACAGAAAAAATACGACCCAGGTTTTGAGAAGACGAAATAAATAATTCCCATTACAGAGTCTGAGATCTGGGATGCTCTGAAATAGGTTGGCCTGGACAATACTCCGGGATTAGATGGTCTACCTTACGAAATGTACTTGAGGCAGTCACCCGTCTTTGTCTCCTTGCTAGCGCTGATTTACAACAACTGGATGAAGCAGAGGTCTATATCTCAACGTTTCATCAGGAGTGTGATCAAGTTGCAGATAATTATCGGCCTTTGACTATGTTAAACACAGAGTTGAAGATTTTAGCCAGCCGTTTGCAAGCTGTCCTCTCTAGTCTGACCGGTCCCGAGCAGACTTGTGTTGTGAAGGGCAGGGATATTCAGGACGACCTTCATTTGGTACGCTTGATCATCGAGCAAGTCGACAGTGATACCGCGCTGATCAATTTAGATCAGTCCAAGGCTTTCAGTAAGGTTGACCATCGATTTCTGGAGGCTGTTCTTTCGGCTGCGGGCCGGACTTTCGCACTTGAATCCGACTGCTGTATGCGTCGCCCGGTGCGCTGGTAGAAGAGAATGAGGTAAGATCGAAACCTTAAATTTTGTCTCGCTCTATTCGTCAAGGTTATTCGCTGTCTCCATTGTACGTTCTTGCATTGGAACCTTTCCTGTGCAAGTTGAAGACGAATCCGGTCCTTCGCGGAATTTCCTTAACTGGTGCTACCACCTCGGCCAGGTACTCCGCCTATGCTGATGACGTTTCGGTCCTTGTGACGAGCAGGGCCGAAATTGACGAAGTCAGCAAAGAATTCAAGAGATATAAGATGGTGACAGGGGCCAAGATCAACCGCGATAATCTGTTGGCTTGCGGTTGGATTCGTGGAAGGGAGTTTCACTTCCCGGAACTTTCTCATGGACGGGCTGAGCTCGCAGTTCGTCTGTGGACTCGGAAGAATATTTCTTTGAAGGGGAGGGCGGAAGTATGTGTCTCGCACATCTAGCCGATTCTCCTTTACCGAGTCTCAGTGCTTCCACTTCCGTTTGACACTATTGGCGTTTGTAAGGCTCTTGTTCCAATAACACTGAAGTATCACTACCTGGCTGTTGATTCAAGGGGCTCTCTGGGTCTCCAAAAGACTTCGTGCAGCGGGTTTAGTAAAGTCGCCAAACTGCCTTCGCTGCAGTGGGAAGATGGAGACCATAGGTCACGCCTTCTTTCAGTGTAGTGTCAGAGCTCCGTTTTGCAAGTTTGTTGAAGACATCATGGCTCGCATGCTGCGCGGAAATTTTTTTGTCCTCGAGGCCAGTTCCGTCTGTAGCAATATAGTACCGCCGTTTCTTTGCTTACTGGGGGTTATGCGAGTCGTGATATGGACGACGCGACAGAAGGAATTCCATGAGGGTGAGAAGTTTACATCTTCCCAACTGATCTTGTTCTTTAAGCATCAAGTCAAGATCAGTACGGAAAGGAAACGACTCCATCCTTTGAAATTTAGCGAAAGATGGGTGAGTCTTGCGCGTCTCTGCCGAGTGAAAGGTGCTAACTTGGAGTGGCATTTTGATGCCGGTTAGGCATTAAGAATTTTTGGAATTGCTGGGTTGAACATTGACAACCCTTCCCGTATATAGGTTAGTTTAGGTCGGTTTTTGTTTTTGTTTTGTTTTCTCTTTTTTTTTTTTTTTTCAAGTTAACTTAGCTAGGGTATGTATGCTCATTGGCCCCTTTTATTTCTGGTCCCATTTTTTTCTTTCGTTTAATTCCCCATCCCTCCCATCGTTATGTGGTTAGTGATATCAGTTCTCTGGTGGGTGCGGGCGCCTTTCGTTTCGAGTGTGTTTTACGTATTTGTTGTATTTGAAGGAATGTGTGTTTGTAGTGAGCGCATGGCTTGTACGAATGCTTTATATTTTTAAAGTCCCGCATTGATTTCGTCCAGTTAACTGATGTTTCTGCTACAGTTAGGACTGTGGGTGGGGGTTATTACAAACAAAATTTTTGTTTAGTTTCTTGTATATAGTTTTTTGTACACATATGTAAATACTCGTTGGGGTTTTTAGATTTTAAATTGTTATTTTTATTTCCCCTCCTCCACAGAAAATGAATTGTAAATATGAGGACTAGTTTAGGACTTCATAGAGTTTCTGAGGCATTGTGGTGTTTGAGGAAAGAATGGCAAGCAAAAATGCGTTGTTTTGGTGAATGGAATATTGTTTGTATGCCTGGGTCAGTGATTGTAACTAGCTAACTTGAATCTTAAGACAGAAAATGACGGTCCTTTTCCCCATTCCCCTTTTTGGCCTTGTGCCACATTTGTACTTTTTTCGTACAATATATTTATTGCGCCAGCCACCGAATTTCAATGAGGTGCTACCAAACTCCACGTGTGATTCACACACCACATTGAAATCTCAACAAACTCAACAAAACATTCATCAACCATTGTCCGCATGTTAACCAACATCTACAGTTAACAATTTCACTATTAAAAAGTAACTGTATATCTCATCAACTTAGCATAACAGTCAAAGGCAAGCAACACTTGATAACATTTATTCTTACTTGTAAATTAAACACGTACACACACTCATAAATGAACGAACACGACATCTTTCCTTGCAGAAACCAAACCATTTTAATTTTCTTAACAATCAAAAAGTACCAACATTTTTTAACAACATTCCTGCACAAACATTCCTTATGACATTGTCTCAATTATCACAACAGCAAACATTGTAATTGTCGTTACATGTATATTTTATTGTTAATATAAAAATTTCTTTAATGTTAAATCTTTAACAACAGTGTTTAGTAGTTTCTTGCCATGCAATTTGTTCTTAAATTGTTTGTATAACCTATATTTTGTGGGATACGGACGCTATAAGCACGCATAACCCTTCATCTTACTTAGTTTTACCTTCTGATATATTTCACTCTGCGTACATCCCGCAATAACGTCTCATTTGCAATTCTTTTAATTTACCTCTATTCATTTGATTTACTTATACTTTTTAGCATTTCGTTTTAGAGTTTGCTCTTTGTCTGTTTGTTCTATTTCAAATTTTGTCTCTTGTTATTAATTGTTCATTACATTACGTCATAAGCCTATAATTACTTGCGTTTGTTCATTTTTGAGACATTTTTTGTTTTGAATTAGAAGGGTATTGATTTCCTTTCATCATTCATTCCGCTGACTTTTGTTTTCGTCAGATATTTACGAATGGACTACTTCGTGTTTTCTGTAAATTTCTTTAACTAGAATCCATAAATTTCATCTTGTTGACCTGGCGCTTTTCACTTTAGTAATTTACCCATGGATTTATTCTGAAAAATCTGTTCCTTTTAATCTCATGTCTTCATTTTCACCCAATTTATTTTTATGTTAATCAATCATTACACTTTCTGCTTGGAACTTTGTTGCATCCAGTTGTTTTGTTTCACTAACGGTTTCTTCATTTACCTGATGGTAAAATTTGCTTTCACCATTTTTAACATTCGATTTTTTATATACTGCTAAATACTGTAATTAGGTTCCTCCACTTTTTTGCGGAACAACAGCATAATGATGAAAATGGCCACAAACTTAATAAAAACAAAATTTTATCGTCAAAATCTTTCCTTCTATTAAAGTGGAAAGACCAAAGTATTTTTTGATTATTTTTTGAATTTTTTTAATCTTTTCTAGGATGTTCGAAATTTTGGTTCAAAATCTTGTTTTGTTTACGCCAGCCATGGACAATTACTTTTATTGCGCTTTTTTCCGATAAAAAACACATTGATCGAAAATTCTTGCAAAAATCAAACAATTGTCAGATTTTAAAGAAACTTTCACAACTTATTTACAAATGAATGAAATTATTTTTGAATTTTTTGGTGTAGAAAATCTTGGTATTTTTTTTTACATATTCCCCAACCACATACACATACTTACTTAATTTCATTAAATTTCGCGAAATTCCGTTTTTATTAGTTAAAAGTAGGACTCCTTGGAGAATGTAAATCTTCCAATTTTTTACAAACTTCTACCATTCTAACTGAAAATCTGCTCTGAATAGTAAACTAAAAAGTGTAATCAAACTATGACATTATTTAATTAGAAACGCTTTTAACTGCTTTTGTAAATTACTTATATTAAGGACACTATTGTCTAAAGAAATAAAAATTTTCAATGATAATGAATTTTTACAATTTTTTTTTCATTTTTCTTTAATTTTAATTATAATAATTTATAATAGTTTAAAAATCATTTAAAAAAAACGTTTATTTCCTGTATATGATATTGTAATTAACTTGTAAGGAAATTTACGAATCCAAAATTGAAAAGATTAATAAACATTGTTTTACTATTCAATTTTTAAAATAATTTTTTATTTTTTATTTTTTTACTTTAATTGTTCCTTTTTTCAACTATGGTAGCCTAAACATGGCATTATTATGAAAAGGTTACGTTCTTGGATTGAAAAAAATAAAAAAAATGTTTTTAGCTAATGTTAATTAAAGTTTAACTATTAATGATTAAACAATATATTAATTATTATAAAAAATCAATGTGTTAATTTTCTTGCTTTCTTATCTTTATTTTAATTTCATCTATTAAATTTTTAAATTAATTTATGAAAATTTATAGTACTTTAAGTTTTTTTATTTTTTCATAAAGCATCTTCAAAAATCAATAAAATATTAGATAATTGCTGAAAATATTTTAATTTGTAAAAATTATTAGGTAGTTAAAAACAAAAAAAGTGTTCACTTATATTTCGTAAATTTATGTCAATTTTGGTCATCCACACTAGCTGCATCACCTCGGAACTTATCGATAAAGATGAAAGAAAAACAGGATCGCTCGTTAAGAAATGATTGCATATTACTTTTTTATGCTATAAGTAAGTAATGTTTATTTCAAATCAGAAAAATTTAACTTTAAATTTGCTATTTTACTCAAATAACGTCTCATAAATATATATTTTATTTTTGGAAGATTTTTAAAACCGATAATTTTGTTTTGCTTACAAATATCTTAAAATTAAGAAAATGGCTGCTTTAAAGAAAATTTTCTGAAATTGGCCAAAAAGTTGAGATTCCAATCTATATAATTTCTACTTGAAATAAACCAGAAAATTTTACTTGCAGGAAATAGTAAATTTAATCATTTAGCTTTCAATTAAAGCTAAAATGGATTCCATTCAAGAATGCTTTTTCATTCTTAAAAATCAATTTTAAACCTTAGGCATTGAAAATTTATAGCAAATTAGTGGTGGTACCTAATTATAATTCACGTGAAAAGATCAAAGGGTTGACTCTGTCTGTAACGAGAACAGTCATTAATTATTTTGTTGTCTCTTCTTTTACTATTTTCATTTCATTGATCATTCAAAGCTTAAAAGCATTAAATAAACAAGAAAAATATTAGCTGACAGTTTATTACATCAAAAATACGTTTTGCAACCCCTTGATACTAGATGTCATATATATTTATTGTATTGATTAGGTTTTAGACATTTTTTCGTACATTCTCTTACACATATGTTGTTGATAATAATGTTTTTATGTTCGTGACTGACTGCGAATTCTTCATTTTTTTTCAATTCCAGTCATGTGACCTAGGCTTTCCACTTGACATCATTTGCCTTATTCAACCTTTTTTAAGATTTTATGACACTATAACGGTGGAAGGAGAAGTAAAAGGTCGTTTAGTTCGGAATTTTACACGTTCATTCACCTTAACCGCCAAGTGAACACTATTATTATCATTTTAATACTCCTATTCATGACATTATATATACGTATATATGCATACAAATGTGTATGCATTAGTGAATAGTAACACATTTCAAAAGTATGTATTGTCTCTCTGTAAAACGATGATCGCATATTTCATGTAAGTTTACGTGCAAACTTGTCAACAGTCATTATTATTCTACTTTTTTAAATTTTTTATTTGATATGATTTTCTTCAAAAATTCATTAAATAAATTTATTTTCAGGTGAGATTTCAAATTCCGTGCAACAAACCAGAGTTCTTGTTCCGAATCATATTCCCTTATATTTTGTTTCCACTTACTCTACGTGACCAAGTGGTTAGAACGTTCGCATTCTGACTATGAGACCCGGGGTACGAATCACACCGTAGTCGATTTGTCAGGAAGGAGACTTCTTGATATTATCGGACTGGAGGGGTCAATCCCAACATGCCTGAAAACCATACGAAAACCTCGTGAGTGAAATTGGGTAGACGGAACACTTGGGGTCCGTCGATAGCTGTGCTAGCAAGAAGTTACAAGTCATCGTGGCCACTTTGCTCAGCATAGTTGCAGTATAAGCCCTGTTGGATAAACAAACATGCGCCTGAGAAAGCGTCTGCAATAGGGATTGACCAGCTGCTCTAGTAGACGGGTATCCTCAAATATGAGTGGCCAGCTGTATTTCGCACCTTTTTTCGCAATCATCCTTTGGTAATATGTCGAGTCTGTGTAATCATACGTTTTTCTCATTCAAGGCTAATTGTTCGAAATTTATAAGATTGAATTTGAAAACTGAAGAGTATATCAAACCACACAGAACAAAAAAATAATAATTGTCAAAATGCGTAGAATAATGAAAGTGTTACATCACAAATGATACGCATTTATTGTTCTCAATCTGTAAAAATGATGATTTCTTAAGTTACAGTGTAACCCAGATATAAGATACCCTGATATAAGAGAAACCCGGATATAAGAGAAATCCGTATATAAGAAAGATTTTCTCTGGTCCCAAATTAGAGCCATACTTACCTAAACAAAATAGACCAAACACGGATATAAGAGAAACCCGGATATAAGAGACTTCTTCTCCGGTCCCGACAACTCTCTTATATCCGGGTTACACTGTATATTATTCATATATGTTGTTCAAATTTATCTTTCATATATGATCCAAATATAAGCCAAACATAGCTAACCTCTTGTCATTAAAAACCTGTCTACACTTTCAGAAATTTATACGAAATGTAACTTAAGTGTGTAATATTTAAGAGGAACACAAAAATACAAAAATGCTTCTTCATGGGATAAAAATAACTGAATAGGAATTATTATTACAATTCCTGTATGCTAAAATAAATTTTTCATATTTTTACTGAAAAATCTGGATAAAAAAATGGACATCCATTTGTTTTTTTGTTTTCTTACTGAAGTCTATTTGAAGAAAAAATAATTTAATGTAAGGCATACGTTGCTATTATTTGTGCTACTGTTTTCTCCACAAATTCCCAACTGGATTAAGGTTTAGACTCTGACTTCATCGCTCTAAAATATTGAAATTATTGTCCATAAACTATTTCTTAGTAAATATATTTTTTGTTCACTGGTATTCCAGTCAAAGTTATTGTCCAGTCTATTTGAAGTTTTGGTTAAAAATCTGAAAATACTGTACTTTATTTATGATTCCATCCACAGTAACAGAGCAACCAATCCCACATGCTGAATAAATAAATAAAAACTGCATAATACTGCCATCACCATGCTTGACTTCAAAGACAGTTTTCTTTTAACTGAATAAGTCAATCCTATTTTCGGCAAAAACAAACATCCATGTAAACACCAAACTCAACTTTTTATGATTAAAGAGGAATTATTAAGAGTAAAAGCTAGATAAACTTTTATGGGTCTAGATTGGAACATTGGAGTCTTCTTTAGTCGAGGAAGGCCAGCAAATGATGTATTTGCAACCTATGGTTTTCTTCATTGATACACATCTTTTAAGCCCATCAGAAAGAAGTCATCTCCTTTTACTTGACACAATCAAGGGTCTATCCACTGCAATAGACGTTACTTTGAGCCTCCCAGATCTTTTTCTGTCGTTTTTTTTTTTTTTTTTGTGTCAGTTACTGCATGTCGCCGCAGTCAATAATATTCCCCATTTTTTGAAATGTGTAATTGTCTAGGAATCGGATGTTCGGAATCCCCTTCTGTAGAAAGAATTTCCACTTAGGCTCTTTTTTCAATAATACAATAATATAATAATGATTAATAATGGTTAACATTATTAGGAGGATTTGAGATAATCATAATTATCGAAGAAGAAACTTCAACAGAATGCAGAAAGCACTGGACGGCCGTTTCGCGCTATATTTGGGACATCATCCAGCACGTCCAGTGCTTTCTGCATTCTGTTGAAGTTTTATTTATCTAGGTTATTATTGATGCCGTGATTTATGCTGGAGTTGCTTCTCATGGTTTTGAACCATCAATTGTATAATAAAACAATGCGGGGTATATTATAGTAAATATGGAGAGAAAAGAGAGTGCAATTAAAATAATAGAGGTCATCAGTCTTATTGTAGAAAGGCTACGAGGATTAAGTTTTTTGCAATCTACTAAAGTTGTATTCTAGTGTATAAAGTTGCTAGTTCTTTATAAGTAAGTCTATTTCCTTTGCAATCATTCTATGTAGTCATAAGTCTCTGGAAATAGACTAGTATTCAATTAAGGATCGGAATGGAACGATAATGATGATAATCTAACAAACAAAAAAAAAACTAAAGTTATGACTAATACCTAGTAAGAATTTTCAAAAATCCCTGCATGTGATAGTGTATTTTATTAGACAAGATCAATTAGATTGTGTGCTGTTCAGAAAGGCAGGCTAAAGAGTGCATGAAAAGCTGAATATATTTCACTACTTACTCGTATTTTCTATTTTTTTCAATCTCTTGTTTTCAAGTTTCGTTAATGTTAGCATTCAACTATAGAAAAAAGTTTCATTAGTAGAGTTTGTCTTTCGAATACATGCAAAAACTACTTTTTCAATACATTATTTTAAAACGTAGACTTTTCCCACAAGAAATGCATAAAATTCGAAATATTCTGACTAGCAACAAAATATAATGTCGATTTAGATGGTGTTTCAGACTGTCCAAAAAAGTTTCTGGTAGGATATTTCGCCGGGTATAATTTGAAAAATCATAAAACAAGATTTGTGATTGAAATCATTGAAACACATTTACATTATCCACAAATCTAAAAGGGAGAATAATGTCTGAATAATGTCTGAATAATGTCTGTAATACTTATTGCCAATTCTTTTTTTCCAATTTTTAATTTTTGTAACAAGAGAATATGATTTTCTTTTTTCTTCTTTTATAAGTTTTCTCTTTATCTGATTAAACTGAGCAAGAGAGTTTATTCCTATTGAACTCAGACGGATCAGAACATATACAAACCTTAGTCTTAAATTTCTAGCAAAGAACAAAGGCTGAACTACGCAAAACACCCATGTAATTTTTCTTCCAGTTTTAAATTTTTTTCTTCAAAATTAAAAATTTTTCTAAATTGAATTTTTTATGGTTTACATAGATGTTATATTATTAATTAAATTGTAATATTTGTTAATTAATAAATATTACAATTTAATTAATAATATAAAATAACTTCTATATCAACCATAAAAAATTTAATTTAATTTTGAAGAAAAAATTTTAAACTGGAAGAAAAATCTACATCCAGCCACACAGCATGTCAAACACTTCAGAGGTCTTATTTTTTATTGGGGCCGCCCTGTCTCTTATTTCTCTACGGGGGTCCCACTGTCGTTTTCCGAATGCTTATTCTTCTCGGGGAGTACTAGAATGTCTATTTTCTTAATCCCTAATCTCCTATCCCTTGCATCTGTGCGCCACTTTGCCTTGCGGACAAAACTTCCGCACTTAGTGCAATTCGGACCTAGAGACCTGGGATCTACTCCCCAATTGGTGGAACAGTCTCTGGCACTGTATACCCCGTAATTGCAAGTTCAGCATATAAAATCCATACCGTATATACCATTCCTTCCGGTTGGAGTCGGCCTCGGCCTCGGCCTCCCATTCCTCCTCTTTCACGTCCTTACGGGCTTTTACGTTCATTATCTCATTCCTGGAGCCCTTCTCTGTACTTTTCCAACCCCTGCATCTTTTGGGTTCCCTGGTCTCTGCCATTTCTTATCCTCTCGCTATTTTTAGCTACCTCTAGGGCCTCTGTCATCCTACAGGGCCCACCCTTCAGGACGTCACCTCTCACGTCATCATCACGAATGGCGTCCATGAAAGCGTCCGCTAACAACGCCTGAATTACCCCATTTTCTCTTATTTCTGGATTCGGGAATGCTAACCCAGCAAACCCCGTATTCCTATCTCCAAAGTCTTCTAGAGTTTCCCCTACTTCCTGTTTAATCTTAAACAATTTTCGAACCGCCTCTATGGTTGTTCGCTCGCTAGTACATCGTCTGATTCAGCTCGTTTCATGTTATTCCCTGAAAAGCCCCCGATAAATTTTGAGACTGTTCCCACTGCTTCCTCATATGCCAACAGCACCATCTCCCGATCTGTCAACCCGTATACCAGCTGTTTCTTTTGTATAGCTACCAACCAATCATGAAACTCAGGCGGGTTGCCTAGGTTGGAGGGTAACTTCATCTCACCCAACGGACTCCTAAAGGCCGCAGTTATTTCGGAGACCGTAGCTTCGCTCCCCGTAATCTCTGATCCAGCGATACTCATCTTATCTATTCTGGCGATGTTCCTCAATTAATAGGTAAATTTGAAAGACGACGGTAACACTAAATCCTTACTAGCTGTTTTCGTGTACCACAGTTGAGAGAAGAAGAAAAAAAAACAATAATCGAGGGAAACCAAAATGTAGCCTACCTGGAGTGTGTTTCTGCTCCTGTTTTGTTGTTCTTGTAACTATCGGCTCTTCGGATCAATATAATCTTTCAATTCCAATGTCTTCTAGTTAATTCTTGGGTATAATCTTTCGGCGTGGCGTCAATTGTAACTCCTTTCCTTTCCTTTAATGTCCCCCGGGTATTTCTTGGGTCGAATACTGGTCGCGGTAACCAACTGTAACACCGTATCCTCACCACACTGGACCCACGCACTCCACAGGACCGGCTGTTGTTCCGGTATAGTCCAGTGTTACAGGTCTCCAGTTCCTAATGTTAATACGAAGCCACCCTCCAGCCACGTTGTGATTGTTTTGATCCTGGAGAGCAGTCATCAGATCGCAGAAATCCGGAAGCTCTCCGTTGGTCCACCTGCGAGTTTGACGGGTGAGAATCGGGTTAACAGTAAAATAAATATAACCAAGTTGATTTGATTTTGAAAGGACAATAGTTTCATATATATATATATATATATATATATATATATATATATATTGTGTGTGTATTTAGGCAGCATCTTTTCATTGATACACGTTTCATTAAATATTATAGACAAGTGTTGTCTATTTTATGCAAATTTTTTCGTAACATCTGATAAGTTTAATAACATTATCGTTGAACGAAGAAAGAAATTGACAATATTGATCCATTTTTTTTTTTTTTTTTAATACAATCTAAGGTTTCGGCTTACATAAGCCATTATCAAAGATGTCAATTACAACATATTAAACAATATACGGACAAGACAGTGATGATAATCTGTCAATGTTTACAAAGATGATTTCTAAGCAACGATAAACTTGTGCATAAAGACGCTAGAAGCGAAAATCGCACGGCATCTCATGACGTCACACATGACCACACGAGAGTGAATTGAGAAGTATAAAGTATGCTAAGCCATTGGTATAAACCAATGGCTTCTGTTACCAATTATAGACATTTAAGAATATTTGTAGAGATGCCATAATTGATTTTGTTTAGGTTGGGTTTCAAATCTTTGATGTATAATGCTTCAAGGATTTTTAGTTTTTCTCTATTGTTTTCATGAAGTATTTTATGTATGTGTTTTCGACAAGTATTTTACGGAATTGTGTGTGCGGGCAAGCATCTTGTTTTAAATGCCTAAAAATGTTAGAGTTTTCATTCAAATGTGGTATCAAGCGTCGGGAAAGCGAGTTTGTTGTGTGACCAACGTAAATATTATTTAATTCGTTGGAGATACACTCTCCCAAAGGGCACTTGAATTTATAAACTATGTTGCTTTTTTGCAAATCGCTAACCGGGGGCGAAGAATCATTGTGAAGTATTAAGTTGGATATACTAGATTTAATGTAGTATATGATTAATTTAATTTTTTTGCTAGGATATGTAGTTGATATATTAGAATTTACTAATTTTTTTAGTATATTTTCATCTTGTTTATAATTAGTATGCATTTGATTACGATATAGGAGATTAATATATTTGAAATCAGTAGAAGCAGTATTATGTACAATTTTCTTAGTATTGAGATTTCTAAGAAAGCATCTTATTTGTTCATCAACTATATAGTTTGGAAAGCTATTATTAATAAGTGTCTGTTTTATATTCTTTAGTTCACTGTAAAAAATCTGTTTTGTGGCTGAATTAGTTTCTGCACGATGTATTAGATTCTTTATAATTGCTATTTTGTAGTAATATGGGCATTCGCTCTTGTAGTTAAGTGTACATAAATTTATGCTTGTAGGTTTTTTGTATGGCGAAATAGTAAATTTGTTATTATTTGTGTTTATCAATATGTCAAGAAAGGGGATTTTATTATTAGTATTGAGTTCATATGTGAATTTAAGGACAGAATTATTTTGGAAACGTTTTTGAAGTTGAATTATTTCATCTGTATTTTTAACTAACATAAGAATATCATCAACGTATCTTAGGTAGATTGATGGTTTTTTTTTTAAATCTGTAAATATCTTATTTTCGAGGTTCGACATGTAGAAATTGCTAAATGTCGGACCAAGTACTGAACCCATAGAGACACCATCACGTTGTTTATATATATTGTTATTATGATCGAAGAAAGGGACTTCAGTAGTACAAGCTAATAGTAGTTTTCTTAATATATTAGGATTAATTTTAAGTGGGGGTAAAGATGAGTTATAATCAATAATAATCACTGTCTTGTTCGTATATTGTTTAATATGTTGTAATTGACATCTGTGATAATGGCTTATGTAAGCCGAAAGCTTAGATTGTATTAAAAAAAATGGATCAATATTGTCAATTTCTTTCTTCGTTCAACGATAATGTTATTAAACTTATGAGATGTTACGAAAAAATTTTGCATAAAATAAAATAAATAGACAACACTTGTCTATAATATTTAATGAAATATATATATATATATATATATATATATATATATATATATATATATATAAGCAACACACAAAAATAATTCTTGTTGTACAAGTTTGAATGCTTCTTCTATGTGAACAATAACCAAACACAAATATTTCGAATAATTTCGGTAAAGGAGAGATGTGGCCTTCGTTTTAACTCTTTTTGGTGTGTTCTTAGCGCAACTACTACATTCTTCGATGTTCCAGTTCTCAGTAGTAGTAATAGTAGTATTAGTAGTAGCGGTACTTAGACGTTAGCGGCGATATTTCGCTTCTTCGCCCTCAGCTTTAGCAACACACTGCGGACGCTTCCTTTTCAGTCTCTGACGTCTCTCTACTCAGTTCGACTGCATTCGAAGACAGACGAACCCCAAAACTCTCCCTCTTCCGCTTGGTTCGCCTCTTTATTAAGAGAAGCGGCCCCCGGTGTCCCAGACTGGTGACGTATCTGTTTTTCTAGTGCGAACGTACTGACATCTACCAAAGTACAACTTCTCTCCTTCGAGAATAAACAATTTACTTTTTCATCGATTGTAGAGATGCCATAATTGATTTTGTTTAGGTTGGGTTTCAAGACACTATTGTTTATCAACCCGCTGTTAATTATTCTGCTGCTCTTTGTAAACGACAGAAATTCTTGTTTTAAAAAAAATTCTAGATCAAAACATCCTTAATTTTAACTTCGATTCTTATAGTGTCAAAAATCCATTTCTTTTTTAAAAGTTCCAAATTATAATAATTTGTTCCAGTAATTTTCTATTAGTAATCTGATATCTTTTGTACACTTACAAAAAGATTATATTTCGTGTTCTAAATTAACTTTGTGTAACATTTACATTTCAAAGTCTTTACAGCATATTAACATCTTGGTTATTTGAAAACGCCTCTCTTTCACTTGGTGTTTTCTGTTTTACAACATATCTTCCTTCATTATCAGTATTATTATTATTTCAGGGGTGATATCGCCCCTGCCACATCGTCATTTTCAAAAAATTGTCTTGTTGATATGCGTGTGTTTAGCACTGCGGTCGTTTTCTTCTTTGGAAGTCAGTGCATTAAATCTTGTATCAGGGTTGCTGAAAGTACCTATTGGTGATTTGGTGTGACTTTGTATTTTGTTCTTCTGATATTTTAGACATGTTGATGTCCAGTTTCTAATTTTTACAGGGTGTAAAAGATTGTGAAAGTGTTGAAATATTTGTGTCCTCAGTGTAGGTGGGATGTAAATTCTAGGGTTGGTTAATATAGTATCACAATCCAGTGTTTTATTACCGAAAGGAACTGGAAATTGTTTCAATGTTAAAGAGGTATTTGATAATATTTCTGTTCATCAGAAATTAAATCATGACTTAATGTATCGTCGGTAATCGCTGTGTGTGACAGTGCATCAGCCACAATATTTTGTTGTCCCTTAATATAACGAATGTTTGTTGTGTACTGAAAAATAAAATCTAAATATCTAATCTTCTTTGGAAGTCTCTGATCGAACGATTAAAAAAATTTGTCGGCAATATCTGCCAATCTTTCCAGTGCTGTATCGTCTGTCATAGGCGTTAGTATTTGTATCATAGTGGTTAGTAATTTGTCCAGCCATAGACGACGGAGGATGGACTACGACATATTCCATCTAAGTTGATGTTTCGTGTGCCTGAGGAGTTGTGTATCACCGATACTTATGTTGTTAAATAGTTCCCTCAAAATTTGTTCGTCTCAGTGCCCTGTCGTTTTAATAATGGCTGCTTTAAGGACGTTGTAAGGGTTGGTATCAGGAACATCTTCCAATACGTCAGCAACTTCGTCGACAACGTCAGGAGGCAAAGCTTGGACAACACTGGCAAATTTTATTTTCTGCGATTATTTTTATTTTTCTGCGAAAATGGCCTGGAGTTGAAGGAACCAATCAATGTCCGTAGCGACTCTTCCTGCTAAGAGTGAAGATTTCGCACCAGTCGATGAATTTTTCTTTTGATTTTCTTTTTAATCCTTGCTTGGCGGTGACAAATTTCTATTGTCGTTACTTCTTAACCAGATTGAAGCAGTTTATGTCGACTCCTGAATCGGAATGACCTGGCCTCTCCTTGTAGCAAATGATGTCGTCTCTTCTCATTCAGTATTTACCCGAAGCCTCCCACAAGGTTTTTAACGTGGAGCATTCCAAGCAAAAATTCCTCGTGGACCCGCATACACGGTGTCGGGTGGCTGTCTACCTCTTCAGACGAGACTCTGCCCTTTGGTATAGCCTCGTCTGGGTTACTCTCTGCTCGGAGGCTGAGAAGTCAAGAAGTTCTGTTCGTCTGTTCTCCTTTCTGTTCAGTTCAATTAATTTCTTTTCATTTATACACCAAGACCGGCTCCAGAATGTGTCTCAGGATTTGGAGCGAAGCCCTCTGATTGGTGCCGAAATAAATCACACACCGCTATTTTTCCACAAATCGGAAGGATGCAAAAATATTTTTTGAAAGTCAATAGTTTAAGCTAGAGCCAAAAACAGTCTTTGTTTTCTTTCACTAGGACTTGCACATCTAAAACTTGTTAAATCCATGCAATCTATCGATCAATCCCCTGCTCTGTGCGTTGGTGCTTGAGATCTAAAGCGTTTTTTCTTGAAGCCAATAATCCAAAACTTCCCCCAAATGGCATATACATATATATATATATATATATATATATTGTCTTTTCTTTTCCTATATATACTCAGCTGATTGAAAATATTGATACGATATGATAATTTGTTAATATATTGGAAATAATTACAAATATAATTCAGCCGTGTAGATTTTATGAAAAAGAGATCTGACTATAGACATGTGCATAGGAAAAGGATAAACAACAATATTTAATATTTATTTTTGAATAAAACAAAATCAATAACTGTATGATCAAAATTAATGGTACAAGAAATTTAATAGTCAATTGTAGGACATTTTAAAGCTATAAATTATTCTAATCCTTATCGGTAAAATTTTGCTAAATTAACCCAGTCATGTAATGGGCTATTTTGCCACAATTCATGTGCATGATCTTCAAGTTGTCACAAATTTTTTTTCTTCTTCTTACACATCATTTCAATAGATGCCATAATTTTTCAATTGTAATGTCCCTGTGATGGTCAAAATTAAACTTTGATATTTAGATAGAATTTACATCATACTTACGGATAAAGTTGCAATCACACTTCAATTTCAGATTTCTAATTGACACTTTCAAGTTGACAGTCAATATTTCTTTCTTTGTCTTTATTATACAAGTGTATATAGCTTTTATAAAGCTTTCAATACAAAGCATTATACTCCTTCGATGTTTTGTTTTCGGACATTGTTCTTTGATATCATCTTAACATTTCCAAACAAATTTCTTGTCTTTATGTTCTAAATTTTATCTCATCTGAGAGTATATTCTCCCAGAATTAGATAGGCTTATGAATATGTTCCTCAGAAAGCCCTAAACAAGATTTCAAATAACCTAAGTTTGTAAAAAGGCTCTTATGAAGTCAGTATGCATGTCGCTTTATTCTGTGCAGAGCTCTGATAATAGTATCGATACTTTCACGCTGGATTTCACCGGGCTGGAATGACATGATTCTAGATACCTATCATATTACTTTTGTCAAGTCAGCGTAAATAAATACTAGTATATAAATATTTGTTACTTGACATTTTTCATTTATACATGAAAAGTTATTTTTTTTGTTTGTTTATACTTTTTCCGCGCCATTAATTTTGGATAGAGCAATATTCATGTTATTGTCAGTACTTAAAAACGTAACTGCTACAATATTTTAAATTTTGTTATTTGTAAACTCAAGAAATTAACATCGAGTTAATTTTAACTAGCAATGCATATCTAGCAAAACTTATCTGATGCGCCATTCGTCAGTTAACTCTACTCTAACTCTAATTTAAAAAACAAAATATTCTCTAAAACCCCTCAATTTTCATCAAGAACTGATTGAGTAAGTAAATTAATTAATCAAACAAAAAAAAATCAGTTTCTTTAAAACTTCCTAAACGGTATAGGATGTAGTGGAAGCACACACTAGACGAAAGATTATGGAGTAACTACAATATTGAAGATATTCCTTTACTCCTCCAGACGAAAAATTAATGCTTATATTTTAAAATCTCCTATTTTCACGCTTGCATTTTCAATTACATTATGGTACCAAAGAACTCGTAATGCCAAAGATTTTCAGCCTTGTCTACACGCACGCACGCACACATACCTTCACACACACCTTCACACACACACACATACATATGTGACTGTGTGTATGTGCGCGCGCGCGCGGATATGTGTACTTACTTGTAAGCATACGTCATTCGCAACGTTAATTACGCAAGTACGAAAAATACATTCTATCGTCATTTCAAGGCAATTATCAGCAATTGTAAAACTTACTAAATCTATAAAAACAACATTAATTTTGGAAGACCATTTTAAATAGAAATAAGGATTAATCTGAATTTAGAAATTAATTTTTTAATACTTCCTTTTAGTTGCACTTCCTCTTTTTTCTTTCTTTCCCTTAGTAAATAGAAATGAGATTTCAAGTTCGTAAACTATTAGCGCGTACAATTTTTCTTTTTTTCGTCGGAATCTTCACTCTTTCCGACGGTTCTTTTCCGATGCATTTGACACACGCTATAAAAGGTCCAAAGAAACAAAACAAAAATTGAAACGAAGTAAATGGATGTAAATGACTTCGATAATTAGTCTTTCATAACAGAAATAGCAAAGGAAAACAAAATAATAGGAAAAGGGATTTTAATGGAGATCAATAAAATGGAAGCTGTAAAAGTTTTCATAAAAACAGATGTAATATTTTTTATAAAATATCAAACCGCGACAATCAAGCCTCGAATTATTGGTTTCATTGTTTTCCACTGTAAATTCTGTAAATGATGTAATTCTATTCTATCGTTGAGTCAGCTGTCTGTACTCATTCATCCTGAAGTAATACTTGTTATTAAATCAGGATCTATCACATTTTCTTTTCAGGTTTCAGAGTCGTTTTTTTTTTTTTAACCTCACTCTTCTTATCCTTAAATGGACTAGCCGATTTCTCTGATGATTCCGTCTTGTCGATCACCGCAGTTATCTGCTGGCATTATGATGGTTTCGGTATCGCTGTGCGTTTTTCCTATCTTGTGGTGTTCAGTTTGGAAACTATGAAGCTATAATCAAAATATTTCTATTTTTCTCATAGAATGAGAAGCGTTTACTCAAAACAATCTTTTGATTGTATTTTGACAATTGTCGCACCATGCATTTTACAGAGTGGGTCAGTGAGCACTTACAGAATGAATGAGTGGGTATTTACGCCTTATATAGGGTGGATTAATGTGTATTCTGTTAAGATTCTTATGATAATCTAATTTCTGTTACTAAAGAATTCAGACTTCAAGAAATGAAATCTAAAAACGGATAAATTTAATACATTTCTACAAAATTTAAGAGATGACAATATCACTTGTCAAATCACTTCAACAGTTACTGAAAAGTTTTATATTTGCGACAAAGCGACAACTAAAGGAAAACAAAAGTGGATTGGGAAATGAGAAAATAAACTTAATACAAAGCAGAACACAAGATGGATTCAACCGTCTGATTAATAAACAATATTTTTTTTAATTCTACGAAAACGCTCAGCAGCTATGAGAGAAATAAGTGAAAACATCTTCGCTAGGGCAGGTAGGTTAAAAAAAATGACGACATAGAATTCATGAAGATAGACAAAACAGAAGGCATGAGAGAAAATTATGAAGAAGGTTTTGAAAATGGTTATGAGTATGCAAGAAAGGATGATAAAAAATCAAAATGATTGATCAACCTAAAAAGCGAATTATGTGGAATCAAAGAGGGACAAAGATTGAAATAAACATTTATTAGACATGTGAAAAAATTTCCACTGCACATCTTTAAAAAATCTAAAATCAGAATACACAACTGAAAACAGGTTTTGAGTGTGTATTCTATGTTGGGAAAAATAAAAATGGCAGCAGACAAAATAAACCTATAAACAATGCATTTTATTTCTTTCAAATTGGGTAAAATAGCGGAAGAAACAAAGAAAAATGGTTCACTATGATAAAATGAAGCTTTGTAAAATGCAGGATAGTCTTAAGCATAAAAAAAAATAGAATTCCATCTTTTTGAAAAATAACTTAAGGATCTTTATTTGGTGGTATATGAAAAATCTACTATATTATGAATTGCTGAAACTTGATTAAACTTTTCTGTAGTCGTCATCTTAGAAATGCGTACACAACAATATAAGATGTCACACGTTTCACTAGACGTAGCAAAATTGAATTATCATTCTGTGGCACCATTTAACGAGGCAGAAAGGGAAAAGAAAGAAAAGAGGAAAAGGAGAGGCTAAGGACCGAATCGTGGTTGATAAGCAAGAACACACACACGGCTAAGAGACAATGGATAAAAGGATATTTTGATAAGTAACAAATGGCGAAAGAGTGTCATTACAATGACAGGGAAATTCTGAGTAAAAAGAAAGGGAAAGAAAGAAAGAATCAGATATGTTTTGGCATCGGCTGTGTTATCTAAGGATATGAAAACAAACTTGTGGTACGGGAAGACATCTTATCAACTACAGACCGGCTGGCCAAAGAAAAAAAAATTCAAATGAAAATGTTATTTCGATAAGTGACGAAAAACAGGCAACTAAAGGGACTTTGGACAGATATGAAAAATTAAGGACTACCTACGAATGTCTGTTGACCGATTTTCCTTCGACGGAACATCCTTGGCCTGCGATAATAAAATTATGTTATCAGAAATATGTACCGAAGGAAAATGAATGGGAACCTAGAAGTGTTTTTTTTTCTTTCTTCGAGGCGACAGACTGACTGAAACTTTGGAGATGTTTCTTTTTGAGACCGTGTTAGGAAGACCACACATTCTGATAATTAGCGATAAAATACCTGACGTAAACCATGTGTAGAACAAGAGTTATGACCGCCATTGTCATATTGTCCCGTTCGCGACCAGAGAAATGATAACGGCGATTAAGAGGAAGAAAAGGGAAAGAGAAGAGATAATTTTTTTTTAGTTAAGCAAGATAATTTTTTTCTTCCTGAAACAAAGCCGCGGATTCGTCCACGCCCGACTAAGACATCATTGGTCGAGTGGTGATCACGTGACGCACGAGGGAGTCTGTTGCAGCCCATCTGGAGGATGAGTAAGAGAGGTTGCTACGAAGATGTGGGGAGGGCAGTTCACGCCCCTCTGAAGTATGATAAGAAGGTGGGAGTGAGGAAAGGTTCCCAAAAATGAAAAAAGGTGGAAATTCCTAACCAGAGAGGTGGATATGTATTTTGAATTATCGAGGAACCCCCCGACGCCGACAAACTCACCCCGGTTTTGGTCGGCACCCATATAAACGAAGCCACAACGAGCAGAGTAGAGTTGAGTTCCAGCAGTTCCCAGAGTCAGTCTTCAGTTGAAGCAAGCCTCGCAGATAGCTGACCAAGATTCACGCACATTCCGGACCTCTCTTCAACCCAAGAACAATTATTTTGAAGAGCTACTTAGATCCAGATCACCGAAATAAGTTTTTTTGTTTTGATTTAGAGAGCAGACAACTTGAAGTGTTAAAACTTGCCTAGCGGTAAACGATGTGTCACAATCCATAGAACGGGTCGGGAGATAGATGCAGTCCTATGTATCGAACAACTAGACATAAAGTTTGTTACCTTTTTCTTTGATACTTTGAACTTTTGAGTTTTCATTTTATTGTCTTTTATGCATATTTGTGTGGTATCACCCCCGTTGAACTCGGTTTGCAGTACGGCCCGAACCACTGTTTGATCTCGTCTGCCTAAGATCAATTCACAACGTGGGTAGGCGGACTGGGGGATCAGTGCAGTTACCTTGGTAACCAGGCGTTGGAAGCGAGTTGGGAACGACGAGGCTGATATCAAATCTAACCGGATTCCCACCCGAATCACCAAAGGGTTAGAACGTCACATTTGGAGCAGCGACACCCGAACGGAGCAGCGAGGAGCGAACGGCTGGCGCCGCGGCGAGGACGTCACAATTGGTGCTGTTTAGGGACGTCACAGTTGGTGCCGTGGTAGACTAGGATAGAACGTCACGGTTGGCGCTGCGACCAGGGGACGACGTCACAATTCCTTGTCTGATCAAATGCTATCTTTGATGTGCAAAGTTTTATTCAAGACTATTATCGTGTCGAAGCTAGAGTTGTTTTATCATGATGTAACTGGAAACCTTCCTGTGCAAAGTATTCGGTTGGTGCAAAAATAATGACGTAATAATGTCGTTTTTTGACGTATTTTTTAACGCCAAAAAACGACATTATTACGTCATTATTTTTGCACCAACCTAATAATACCTAACCTTGACATGGACAGAAAAAATCTTATGATGTGATTCCACAAGTTTGGATATTAAAATACGTTTAAAATACCAGATCATGTGATGAATTTCTTAACAAATCCAATGATAAAAAAGGAGAGTAGAAATAACTACCAATGAGCAATTATTAATTAAGGTTAATAAAAGAATAGATATTTTCAATGAAAGTTTCCATGTATTTTCATCGTAACAGTTATACTTTGCAAAATTTGTAATTGCAGATATAAACATACAAGGTGAGAGGAAAAGCGCAACCACTTAATATATATGGATGACTTAAATGTTTTGTTAAAAACAAAAATGAATTTATTTCAGAAACCATTAGAATAAAGTTTAGAATCGAGAAATGTTCAATGATTTTTTTATGCAAACAGTAAATGAAAAAGAAACAAAGAAATTGAACTAGTCAAGGAGAAAATTATCAGAATACTGAACGTGAAAGAGAGAGTATATTTTAAAGTGTGAGAGACGGATTCAGTCAAGCAGAATGAAATGATCAACAAAGACAACCTCATATTATCAAGTTAAATATTAAAAATCAGGTTTAATAGTAGAAATATGGTCAGGGTAACAAATACATGGACAATATTCGCGGTGAGGGTTTCTTAAATGGGACAAGAAAGGTTCAGAGAGACTTGGATCAAAGAGGAAGGAAATTTTTTTTGCCTTGCACCAGTGAGATGAGTATTGATAGGTTGTTGCAAAGATAAAACTCAGCTATAGTAGAATTCTATAAACAATTAAATAGCGAGAAAGATGAACAGACAGATGAATGAATAAATAAAAAATGTAGAACTCTTGGTCGGGTTTGTGTATCACCTACCTATAAATTTATTTCTAAATACAGAAATGTTCGGATAATAGAATTGAATCGTGTTTAGGAGCAACAGAAATTAGCATGATTAGGAATAGGACAGATCGTCTGAGCCATCTGTAAATATGATCTGAATAAGAAACAGAAATCGAGCTAAAAGATACTCAGACAAGCCAAACTATCCTAACAAATAAGGAACTTAAAGAATCAATTTCATAAATTTATATAGTCTTATATATCCTGCTACTAATTGATTCCCAAATTTGAAAGTGGCCGGACAGCAAAGTGGAACTCTGATTCTCTATCAGGAGCAGTTATGTGACTAGTTGATTTATGGGGCACAGAAAGTGTTTGGTTGGTGAGGCAACGATAGTGGCAGCGATTACTAATTATTCCGAGTGCTGTCCGGGATAAAGCATTCTTAACCTAACGTATGATGAAGCAAGGCAAGTGAATTTAAAATGAAAAAGAAGATAAGGATTTTTTCATCAACAAATAATTTATTTGGGTACTTTATACATCGTGTGGTGAATATAATAAGACCTTTGAAATGAAGGGTAAGTTCACATATACATATTTAAAAGGGAACATACGCACACTTAGGTGTGTTTAAAAATCCTGAAAATGGAAAGGTACAAGGACGCACGTTGAGGTATGTTTAATAAAATCCATTAAAATGGAAAAGTTCCAAGACAAAACACACACTGAAGGTGTATTTAATAAAACCTCTTGAAAGGGGTGGGGGAGTTCATACCTTCGACTCATTATAGACTTATTATACTTCACTGGTATATTCTACTATACCAGTGAAGGGTGAAATGTTTCAATGGATTAGTAAATTGGTTGCGTTGACAACGCGTAATCAATTCTTGTTTACTTTATCATCTGTATTTATAGTTTCCCTTAAGCAGGTGCTGGCTCACAGAAGGAAAACACTGTCACTGGTCGATTAATAATTTGTATTATATTTTAAAGGTTTTCAACGCTACCAGAAGTTCTACTCGGAGCCTATACGTAAATAACTAATTTTGGCCATTCGACTCCTGACTCTAGAAATGGAAAATTCCAACAAGCTAAACGATCCTAACAAATAAGGAAGGAATTTCAAGAATTATAATCATAAAAAGAGGAACTGCTTGAAGTTATATTTGTTAGTATCGTTGCTAAGTGAAAATCTATTATTTCGTTTTCTATCGTTTTCTGACGTCGAAACGCAAAGTAAATACAATCAGAATTATTTCATCAAGAATTTGGAAAAGTATTTCCAAATTCTTGATGAAATAATTCTGCGTGAAGCAAAAACAATTCACTTTTGTAGAAAGCAGAATAAATGCTATGTAACACCATTTTCTCTCTCTCTCACTCTCTCTCTCTCTCTCTCACACACACACACACACACACACACTCTGCTAACCATTATTCTCAAAAGGGAATTGAACAGAGGGTATTGAACGAACTAACCGAATACGATCTCTTTGTGCTCTATGTCAAACTCATTCTTCCACGCTTCACAACTGGAGAAGAGTATTAATTCGCATAACAAAACAACTATCATGATCAGCGGGACTTGTTGAGGATGATAGGCTTACAGCTTATATGTAAAAAGTAAATGAGGAAGGGAGCTTGCGAACATTGAGGATTACAACAACTCTGTTATCAAGGGACTTGAGAATTTCCTAAATGGAATGAAAGATTACTTACAAATCCGAAAATTCAGGTCGAACTGATTAAATGTGAAGTGATATGTTACAAAATTACAAGATTTGAAGTTAAAAAATATAGATATTTCATGAAAGAGAAAAAACTATTGAAGACATATATATCGTTGCAGAGAGGAAATAAATTGGAGACAAACTGAATCTTTAATAATGGTGGCCTAAAACAATCCCAAAATAGCCAGTTATATTAAGTCCAAGATAGTTATGAAATAGCAAATGAGTAAATGAGAAAAGAAGGACAATCACAAACAAATCCAGTAAGTTGCCTCAGAGTGGGTATATATGGAAAGTATGATTTTACAGGGACTGCTTAAACCGGCTGAGATATGACCCTGCATAAACTACATCCTGTATTAGAGAAGTAAAACATCTACCGGAATGCCACTTTTCTCTGTCACTATGTGTAAAAAAAAACATTTAAAGGAAAATACCGGAGCCAAAAAGTCAACAGTAGAAATTAAAAAATCGCCCAAGATAAGTAAAATAAAGATAAAAAGAATTTCCCTCAATTATATTTTCTAAAGGATAATTTGTATTGTGTACGAACCAAAGTTTGTAGCATTTTCAAGTGAATTTCAAATACAATATTTAGATATTTGTAAATAGATTTATTCAACCACATATGTGCCATTTTGTTTCTACATCTTTGAGGCAGCTTTATGATTCCATTGGTCCAAAACTTGGCATCTTTCTGGGAAATGAAATGATCTATAAATAGTTTTTACAGGCTCCCAATTGTGAACCTTATTCATGTATCAATCTGTTTTCAAATGCCTTACAACATCCATATCTCTGCGACGACCCGTGTCGTGTGACCTGAAATATTTTTAATCAACGTTTCGATTTGTTCAACATTAACAACTGTTAGACTAACAGAATATTCTCGGTTTTCCAAATCAAAATGACTACTTCAGAATCTAGTAAACGGTACTCTCAACTATGGTATGATTTCTGTAAATGCCACAAACATTTCGCTGTTTGTACAGCGTTTTTTCCTTTCCGGAAATAGAAGAGAATCAGAGGATGAAAATACATCCCATTTTCCTTCGTTTTCACTTTTAATGTAAAAACATTTAAACTTTGCAATCCACACACAAATCTTATAGAAAAACGCGTTGAAATGTCATTGTAGGGTCAGTTGGGTACTGTCTATGAGAAAAAGAGCACCATGACGCAATTCACTCCACCAGAAACTTGAAAACGGCATGCTGTATTGCTTGGTATTCATGCCGGAAGCTCTAATACGAACATTTCAGAGTGTTTGGGTGTCAATCTGAGGACAATGCACAGGATTCGGAAAGAGTTGGATGATTACGCAGTGGTTGAAGACAATGGCGATTCTATTTAATAAACTTACTTTTTAGTATTTCAAGATATTTTTGTGTAATTTTGGTAAATATATCTGTTTCAATACGATGTCAGTGTTATTTTCATTTTTGCGTAATTTAGACGTCAATTTATACATCGCATCCTATATATCATAAATTTCAGTTATATATGAAACAAAATCACGATTGTATAATGCAAGAAGTGATAAACACCATTATTAATAATAATCGCATTTTCTAATATCTTCCTGTGAGCGCTATTAAAAATAACAATAGCCATAAAAATAATAGCAGTTTGGCTATAATGTTTATAAAATGAGGGAGATTAATTCAACAACTTCGTTCATGGTGACAAACAGTATATCAACAGAAGAATCTGCATTGCATCTTTTCTAAGATTTTTGGTGAATCATGATCGCTATGAAAATTTTAAAGAATTTCACTATTAACGACTTCCACCTTCAGCAGCGATCGCTGTCCACTGTTAAGCACTTCCTGTACTATTGGCATTTGTACTCAAATGTTTTATTGATTTTTAGCGATTGCGAATTAAGGGAAGTTGTAAGCACAGCTTTTATTTATGCGTTACTTCACTGTTCAGCGTCGTACAAACGTGTCTGGAAGTATTAAAATTAGATAGCTAACACATAAAACGAAGATGCACTTTTATATAAAAATTGATGGAAAAAGAATGAAAGTTGTTAAAAAATTATAAAAGGAGGCTGAAAACAGCTGCGCTTAAAAGGTGCAAGCACTAAAAAAGCGCTCGATACAAAAATCCCAAAATTGGAGATGTAGAGCAAAATATATTCAAAATCACTAAATCACAAACTACCCTACTACCTAGGTTTCAATCGTTAGGTTTCCTCAGGTAGACAGAATGAAAACTTTAGTGGATTCCACCACCATAATATACCAACAACGGACGTTAGAGGGGGATGGCGGAGGGGGTAAGAGAAAAAGGTCATTCATCCAGGTTCGTACATGCACAATAAATATTGTCTGCATTTGGATAGTACCTCCAATATTTCGTTAAGCAGTACGTCCTTGTTGGGAGGTTGAATCAGATCACATCTCTTTTCCTGGTTTTACGATTAAAACAGGCGGGTGGTAAAAAAAAGCCAAACCAGTACTATGACTCTCCTCTCTTAATGCCTTTTCATACACAATTTTTTACGCAGGAAAATCTCCTCAGTGGAAGAATTACGTGAGATTCTATATTCCACCTCTTTAGGTATGTGTTAACAATTGCCGAGTGGTTAGATTTGGTATTCCCATATTTAAGAGAATTGTTTGGCGAAACAGTGACAGTAGAGAGGTTAAATTATACATCCCAAAATTGGATTATTTTCACATTTACGTCAACAGTGATTCTAAAACCCAATTTTTTTAATGCTTTGAAGAGCTTCTTCCTAACCAGGCTCTGGCTCTTTTATTGGCGGGTAACGACATTCCTGTATAGCCCATAGTTGTCGATATGGACTAATTCGTTCAATTTACTTAATATATGAATTCCTATTAGATAAGATAGCTCTGTACCATCAAATGAACCTTGAGGGACGTCGAAGCCATTATTACGGGATTTTTTGATCCAAGGATCATCACTACAAAACAATAACGACTTTATGCAATGGAAGATGGCATCTAAATGATCAGGTTTAACAAATTCTTTAGCAAAATCCAATGCATTAGCCAAGCCCTTCACGGTAATAGAAGGGCAAAAATCGTATATATCATACTTGATGAAGACTAATTTTTCTTTGTCCTTAATGTTGTTAAACCAGTTGACACACTTGTTACTACTCTGCCACTGGTTAACTTGTGAAGCTACCCACAGTGAATCATAGATGTTTTGGAGGATTACTCGGCTGATATATATATATATATATATATATATATATATATATATATATATATATATAAAGCGATAGAGACAGACAAATGTATACTAAATTTGATACAAGACCAAAATTGAGGGAAATGTTAAATTAGAAGATTGTGTTAGGTTAGTTTTCTATATGAAGATAGCTTGTGATAGTTGAAAATCAGCTTTAAAACGGTGGACCAAGCGAAGCGAACGCGCCTCAGTGGCAGCGTTCTTATCTATGTGCGACTACATCTGAAAGCTAGTGAAAAAAAAACGGAAAGTGAGCAATATGATTCCTATTCATAGACATAGGGAGCGTCACCGAGCAGCGTTTTTTTAAGAGAGTAAGTGAGGTAACTCCACACCCTCAAAGCATGTGGACTTCATGGTATCCCTGCAATTGTCCTTAAGAGTGTGCTTCTGTTCTCTACAATAAATGCCTTCATGCTCCTTGCTTTCCCGCTCGTTGAAAATCCTCTTCAATAGTTCCAACCTTTAAGAACCGTCTAATCTTTCTAACTATCGGCCTATTAGACTTCTAAATTTCATTATCCATCTTAGTTTGTTTCAAAAACGAAAAATTGTAAGTTTTGTAAAGACGGTAGGTGGTAGAGAACGTATCCGGTAAATATGTTTTTTTTTACTTATTAGCTTGCTAGCTATGACACTGCGACTAAACGCCCATCTGGGTGCCTCGTTGCGGTGTTAGTCTGCCAGACCGTTACGAAAGAGCAGTGTGTTCGATCATCAGTGGATATCCCATACTTATGTCCTTGGGACAAAACTAAACAATGCTATTATTAACTATTGTTAACTTTTTACTTTTCACGTTTCACCTTCCTTTTTAGTTGCTTTTCATTGCAACTACTCAAAACTCTAGTCTATCATGAATAAACAGCGCTGATCGGAAATAAAATATATACTCCCGATTCGACTGAAGCATTTCACTAAAAGTTTTCCTGTATGACAGCTGTGTGATAGAAAGATCAAATTTACTCGTGTACATAAAAATTATGATTATGACAAGCAGCTATATGAAAAAGAGAATGGGCAAGCCTATATAAACAGATTTGATCTTTTCACAACTATAAAGTTCAATGACCCAAATGATAGAGCACTGACATACATAAACAAAAGTTAAATCTTTATAAATAGATTGAGAGATAGAGAGAGAAAGAGAGAGGGAGGTGTGTGTATATATATATATATATATATATATATATATATATATATATATATATATATATATATATATGTGTGTGTGTGTGTGTACGAAAAAAATTAAATTAGTTTGGTATTCAAATATACCAATGGCTGACATGACTAGCTGCACGGTGCCCAACACACACACACACACACACACACACACGTACGTATGTAAATGCAAACAAAATAAAACCATTATGAAACTGAAAAATTAAGAGGGGAAGTAAAGTAAACACAAATAATGAACTACTATAATTAAACTATCACTAATGTGTAGAATAGCTTCCAAGTATTACGACTTTGGGCGTGGGTAAAAGAATTACATCGGATGGAATCAAATAGAAATCGAATAAGATTTATGCAGAAATCAATATTGTTGAAAGCCAGCCGAGTAGTTCGTTTTTAATGATCATTAGTTGAGGTTTTCTTTTAAGTTTTTGTTTCTGATTTTATAATTGCCTACATATGAAAATGGCATTCAGACATCATCTAACGATCGACATACACGCGCGAGCTCACGAAGGAAACGTACAAACATACAGGCAGATGGCATATTGATGGGGCCAAATTCAAATCTTGTGTTTGCATTTATCTAGTTTTGTAGATATTCTTAAAGCTTGGGCACCATTAATAGTAATCGTATTAATAGAAGTGGTCCCCACTTGCTTATGTTCCAGTGGGTAAGAATTTCTGTCAATCTTTTACTGTTTTTCCCTCTGTTTATTTCCTTTTCAGCATACCTGATGAGGGTGTCGCAGTGTGCCCGATCACCACTCCCACCTTTTCGTAAACAACCCTGGATATGCCTGCCGGTAGAGAAAGGTCACGACCCTTGTGTGCTAAAAATAGCAACGACCTCCTCTCAAACTGACCAAAAAACACAAAACTCAATTTTCGCCACTAAACAAAAATAAAAGACCTTTAATTTCGGACCGAAATTAATTTAAATACAGTCAACAAACACCGAACACACTTTTGACTGTAATTAATATGGCCTGAAATTAATTATATTCATTTACTTGTTTAGCATCACCGCTTCTCTTGTATGTACAGTCTTATATAGATGCCAGAGACTTCACAGCGACTTTTAGCTGGCCAGTGAAGCTGCCCGGCCCGTTTAGGATCAAAGTGTAGTATCTGTGCTTTGTGATCATCCGGGCTGGCTTCTGTCGAACTCTCTAATGCAGAGAGGAACTCGGAGGAAGCTTTGCCGAAGGGCAAGGTTTCCTTCGGGGAGGTAGACATGATCTGAACCCGTCAAGGCGGGTTCAAAGGTCATATTTTTGGCCGAGCCTACGGGCTCGCGGGCAACCCACATTAAACCGGCCTTGTGCCACATTTAATCCTCGTGGGTGGGTTAATAAATACTAGCTGGCCAGTGAAGCCGCGCTGATTAATTTAGATCAGTCCAAGGCCTTCGATAACCCTATGCGGAAACGCTCGGGTTTCCGACGAAAAACTACCTTGTGTCACATCTTGAACTCGTGGGAGTCAAGTAAATACCGCCGGCCAGGGAGCAGCGCGGCCTTCGGGCTGGGTTTCGACCATGGCTACGTCTAGTTTGGGCCATATCAGGACCTCCTAAGACAAGCCAAGACCAACTTGGACTAAAACTTGACTAAGCTTTGACCAGCTTGGACATGTTATGACCAAAGCATTGACTAAGCTTTACTTCTTTTCAACTTTCTTTTCTGTGCCTCTTTTAGAGGACTTCTCAAAACTTTCTCAGAAGGGGAAACTTGCCCTCAGCAACTTTGTTACCCATGCATCCTTTACTTCTGGACAAACGCTGCCTGCCTTTTATGCAAGGAGACAGAAAACGACTTCTTCGCTCTAAGCTGTCTCGTATCCAACTGCTGCTAACGTCCAGTGACAGTTCTCCCGTTCTTTTCAAAGGGAGGAGTTCACCATTAAACCGTCCAATCACATTACAAAAAATATATATCAACAGTGAGTGTCTTTTGTTCTCTCTGACCTAAACATTTTCAAAAGTTAGTAATTCTATTCTAAAATAATTAAATCTTCGAAATTAAGGACATTTGCTTACATCTTTTTTGTGTGTGTGTTTATTTAGAGAAATGTTATTAAAAATGAATTTACAAATAACTTTCACTTTTCCATTTCGGATTTTTAAAAAATGCCGGTATTCGATTAAGTCATTTAGAGTTAAACTTGCTCTTTATTTCCGGATTTTTACAACAAATCTGACCATTTATTTCACCTACCATGTACTTGCTTTCAGCTTTACTGGTGTATAGGATAAAAACATCAACTGTATTGTTTGTAACAAAACTTTGACATGAGAAATTAAATTCTTGTGCAAGTTATTTATAGTAATAATAATAATAATAAAAAAAAAGACTGAATTGAGAGTGAAAAAAAGATTGAAAAACTTCGAGATTTTTTATAAATTAATTAATAAATAAATTAATTTTGTCCATTTTCTGATTCTGTGGTCATCGTAACAAACCCAGAGACGAATTATGACATTTGCATGACTAGCTGTCCACCTTACACGGCAAAACTGTTCCTTGCTACATTGAAAACAAGCGTACCTTCCTTCAACACGTGGTCAACCGACGGTACTACATTTTGGAGGAATAAATTCATACGTCTATATATGTGTGTGTGTGTGTGTACGTGTGTGTGTACTTCCTCTCGGACTCTCTTCATCTCTCGTATGCACAAGGACTTTTACACGTGAACTTTTGAAACTAAAAGTTCCCCAATGACTTGGAAATATTTAAAAAAAATTCACCCGTCTCACTGAACACAATCTGATTAGCATTTTTATTACAGCCCGGGAAATCTCAAGACTTATCAAAAGTCTTTCCCCTAAGAAAGCCACTGGCCTAGACAAAATCCCAATGGTTGCCTTTAAGAATATAAACCCGAAATTATCACTGATTTTAGCGAAATTATTTAACCGTTGCTTGAGAGAGATATCCTTCCCAAGCCTGTGAAAGGTGTCAACTTCAAGCGTATGACTAGTTTTCAAGAACGCGGATGAGCGATCATTCCCCTCGCAGTATAGACCCATCAGTCTCCTTAGTGTTATTAGCAATATTTCGGGCTATAATCCACAAGAAGGCTGTTGATCATTTAAATAGAAACAATCTATTGAGCTCAAGGAGTACAGCTTTCGGTCGTCCCGATACACCGCTGATTTCCTAACTATCATTACGCACCGAAAAAGCACTAGACAACAAATACATCTCAAGGATTATAGCATTAGATATTTCAAATGCCTTTGACAAGGTGTGACATAAAGGATTGCTGCACAAGCTCTCTAGCTATGTAATGACTGGAAGAGTATTTTCATTTATAAAGTCCTAACTATCCTGAAGGGCTAATCCTCTGGGGTTCTAACAATCAGCGCAGGCGTCTCCCAGGGGTTGTTTCTCTGATCAACTCTCTTTTTTTTTCTTTACATAAAAGATCTGCCAAAGAGTATACTCCGATTATTTTGTGAATATCTGTCGTGTTGATCTCTCCTCTTTTTGAGAACATCTCAGTGGCTGGTTAAAAATTCAATGCTTCGAAAATCAAGCTAGTTACATTTCATCATTGTTTATCGGACCCTGAACTATCACCAATCTTGATAAATGGATTTTCCTTCAGGGATGCACCGTGCCTTGAGGGCCTACTGGGCCTTAAACTCAACCAAGACCAAAAGTGGAATTCGTACATACGATCCATAACTAAAGTTGCTGGGAAAATGGTAAGTTCCCTGTACCGCGCCAGTACGTACCTGGCTCCTGGTATTTTACAAGAGTCAGATCAAATCTAAAATTGAGTACTGCTGCCATATATGGGCAAGAGCTTCCCAGTCACCACTTTCCAGTCTCGATACAGTCCAAAAGCGTCTCCCCGTTCTTGTGGGTGACAAATTATTTTCACCTCTGCAACCCCCTTTCTCACAGACGAAACGTCGCAAGCCTCTCGATATCTCATGGAAAATGTTCAGCGGATGATCTATATTCTTTAGTTCCACCAGTTCTAACCTTCACGGCTAAGACCCGTCATGCCACTTGTAGTGAACCACCCTCACTCCCTTCGTATTCCATTTAACTCGAGCAGCATCTTCCCACGAACCGCTGTGGGGGTTTTCCTGATCACCTTAAGGCTTTGAATCTGTTCAAGTCTAGGATTAAATCGTTATCTACCCTACATATTCAGCTAAAAACTGTGGCTCTTGTGTAACCCTCTACGTCGAGTGGCTCACGGGCTTTGTACAGGGTAAACATCACTTAAAAAAAAGAAAAAAATTACAATCATATTCGGATTTGAGATTCACTAATTCCCCCTTCGCGATCACGGAAGATTAAGCGGAAGCCCCACTGCTTAGATTTTTCCAATTTTTTCATACATATATAAAATAAATATTAAAAATAACCATGCATTAGATAAAAATTAATAGAAGACATTTTTTTTTTTTTTTTTCGCTAGACAATTCCACAAGTTTTCGTTAAAGAAAAGTAAAAAACGTAATTAAATCCTGAAGTGCGCATGTAAAAAAAAAAAATGAAAGGAAAGGAAAAAGGGGGAGCAACTCAAAAATAAATTACTTCCCTTGCATTTCCATTTTCAGTATTTATTTTTTTTAAATGTAATTATTTGTTATTATTTTAAATTACTTGTCTATTTCTTTCTTTCTTTCATCATTTTTTATCCTTAACGAAAGAATTTTTTCAGGGAAATTATTTAATTCAACGTAGAAAAACTTTAAAAACAGAAAGTCTTACTAAAAAATTATAAATCACTTAACAATAAACCTCAAATGAACATAAAATAAATTCTTACTAATAGTATAGTTCAATCGTATTATTATGCATGTTATTTTCAAAAATAAGGTGGTTCTCAATTATTCCATGATGAATATCAGCCAGTATGCAGTAAGACCCGCTAAAAAAAATTAAATATATAAAGAAAAAAAATAATTCAAAGACTTTCCTTTAAAACCCTTATATCTTTCTCTCTTTTACCCTTCTCTGTCTTTCTTTCTAATTTTCTTCCAACTAATGAGAAGGCAACCCTCAAATAAAAAGAGGAAAAAGATAAAACTGAACACGACTGTAAAACAGCACAAGTTTTCTGGACCAGGGTCTAGCCATTGTGACTAGAAATCTTCCAAAATAAGAGAGGCTCTATGCATAACCTTTGTTATATAAAAATGAAAAAGAAAGTAACATCAGAAAATAAAATAATTTTAGTCAATCAAAGAGAGAAAAAACAACACAAAGAGACTTTTGATATTAGCCAAAACCAAGCTTCATGCCAGTTAAAATAGCCTTGTTAAAAAAACAGACAGTAGAGAGACAAAAGAAAAAGGACTGCTAGCAAAACCAAACATACATTTTGTGTGAAGAAGTTAAGCACTCATCGGCTTAAGACATTTTTCTGCCCTTTTTAGAGCCGAGAAAAGACAGTAGATTGACACCACACCTATTCCTAAGATGACGACTACTAGTAAGGTCTGACAACTACACTATCAATTATTGAACCAAAATGAACTTTCTCCTGACTGCTATTAAGATCTGACTTATAAACAAACTTTCATTATCCCAAATTACAAAGGACTCACTGTAATCTAAATCAAATAAATAAATATATATTATTTATTTTATACCTTTGAGCCTTTCAAGACTTTTATATGGATGTCATGCCTGGCACCAGACTCATTCAGAAATAACTAAACTGTCAGTTATATACAATTGCTTTCTAATATCAATAGCTTTCTGTAAGTCTTAATGAAGGCCATGCTTCTTCTAACCTTATGGACTGGTGTACTGAATCACAAACAAAAATTGTACCCAATAATAGAATCCATATCACTTGAGGAAACTCCAATAGCAGCAACAACTAAAATGGATAACACATGTAACCCAAAGACATAATCAAAATGCTAACATTCCACACTGCTTTAAACAAAAGATTAAGAAGGTAACCCCCATCAATACTGGAAAGGGTGATAACAGTTAGTAGACTTAGGAAACCTATTTTCCTGAAAAATTGTTTTAAGAGAAAGATTTCTGACTGCTCCATTAATGATTGCTGAAATTTTCCTCATAAGAAAATGGCTAATATTATCAATGTCAAAAAATTCTTGACACCTCAAAACATCATATTATTTTTTTTTTTAATTTACCCTTAGTTTTAAAAATGCTACTAATAATCAGGGAATAGTCATATTTCAATGAAATTCTCAGCACATACTGATTAATGAAGCTTATTTTATTACAAAATGTAAAGGAAACAGACTTTTCAGTCATTTGCAACCCTTTTGATTATTCAATGGCATGTAAATGAAGCCTTTATTTTGTTCTTAACATTATTATAAACATAGATAAAAGGGAGGTAATTCATAATTGTTTAATTTCTATTTGATCTTCCGTACAAAAATAATTTATCTTTTGCAAAAAGAAAATAAATAAAATTCCCAGCATCAAACTTTACTTTTTTGATTCTTCAAAGTTTTATTTAATAAAAAAAAGTCATCAACACCAGTAGAATTTCAAAACCTCACTGAAAAAATACAAATAATGTTTTAAAAATACTGTATATTTTTCCCTGTCAAATCTAAAATTAAATGTTTTATTAAATTACACAAGCACCAACACTTCACAAAATTATTTTTGCATGAAAGCATGAAATGTCTAAAAACTATATTTATATACAGAAATTTATTTTTTCTTTTCATGCATATTAGCTTTTCAACTTCCAAATAAAACCAAAATTTAATTTCAAAGAAGACATTTAAATTATTTAAAAGGAGTTTTTAAGATTTTTCTAAGAAGTCCATTGCAGTGCCTGAAAGTTATAAAAAGGAAAATAGATTTACGTTTATAAATAAAGAGTTTAGACTTTTTTTAAAAATTGGCATGGTCACTCATCACTGATCAAACGAAAAATGAAAACAACAAATTTAAAAATCTGTTACAAGTGTGACACTATGTGACACTTGTAAAGGAAAAAAGTCAATTTAAAATATGAAATAGAAAAGACAGAGAGGTTTAAAAGCACAAGATAGCATATAGATTTTTGTCCATTTCCCTAAAAAGCAAATGACGAAAACATGTCCCATGATTACCAGGTGGAACAAGGGGTCAGTTGCTATAATATTTGATAATTTTGAGTACAAAGTCAGAATGAAGAGACTAACTAATGCCTATCTGTCAACGAGCAGAAATGACTTTGACAATTGTAAACAAGTTGAGAAATAGGATTTTATTCTACATTAAAGGAATTCAGATAATAAACAGACCTATGAGGTTCATGTGTACTATTAAGTGAACTAGCTAATTGCATAAACAAGACCAATTGCTGAAAATTAAAAAGATATTTACAATTAATGACTAAAGGTCTTTTCACCCACACAGTTTGAGTGTTGGAGTTGTCAGAGAAACAGTCGAGGTGGTGGGCTTAGATGAGATACCAAGAGTAGCAGAGGAATTAGCTCTGGCCATTTTGAAGTAATGGTATGAAGCATAGAAAAGAGAAGGAATTATTTATATGGGCAGCCAATACCTGCAACTACTACAACATAGGAAGAAGGGATCTTTGGATAAATAATTAATATTATGAATCAGCAACAAAAAAGCTTTGTTCAAATCATGCAGAAATCTGGGGAAACCCTAAATTCACAATTTTCAGCCCTGTTCCAAGAATTAAAACCAATAGGCAGTATCACTAAAGAGGTTTTAGTGGGAAGGTTCAAGTTTTTGACTACATTTCTACATGTCTTTGGATCAAAAATTGATCCAAAACATTTTCATTTTTATTTTGTCTGCAAAGTCATTTCTATTTTTTCCATAATAGCACGGGCTCACCATGGTTTGAATCAACACTACAATGCTGACAATTAATAGATCCCTACCAGTTCTATGATCAAAAAACATAATGTGGGTGGAGCAAGGTGTGGACTGAAGTGGACAGCAACGAACGTCCATTGACTCGCAACAGTATCAACCAGTGTGGGATTGTCATACAACCATGAGGACCAAGTACATCTTCTGGTATAAGGTGGTGTGTTGAAAGAGTCAGAACAACTGGTCACTGCTGACCAGCCTGATCCAGAATTAACCACCAGGTTAAGCACTATAAAAGTAATAAATTTGTTCTGGTCATATGTTTAAAAGTAAATTAATAAATTTAAGGATTAATTAACTGAAGTTTATAAAAGTAATACTTATTTCTTGCTTGAAATATTAGCATAACACTGTTTAATTATTCATAGTAGAGTTGTCATCAAGGTCATAGGCCACCCCCATTCTGAGTGTAATTATTTTCCATGTCAGCCCGTGTAAAATTTTTAAAAGTACAAAAGATTAAAAGGACTATTTATTATCTAGAAATTTGTATTGTTTATACTTAAAAATAATTTATCTTTAACTTTATAGTTTAGTTTTTATGAAAATTAATCAAAAATTAGTTAAATTATACTTTTGAGACTAATTTATTGATTTTATTTTTTATTATTTTCTTACCTGCCTGGTGTCATCAAAAATTTAATTACACCCAATCTTTCTTTTTCAATTAATCTGATTTAAAAATTTATTAAGCTAAAGGAAGGACGATAAAAACAAACTCAAACAACAATAGAATGAAATCCAAAATTGCATTGAAAAATGACAAGTGAATTTCTTTAAAATAAATATTCAGTGTAGATTTTTTTCTTGTCAATTTTAAAAGATAATAATGTTTTATTAATTAAGCAAGCATCAACTATTAATAAAATTACTTTTTAGCTTTATTGAAATATTTTTGATAAGGTTCATAACTAATTTTCAGTATGTTCTCATGGTTTTTCATTTTTTTTTTTTACTGAAATAACATCTTCAGGGAATTTTTCCTTATATAACAGTAAAAAATACTTTGTAAATAGCCCAATATGTAAAAGTATACACAAAAAATCAAAAAGTATGTTGAAACCACACCCAAATATTTCCACAAATATTGTTATAAAACAACCTATTCCATATACAGTTCATTAATGAATAAGTACTGAAAATTTTATTTAGATTGGAAAATTCCTTGATATTTTAAAAAAATTTTTTGAAGTGTTTAGCATTTATTTTTACTTTCTTTTCAGAAAAAATAACAGTCAGACTTACTGACTTGATAATGTTAGTTGATTGCAATCACAGAATTAGTTTCTTTAATCTAACAGTTAAAATGAAAAATAAAATAAAATTCTATTTAAAAAAATGTTCACACTCAAAAACATCATAAAAATTAACATTTTTTACTTCTTCAAAAATTTCTTTATTTAATAAAAAAATTGTTGTTACAACAAGCAACAGGATGAATTGCAAAATCACACCAACATAATACAAGTGAATTTTTAAAAATAAATATTCAGTTTAGATTTTTCACCTGTCAAATCTGAAAGAAATAATAATTTAATTATCCAACTCTCAACAAAAATTATTTTTTAAGCTTTGTTGAGTAATTGGAATCTTTTCTGCCTTCCATCAGCATGACTGATGCTATTGTAGTGCCACGCCTACATTTTCTCCAATTCTAATTGGTCAATAAATACATACTAAAAAATAACAGGACAATTTATCTATCGCATTCCACCATAGTAAATTTGTTCCTACACTTTGTTCAAAAACAAGCTTTGCTACAAAATCGCTGATTGGTCCATTTTCCGTCCAATCGGATATTTTTCATGTATATTCAAAAATATATCCAGCGTCTCTGCTGGGAGCCACCCTAGGTAGTATAAATATTGGATGCATTCCAAAAAACCAGTTAGTAGTAGTAGTTCCAGAACCACAGTCAAGTGTACCCAGAGACAATAGATCTCATCTACTCGCTCGTGTATTTCATCCTACTTACTCCGCACGTACATACATACAATACAGAACTTTATTTGATACACCACCAGTTCTTTGTGGACATTCCAAGTTAAACCAACTCTGTAAGTTGCAACAACTGAACAATTTTCTGAAAGAAATATTCTAATTTCAACACTGAACTCTGAACATTTTACTTAGACAAATCTTCTTTAAGACATTTCCTTACAGTCAAGGGGAAGCTACTTTTTTCTCCCTTTTTCACTCATATTACAACTACTTTGTATTATTGTTGAATTTAATAGACATATATTTCTTCGTTAAACAAAATTGGTTCTCATTGTTTTTTCCTTGATGTTTTAAATATTATGTATGAATGTTTATTATTAGTTTGGTGCAAAAATAATGTCGTTTTCTCACATATGTTACTATGTGAGAGAACGACATTATTTCTGCACCAACCTAATACCTTCTCAACACGCAGCCGCATTATCTATTTAACCCATTCAACATTGGTGACCACAACACTCAAGAAGCAGTACATTCTACAATTGGTCAACCCAACATTCTAATCAACATTCTACACTATCCTCTAAGAGAGCAACTTTTTGCATTGTCTTGTGTTCACATTTTTCACCTGAGTGATTTATATCAATTGCTAGGTCTATTGCTATGAATGTTGTGTTACTGAGTTGTGGCAGACAATTTTTCTCTTCAGAATCCATCTTCTACATTTATAAATCTACCATTCTTCCATGTTCTGAATATTTCTGCTATATCAGATCTAGTGCTCCTACTATATCTCTTGAGATTATTGACAAAATCCAAAGAAAAGCCTGTAATGTAATTGATTTTGACCTAGCATCCCAACATCAGTCATTTTCTCACTGCTGTGACATAGCTTCCCTCTGTCTTTTCTACAAACATTTTCAAGGCAACTGTTTCTCTTTGGTTTCTCGATTGCATGAATTTAAGTGTACTACTAGATTAGTAACTATATCTAATTTTTTTTACTGTTGAAATAACTAGATGGAACAGTAGTTCTATTCTAATATTTTCTTTTCTTGCATTTTGTTCCTCTGGAACTTTCTTCCAGTTTCTCGCTTACCTGCCACCTACAATATCCCAAAATTTAAATTCAATGCCAGTCAACATCTTCCATCTTCATCCTGCTCTTTTTTGTCCTTTCTCCTCATTAAAGTCTTCTCATTCTCTTTCATTTCCAGTAACCCTTTTCATCTTAGTAGCATTATCACCTTGCTTGGTGTGAAATTAAAAATTAAAATTTAAAAAAAATATTTAACAATTGTACCTATTTAATAAAACCCAAATTCAACCACTTCATCAACTAATAAAATTTGATCTCTTTGTGATTTGATTTTCTTTCGAGAATCAATAAGATTCTAAATTTCAGTAGATATCCATTGTTCTTTCCAAGTACCCCTTCAGTGCAAATGACCCTCTGTGCAGTGGCATGTACAGAATCTTTGAAATTTTATAATTCCTCAATATCTTCAGTCTCATCAAGAAGTGAAATTGGTTTATTATCTCTACTTGATATCTTTCTCTTAAAATATTATCCTTCAATTTCATTATATCATGAAGCCATTCACTTTTCAGCTTTTTTGGTTCTTTTACATTTCAGTTTCAGATTAATATAAAATTTTCTTGGAGATACTAATCTTCAAAAAAGTTGTATAATAATCTTCTTTCTTGGAGCAATGAAAAAACACATTCATACACTATGACTATACTATTAGCACAAAACATTACACAGCATTCTAAGTCATGTTGGTTGATTATTTCTAAGCCTCTAGCCCAAATATTAGACCCATCAAATGCAGCTCAACATTCATCACTAAAAATTACTGTTGCAAAATAAATTATTATTCACTTTAATTTTTTTCTTTTTAAAGGTGTTAATTTGGTTGTTTTCATGTCTTTAGGCAATGTTCATAATATTCTGTATCTTTTCTTGTTATTTATATGCACAACACAGAGTTTCAAATATTTCCTATTCTGATTTTCATTTTTTCCCAAATATTTTTCATGATATTGTAGGGGAGTTATAACTCTGAATAAATAATGATAACCATCCTCTTACATTTATATATACAAAAATACTCATAAAAATTAGAAACAGCAAGATGTGGAAACAATAAATCAAGTATTATTTAGTGTCTTGAGTTTTCTTACCTCAAATTTTTGTTGAGTGCTAAAAGATAAAACTTACTATTATAGCCTGAAAAAGGAAAAGACAAAATTTTCATTGATGCACGTGTTGACAACCTGTCCATGTAAAATCCATGTCCAATAGTGAAAATGTCACGTGCTCATGTGTGCAGAGCAGAAAAGTGGGGTTGATTCTCATTTGTGTAGAATTAGTGAATTAATGATAATTATAATTGTTATATATATTAAAATAAGAACAGTAAGATTTACAATCCTGTGTTCTTACTAATTACTTTTATTTTTAAAAAACTGTGCTCAATTCAAAACAGTAGATCATAATATTATAATTATTTTCTATTTTAAAAATATGGTTCCATCGCTACACAGGAATTCCAAAAATTGCTTGAGAATGGAACAGAGCTATAGATTTTAAATCTAATTTTATAATTAAATTTAAAATTTTAGTTTCTGTTTTGAAACATGGTAATTGCTGTGTAGTGATGGAACCATATTTTTAAAATATGGAATAACTATTATAATTGTTATAATTATTTTATTATAATTTTTTCTTTTTTGATATTATAAATAATTTTTATTCATTTTTTTTTATCGGCATGACAATATTCATAAAAGCATCTTTCCATTTTTTTAGTTCTTATCTTGTACTGACAATTACTTTTTCCATTGTCCTGTTCCAACTTGTAATTTCTCACATTGTGTTTCAATAACTTTATATTAACTTGTTTCTTGTTTGAATTTATATCTTTCCTAAGCCCCAAGGTAAATTTTGTATAACTGAAATGAAAAAATAATTAAAAACAACTATATCATATGTTTTAATAATAATAAATGAGGAAGATTCTTGAAAGAAAACTAAATGGTAGAAATATCATCAAATAAATTAATACTTAACCAATGTCTCTGCCATGATATTCTGTAACATTATTACAAATAATTCTAATAAAAATATATATTATCAACTGATCACGGGAGATAACTCTAAAGATAAACCAAAAAGTTTCTTCCCTTGTACTGTCTACGTGGAGTTGATAACTGTGATAGATGTTATTTTTGTTTGGGCTTGACATGAAAGATTTCTGTAAAGTTTCTTCACCATAGTCACCTATATTCTGCACAGAAAATAAATTCAAAGCAAATGGATACTTTTAATCAAATATTTATTAGTGTGATCTTTATTCTTCAATGAAAACTAAAGGTAGATTTAATTTTCATAATCCTAAAATAAGAATGTTGCCAAACCTCTATAATTTTGTCCTTTTATTTTTATTTTTTCTAAGCTAAATACTTCATGATAATTTTGACCAAAAAGTAATATTTAATTCCACAAGAGACAACGGTTTTGAGTTTCATGATAACAATTATATGCTGTACTAAATTCATAAAAGCATTAATCGAACAATGTAGAATATTTGTTATGTTGTGCATAAATGGTAACAATGGTTTAGCAAGTTTAACAAAGCAGACTATAATCTTTTCGATAAATCTTATTTTCAAAGATTCCCCAACCAATGGATAATATTTTAAAAGCATTTATATGTGTAGTTCAGAAATCTGAATGCATTTTTAAATATTTATTTTAGCAATGTAATTATTTTGATGAATAGGATTTAGCCTATTCACCAACATATATTTTACAAATACACACACACACACACACACACACACACACACACACACACACACACACACACACACACACACACACACACACACACACACACACACACATATAAATGTCCTCACAATTACATTCATGCATGGAACAGACTGTCACTGCTGGGTGTTTACCTCAATGTCCACATTTATATTTACATATACTCTATCCTTGATATTGAACATTTTAAACCATAAATATAGCAGACCTTAAAACTATATTCATATATATATACATATATTCGGAAAATCCCTGAAAAATGTGATACCTAAGATTTAAAAGGAATTTTTAAAAATGAAACATCTTTCTTTAATTTAAGCTAATAGATTAAATTTAATATTTCCAATAAGATTTTGCTGTATTTCAAAAACTAAAAGCTAATTAGTTCTCTTTTATCCATGTTTCATCACAAAGTAATTCTCAGTATTAAAAAATCTTCCAATAATAAACTTTCTGAAACTTTATTTGTGGAATATTAGCTGATTTAAAGCATAATTAATCTAATTTGAAACAAATATTATTTACTTTAAGTTTAAAATATCACAGAAATGCATTTCTTAACCAGACAGTAGCTGTGTTATTAACCCAACAGTGCTGTGTTGATGTTTGACAAGGTGATGACAGACCTAATGCATTTCTATGGAGACTTTATCTGTAAAACATAATTGAAGAAAATAAAATGAGCACCATTTTTATATTATTTTTAAGTACTCGGTAATCTTAAAAATTTAGGAAAATATTCTCTGTAATCTAATGAATAAGAAATTTTGGCTTTAAATTTACTATTGTTATTGCTCTTATTTCTGGTAATGTCATGTATGGACTGATACATAGAAAAATCGGCATTTTTATACACTAAAATTTCATACAGTAAAATTACACTAAAAATTCAAAATTATTTTTTAAATATTGGTGTTTGATGATTTGTATAAAGCTTTTCTATCTATGATTAGTAAATAGTTTTCACTTAATAATAATATCATCTAAAAGGCTGAAATCAATACAGATACAGAATTTTAAAGGACTTAATAAATTTTTCTAATTAAAATTTAAAAACGAATGAAAAAATTGTAAAAATTGATTATTCATCGAAAAAAATTTTCTTAAGACAATAGTGTCCTTAATATATTTTATTTATAAAAGCAATTAAATGCTTTTCTAATTAAATAATGTCATAGTTTTATTGCATTTTTATTTTATGATTCAGAACAGATTTTTGGTAAATGGTGTTTCTTTTTGACAAAAACAAACTGATTATTTAAATTCTCCAAGGAGTCCTGATTTTAACTAATATAAATATGAAGAAGCTGAAATTTTAATTTCTCAAAATTTATAAAATTAAGTAAGGAGGGTAATAGATGTAAAAAAAGAAATATTTTCCCAAGATTTTCTAAATAAAAATAATTTCAAAAATAATTTCATTCATTTGTGAATAAGTTCTGATAATTTCATCAAAATCTGGCAATTATTTGATTTTTGCAAGAATTTTCAAGACATAATTTTTACTGCAAAAAAGACGCTAAATTTCCTAATAGTAATCTTCAGCTCACTAGCTGATTCAAGAAAAACAAAATTTTTAACAAAATTTAGAGTGTGTTAGAAAGCATTAATAAATTTAATAAAATAATGAAAAAATATTTTCCTTGTAATAATAACATAAACATTTTGACAATAAAAATAAAACAAAAGTAAATCAAGTTCATCACAAAGTAATTCTCAGTATTAAAAAATCTTAGCAAGTTTAACAAAGCAAACTATAATCTTTTCGATAAATCTTATTCTCAAAGATTCCCCAACCAATGGATAATATTTTAAAAGTAAATTAATAAATTTAAGGATTAATTCTCTCTCACACACACACACAGAGACTCATGATCACTCTCTCTCGCACACAAACAGACTCATGCTCACTCTCTCTCACACACACAGACTCATGCTCACTCACTTACACACATACACCCCTCACACATATACAATCACACACACACACATACATTCATGCATTCTTTCTCTCCTATCTTGTTGGTGTTTGCATTCTTTTTAAGTTAAATAACCTGTGAAGAGATAAAAAGTTGCATAACATATTAACAGCATGTTACATGTGATAGACATCAATTAAAACAATTTATAATATAGTTTGAAAGTCATCAGGTGTAAAGCAAAAAATATTTTTCAAGAGACAAAATGTTATCTGCCACATTTCCATTGAAGGTGTTGAAGAAGCTCTGGAACATAAATGTAGGAATAATTCTTGTTAGAATGAGTGTGCCTGGAACACCACCTAAAATACTGAAAAAGCTTTTAGGAAGAATTAGAATTGACATCAAGACTGTAGACATCTAGAAATCTGCCATCATTTACTTTGTGAAAATTCTCTAAAAAGTTATTGAGTATGTTTGTGAAAATTCTCTAAAAAGTTATTGAGTATGTGTTATTGACACCATAACTCAAGAACAGAATTTCAAATTACTATGTCAATGCGTGACACCAACATAATAATATAACTGAGAAAAAATAAGTCTCTTGAACTTTTCATAATTTATAGAATATCTGTGTTTTATATTTTGAAAAATATTCGAGTTGTATAATAAAATATCACAAATAAATTGTTGCAAATAATTCCAATAAAAACGGATGTTATAAGCTGAGATTTAAATTGTGGATTTATCATATGTTAAGAAATTTAATAATATCAGTTTGATAATTTTTATTATAAGTGAAATTATAATCACATTCTTTGAAAGGGATTATTTAATTTATAGTAGCAGTAGATCTTATTGGAGAAGTTTAACTGCAATTCAGTCTATCAATCATTAAATTATTCATTTTTCAAATTAGTTTATGCGATTAATTGTAGGAACAGCTAAATTAAGAGATTAACAAATTATTTTAATGATTTAATGTATTCACGAGAGTTAACTCTAAAGATAGACCCAAAAAGTTTCTTCCCTTTTACTGTATAATTGTGACTGATGTTTTTTAGTCATTTGATTGGGTTTGCCATTAAATTTTTGGGCAAATTTTCTCTATTTGAGTTCAAATGTCGCCTGTATTCTGCACAGAAAATAAATTGAGAGTAAACGGATATTTTTAGCCTATTCATCAAAATACATTTTACAAATACATATATATATATATATATATATATATATATATATATATATATATATATATATATATATATATGTATATATATCACCTGACAGTACCATTCATGCATGAAACCACCGGGCGTTGGCTTTAATATCCACTTTTATACATACTGCCCACATTTGCATACACTCTATTCCTAATATTGAACCCTTTAAACATAGCATACCTTAAAAAAACTATATTTTTAACATATGAGATAATGAACTGTTTACGTGCACACATATACACACACACAGACTCACGTTCACACATACATATTCAATCTTTCCTATCTTGCTCGTGTTTGTATTTCTTTCTAAGTCTAATAGCCTATGAATAGATAAAAAGTTGTTTAACATATTAATAATATTATTACGTGCAATAGACATCAAAACAGTTTATAATATGGTTTGAAAACCATCAGGTGTAAAGCAAAACACATTTTTCAGGAAACGAAATGCTATCTTCCACATTTCCATCCGTAAAAGAAGCAAACTCTTGTAAAAGTGGTCAGATTAACTCATCTTAGGAGACTAAAGTCAATCACCAAAAAAGATAATATAATATTATTTATATATAATATAATATTGATTTTTAAAACGTTTTTCATGAAGATCATACAACAACAAGAAAAGAATCCAATTTTAATGTGAAATGAAAGCATAGCCTAAACAGAGATTAGAGTCATTATAAAATAAAGTTAGTGTAGAAGAGTTATAACGCTCAATAAATCAGTAAACTGCTTAACATTTATATATACAAAAATACTCATAAAAATAACAGCAGGATGTGGAAGCAACAAAACAAGTATTATTATCTATTATCTTGTTGTTATGTGGTGTTGGAGACATGAGAGACAGTAATACTGAGTTCAAATTGTGAGTTCAGAGTCAAATGTAGATCAAATATGATCAGAATGATAAAATAAAGAATACGTAACATGTATAGTCTTTCTCGTATGTTTTTTTATAGATGTGTCTGATAAGTGCCCAGATAATGTAGTTAGAAAAGAAGTGTCTGAGGCTTTCTTACTTTGAATTTTGTTGAGTGCTAAAAGATAAATGTTACTATTTTGGTCTGTAAAAAGGAAAACTTGATGAAATTTTTGTTGATGCATGTGTAGCGGAACCCCTGGAAGGGGTGGGTGCGATATGAAACCACGGCCCGAGCGCCCCCGTATCGTAAGGTGATGAGGTCACAAGAGGCCCGCTAATGTTTTTCGTATTAAAGACGTGAGATCTGACGAGGTGAAACAAACAAAATGGACAACAGAACAAAGATATGTAATGCTAAGTTTATTATATAAAGAAGAGACAGTGGGGTGTATTGGTCTGCCAATCATGGTAATGGTGGTCGGACTGTACGTGTCGTCGGTTGGAGTCGAGATGCCGACGTTCCAGTCATGTCGACGCTTGGATTCGTGGTGCAGACGTTCCGGTCGTGTCGACGGTTGGACGTTGCAGTGCAGGCATTGCTGGTCGAGGTCGGTGTCGAAACCTCCCGTAGTAATTACAACAGATAGTATACGGGGAAGGTTGGTTGGTCGTCGCAGGTGATCGCTGCTGGTCGTCGCAGATGGTCGCTGCTTGTCGGCTGGTCTGGTCTCCAACTGGACGTGTTGGGAAGGAAAGAAGGAGCTGGCGTTGCGATGTTGTTGGGCATATCGAATATCCGGTGCTGGCGTTGCATGTCTACTGGTCGAGTCCGATATCGAAACCTGCCGTAATAATCATATCCGTAGTGTAAGGGAAAGGTTACGGACGACGTGCGGGCAGCCAGTCGAACACGGACAAGTAGCCAGTAGTAAAGAGGCGAAGTAAAGAGAGAAAGAAAGGTAGACCCAACTCTCGTCCAGTTAGCAGACAAAAAAAAATGGGAGCGTAACTTAATACGCAGCCGGGGGTCGACGTCCTGGCCACGAAGGCCAGGATCCTGCGTACCGAGCGTTCAGGCGTCGACCAGGCGAGAAGTCGCTGTGTTATGCTAAGGGAGACTAACAACAGAAATGCTTTCGCTAAAATGCTATAAAATCTCTCTAAAAAATGAGTTTAGATTTGCTACGCAAAAACTAAGGTCTAAAAACTGTTAGAGGTATATTACGACTAGGTTCGTAATACCAGCGAACTAAAAGGTAATTAGCTCGTCTCTAAAATGAAATTACCAGCGTGTAGGGAACACAATCGAAAGGTTAAGGTTGAAATGCTCTGTTTTCTTCCGCTTTAGGGAGCGGCCAAAGGCGGCCGCGACAGAGCCCCTTTCCTAGATAATTAATCGTATTCAATTAGAGAGAACAGGTAAGAATCTATATCTACAGTGTGGCGAAATGCCAAAGGTGGTCGCCAAACATTAAATATGACTAGTCTGTATTGTGTCGCCATATTGTCCAGCCTAGTCAGATCACGTCGGGGTCACCAATTTGTAGCGAAACCCCTGGACGGGGGTGGGGGGTATGAAACCACGGCCCGAGCGCCCCCGTATCGTAAGGTGATGAGGTCACAAGAGGCCCGCTAAGGTTTTTCGTATTAAAGACGTGAGATCTGACGAGGTGAAACAAAATGGACAACAGAACAAAGATATGTAATGCTAAGTTTAAAGAAGAGACAGTGGGGTATATTGGTCTGCCAATCATGGTAATGGTGGTCGGACTGATCGTATCGTCGGTTAGAGTCGAGATGCAGACGTTCCAGTCGTGTCGACGGTTGGAGTCGAAATGCAGACGTTCCGTTTTGTCTGCTAACTGGATGCGAATTGGAACTACCTTTCTTTCTCTCTTTACTTCGCCTTCTTACTTCTGACTCCTTGCCCATGTTCGACTCTCGGCATTCCGTCCCTACTGGCTGCCCGCACGTCGACCGTAACCTTTCCCGTACACTACGGTTATGATTATTACGAGAGGTTTCGATATCGGACTCGACCAGCAGACACGCAACGTCAGTACCGGATATTCGATATGCCCAACAACATCGCAACGGCAGCTACCTGTTCCTTCTCGACATGTCCAGTCCCAAACCAGACCAGCTAACCAGCAGCAATCATCTGCAGCGATCATCTGCAACGACCAACAGCGATCACCTGCGACGACCAACCAACCTTTCCCGTATACTAACGGTTGTAATTACTACGGGAGGTTTCGACCTAGACCAGCAATGCCTGCCCTACAACGTCCAACCGTCGACACGACCGGAACGTTTGCATCTCGACTCCAACCGACGACACGACCAATCCAACCTTCGACACGATTAGTCCGACCACCATTACCACGATTGGCAGACCATTATACCGCACTGTCTCTTCTTTATATAATAAACTTAGCATTAATCATAAATATCTTCGTTCTGTTGTCTATTTCGTTTCACCTTGTCAGATTTAACGTCTTCAATACGAAAAACGTTAGCGGTACTCTTGTGACCTCATCACCTACGATACGGGGGCGCTCGGGCCGTGATTTCATATCGCGCCCCCTCCAGGGTGTCCGCTACAAAGTATTTGTCCAATAGTAAGAATGTAATATGTTTGTCTGTGTAGAGGAGAATAGTGGGGTCAATTCTCATTGGTTTAGAATGAGTGAATTAATGATAATAATAGTTGTTATAATTATTTTATTATAATAATTTGTAACACTATAACTTTTTAAAAATTTATTTTTATACCCACGACATCGTGACAGTAAAATCAATTTTTTTTATTTATGTATTTCTTTATAGACACAACATTAGCATTCTCAAGGGCGCACTTTAAAATGCAGAATTTTTTTTTTTTTTTTTTTTTAATGTGAATTAAAGTAAAAAAAAAAAAAACGAGAGAGGGCAAAAATCAGTTGGTTGAGGTCATGACAAAAATGTAGATTGGAACAAAATGGAGAAGGCAAAAGTTGAAATTTTAAGATCATAACAAAAATGTAGAGTGAAATGAAATTAAAAGGAGATAATTTTAAAATGTAGAGATCATAAGAAAAACAAGGACTGAAGCAAAATAGAGAAGGCAAAAGTTGCAAAATACCTTCAAATAAAATTGAAAACCTTGACATTCCTACAAAAAAAAAAATGGTGACTACTCTATTCAAGGCGAAAAAGTTACTTGATTGAAAATTGCCGCCATTCAAGATTCAACACAACAGTCATTCAGATCCTATTTAAGCGCCAAAACCTAAGCCCTGGAAGACCACGTGCGACCAACGCTTCGAAGGAAATCACACATTATTAATGACGGAACAAAATACCTTCACAGAAGCTACTATCACGTTAAATTTACCGGCATTTAATAGCAACGTGCAAGTTTGGTTCGCACAATTGAGTGCAATATTTAATGCAAAACGCATTATTTCTCACTCGTAACGTTATGCCTACGTTGTCGAGAAATTACCACCAGAAATTGCGACGGGAGTCTCGGATCGTTTAAACGAAATGCCTTCGATAAACCGTATGACACACTTAAAGAGGCGATCGAACAGGGCATTCTGAAGAAAGAAAAAATCGCGAACTCTTCAATAATATCACCCTAGGATCAAACAAACCTTCACAACTGTTACAAAGGATGCGTACCTTACTAGGGAATATGTCGGATAATGTCATACAAACAAACAAACTCAATACAAATATAGTGCAAGTCTTCGCTTGCCTACCTATATAGCTCTACAGAAGCTGGCTGAAATAGCCGACAAAATCGCGGGCAACGAACCAGCTACTTCTTTATATACTACTACCCAAAAAGACCCTGTAATACTGATAACGATGAAATTCAGATAGTTGCTAAAAGGCTAGAACAACTTTCATTCCAAATGCGAGAAATCAATGACCAACCAGTTACTTCCAGGCCATTGGCACAGACATAGGTCACCGTCGAGACGACGAAGAGTATACAAATATCCTCTTTGTTGGTACCATGAAAAATTTGGAAACCAGGCCCACAAATGTGAAGAGTCATGCAAATTTCGCAAACATTTTGTACCAAGCAGGAAAACTCAACATTCGGGAAACGATTTTCCCGGCATCAAGTAAAAACGGAGTTCGTTGTTGGAGAAAGTCAAGAAAATCGCATATTCTATGTTAGAGACACTATCACATTTTTCTTCGTAGCAAACACAGGCGCGCAGATGTGTCGTCCTGCCTAAAAGAAAAATGTCAGTAAAACCAAACGTCATACAAACTTCAAGCGGCAAACGGATCTAATATTGACAGATATGAAGAGACTCTTACGTTAAACTTGGTCTCCGACAGAAGTTTACTTGGACACTTGTTTACTTGGAAATTTACGATAGCGCAAGTTAAGACGCTTATATTGGTTCAGATTTTCTTGTAAATTTTGGTCTCAGAGTTAACATGTCAAAACGTGCACTAGAAGAAATTTCGATTAAAGGTATATGATCTTCATTAACTACCGCTGATATATCAACTGCTGTGCCCGAAGCAAATGGACATTGCAACAATATCATAACCTATTAACACCCTTCAATTACAAGGAACCCATTCTACATAATGAGAAACACAATATCGGAACTGATGGATCTCCAGTTTACGCTAGCCTGAGACGATTGTATCTTAAGAAATATAAAATTGCTAAGGTGGAAATTCAGCATATGCTGGAATTAGGAATTATTCGTCCATCGTCCAATCTGTATGCAACCCCCTTCCATGTGGTCCCTAAAGCCAAGACAAAAGAAAGTGGCGTCCTAGTGGCGACTTTCGTTTACTCAACGCACAAACGGTCCCTGACAAATACCCTATTCCACACATCAAAGATTTCGCAATCACTTTGCAGGGAGCGACAATTTTTACAGAACTGGACCTTCGTAAGGCCTTTCATCGACGAGGTGGATATCCATAAAACAGCTGTGACTACCCCGTTTGGACTCTACGAATCCACTCGTATGCCTTTTGGTTTAAGGTACGCTTCGCAATCATTCCAAAGGCTAATCGATGAAGTTCTACGTGGTCTCAGTTTTACATTCGCTATATCGATGACATTCTCATCGCAAGTAGGAGTATCAAGAAACACAAAGCTTATGTTTTTAAGAGATTAACACACTATGGATTAAAATTTAACCTTGCGAAATGCGAGTATGCAATGACTAAAATAACTCCTGGTTCATGTGATAAAAGTACTGGAATTACACCCGTCACTAACAAAATAGAAATTATCCGGAACTTTCCACAAACCAGTTCACTTCAGCAGCTCCGATGATTTATAAGAATAATTAACTACTATCGTCAGTTTATCCCTAACTGCTCGCAAACACTTTTACCACTTACAAACTCCTACGTAGTCAACGAAAAAAGAATAGTAAAATCACATTTAATGATGAAGAACTGACAGTATTCAATAAACTTAGAGAATAAACTTTCACGCGTTACATAGAGCGAAGATGCCAAACTCACTCTTACAACAGATGCATCTGCAGACATAATTAGAGTAGTATTATTACACAAACAACACAAAGATAAACACCCGTTAGCTTTCTTTTTCGATTCAATTAAATACAGCGCAACACAAGTATAGCGCATATTCTCGTGAACTGCTTGCAATATACTTTTCCTTTCAATGAAACATTTTCGACATTTGTTAGAGGGTAGGGAATTTACCATCTTCACGGATCACAAGACCCTAATTTACACTCTACACTCAAAGTGATATAGCCCACGAGATATTCGTCAGTTGGACTTCATGGCTCAGTTTACTTCCCATAACAAACATATTAAAGGAGACGAAAACATCATGGCAGATACTCTCTCCAGAGCATCACTGAATACAATCGAATCTAACCAGCTAGATTTCGATTACACAGTCAGTGAACAGAGAAAGGATAATAACAGATTGAACGAAATAAGAAATAATACATCCTTGCTATGTCCAATCCCTTTCAGCACCGAAACCTTGTTGTGTGACTTTAGCACTAAAAACATTAGACCTTACGTCCTGCCTAGTTTAAGAAGGCAAATATTCGATCATTTCCATTCCTCGTCTCACCCAAACCGGAAAGCTTCAGTAAAATTAACCTCGGACGGGTTCGTCTGGTCGAATATGTCCTTGGACATCAAGAAATGGACCCAGATTTGTATCAGTTGCCAAACAACAAAAATTCACCAACACACCAAGTCACCATCCGGTAATTTTCCAGCGCTAGACGGTCGTTTCAGACATATCCACGTTGACCTGGTGAGTCCGTTGTAACGAGTGAATGGTTATGAAAATTTACTTACCATAGTAGATAGATTTACACGTTGGCCAGTGGTAGTACCGTTGCAGTCGACTACCGCTGAAGCAGTGGCACGAGCTATACTTAATGAATGGATATTGGCGTACAGATGCCCTTCAATTATCACGACAGACCGAGGATCGCAGTTTCAATCAACATTATTTTCTGAATTCACAAACTTACTGGGTGTTAAATGCATTAAAAAAAACTGCATACCACCCATGTGCCAATGGTCTAGTCGAGCGTTTCCTCCGGCAATTGAAAGCATCTTTCACTGCCAGCACGGATAATCGTTCCTGGTTGACTACCATTGTCTCTACTAGCACTCCGAAATACAGTTAAAGAAGATCTCAATGCACAGCATCTAAATTAGTTTTTGACGGCCCATTAATAATATTTAGAAAGGCAACTTTGAACATTAGCCTCACCCAAATCATCATACAGCAAAAAGATTTTATATCTATTGAACAATTTATTGAAAGGTTATAAATTTTTAAAAAAAGTTATTCTTTTAAGCATAAACTCAACCTTTGATATTCATCAACAACTAATTTATCAATTACTATTGAAACGAACTTTCCAGAAAAAACACCACCTTCTTTGAAAGATTTTACTCATTGGTTGAATCAACTTTATCCATGTAATGTTTTAAACTTCCTATCTTTGAATTCTATTTCATTGCATACAAACATATTCAATATTCAACAGATAAAGGGAGACAACTTTTACTTAATCTCCAACATCAACTGTAACACAAAATTTGAGTATAAAATATAATTTAATTTGAACTGATCAATTCCTTAATCCTTTTATCAACAGGAACACAGAACAAACTTTCTATCCTAGAAATGTTCTCTTTCACATACTGTAAACATTTGTTATATAAATCTTTATTCTTGTTTTCTAAAAAAGAAATATTGTTGCTTATTACGTTGTTGTTAATGACCTTGCGCCATACTCAAATTAAAATGTTTGTGGAGAAGTGTGTTTTCACGCAACCAATAAAATACACCTTCTGATATACATATATATTTTTTCTTATAACTTACTCCTCCACAACACATTCATGAATATTGAAATGTGTTATAAACTTAACCTTTTCATAACAAGCTTTTTGAGCTGCTTAGTCTTTTCCTAACATTTGCCAAACCCGAAAAAATCTATAACACTATTCATGAATATGACAAAATGTGTAAAACTTTTACATAAAAATCATTTTTGAGGTGCTAAAGTAGACTTTGTCTAATCTGTTTCAATCCATGAAAAAGGATAAAATTTATGTTCATAAATATTAAAAAATGTGCTGCAAACATAACTTTTTCATAAAAAATCATTTTTGAGGTGCTAAAGTAGACTTTTTCTAACCTTTTCCAATCCCCAAACATATATAATACTTTATGTTCATAAATATTAATGAATATGTTATAAACCTAACTTTTACATAAAAAACATTTTTCATAAAAATTCCAGTTTGATATGTTAAATAGTTTTTTCTGACCTTTCCAATTGCTGAAAATGTATAATAATTTACATTTATAAGCATTACAAAATATGTTATAAACCTAACTTTTTCATAAAAGATCATTTTTCAAGTGCTAAAATAGTCTTTTTTTTAACCTTTTTCAATCCCTTAAAATGTATAACAGTTTACAATATATTCATAAATACAACAAAATTTGTTTAATAAAAAATAATTTTCCTGTTGCCCTAACTTTAACTTTTTACTAATTTTTCTAGGTAAATATCTATTTTAACACCCATGTTAAATATATCCCTTAAAATTTTCCAAAATTGTCATAATTCCATGCAAATGTACATGCTGAACTCAAACTAACAAGTAAATTATGAAGAAAGCTACCATTTTGGAGTTAACGACAAGAAAAAATTGGACTTCTTGTTGGTCATTCATCCCCCATTACTGCCATAGTGTTTAGTAATATGGTGCAGGGTACTTCCGGTGGCCTTTGGCCTATTTACTTTTTTTACAGACTTTCCTTGCAGAAAATCACTACGCACTACCATAAAGAAATGTCATTTTTTTTTTTTGGTAAGTGTAGTTTTATTTATAACAAAAACAAATGAAATAATACAATAAAACCTTTTTTCCATTTCGAATAGCAATGACAAATTAAAAGAACAAATTAAATAATAAAAATAAAGCATTTTTTATATTTTAAAATTGAAAATAAAAAAAAATTAATGCACAAACTTGGTAAATTGTTTTAATGTTTTTTATTTTTTAATTTGTCCACTTTTCTATGCAGAAAGAAAACCCCACCCCCTAACCTTAACACCTAACTCTAAATCCGGTTTATTGTATTATTTAATCATATTTTTTTTAATTTGTCCCCTTTTCTACACAGATTGACTTTAGCATTAGGTGTTAAGGTTAGGGGTGGGGTTTTCTTTCTGTGTAGAAAAGGGGACAAATTAAAAAAATTAAATAATACAATCAACCTTTCTACTTTACCAAGTTTGTGCATTAATTTTTGTTTTATTTTCAATTTTAAAATAAAAAAATGCTTTATTTTCATTATTTAATTTGTTCTTTTAATTTGTCATTGCTATTCTACACAGAAAAACAGGTTTTATTGTATTATTTAATTTGTTTTTGTTTAAAGTTTCCTGTTATAAATAAGACTACACTTATCAAAAGGAAAAAAGAAATTACGATAATGCATAGTGATTTCAAAAAGAGATATAGCTGTAAAAGAAGTAAATAGGCTACAATTTCTGATTACATCAGCGTAAGTACCCCTCACCATATTACTAAACACTATGGCAGTAATGGGGGATGAATGACCAACAAGAAGTTTGATTTTTTCTTGTCGATAACTCCAAAATGGTAGGTTTCTTCATAATTTAATTGTTAATTCGAGTTCAGCATGTATACTACTTTGCATGGAATTATGACGATTTTGGAAAATTTTAAGGGATATTTAGTACGGGTATTAAAATAGAAATTTACCCTTTTCCAATCCCTGAAAATGTATGAGAGTTTACATTCATAAATAATACAGACTTTGTTATAAACCTAACTTTTACATAAAAATAATTTTTGAGGTGCTAAAATTTTTCTAACTTTTTCAAATCACTGAAAATGTATGATACTTTACATTCAAAAATATTACAAAATATAACTAACTTTTTTACAAAAAGCACTTTTTGAGGTGCTAAAATAGTCTTTTTCTAACCTTTTCTCATCATGAAATTTCCTTTGTGAGGAGAAGAAATAGACTTTTTCTCACATTATTCAGTCCCCCCAAATGTATAATAAATATACATAAATATTGCAAAATATGTTATAAATCAAAATTTTACATAAAAAAAAACTTGAACTGCTAAAAGAGTCTTTTTCTACACTTGTCCAACCCTGAATAAGTATAATATATATACATTCATTTTTGGGGTGCTAATATTGTCTTTGTTAACCTTAACAAATCCCTGAAAACGTATAATAACTTCAGTTCATAAATATTACATAATGTGTTATAAACGTAACTTCATCATAAAAATTCCTTTTTGGGGAGCTAAAATAGTAATTTCTAAAATTTTCCAATGCTTGAAAATTTACAATACATTTCGTTGATTATTATTAACATATATGTAAACTAACATTTACATAAAAATGATTTTTGCAGTGCTAAAATAGACTTTTTCTAACCTTTTCTTGTCACAATATGTATAATACTTCACATTCATTACTGTTACAAAATGTGACCTAACTTTTTCATAAAAATTCCACAAGGTGCTAAAATAGGTTTTTGTAATGTTTTCAAATCCCTGAGAATGTATAATATTTTACATTCATAAATATTACAAAATGTGTCATAAACTTAACTTTTTCTTAAAAATTATATTTTGATGTGCTAAAATAGACTTTTCCTAACATTTTCTAGTCCCCAAGAATGAATAATAGTTTATGTTTATAAATATTAACAAATATGTTTTGAACTTAACTTGTTTCATAAAAAATAATTTTCAGTTGCTTTAAAATAGTCTTTTTCTGACCTTTTCCATTACCTGAAAATGTATACTACTTTGCATTCACAAATATTACAGTTTTTGAGGTCCTAAAATAGACACTTTCTACACTTTTCCAATCTATAAAAATGTATACTACATTGCATTCACAAATATTACAGTTTTTGAGGTCCTATAATAGACACTTTCTATACTTTTCCAATCTATAAAAATGTACAATACCTTTCATTCAAAAATTTTTACATAAAAATCATTGTTAGACATTTTTCTGACATTTTCTAATACCTGAAAATTCATACCTTTATCATAAATATTACAAAATGTGTTATAAAGTTAACTTTTACATAAACAATCATTTTTGATGTGCTAAGATAGTTTTTGTAACCTTCTCCAATGCCCCAAAATGTATAAATTAAATTAATAAATATTCAAAAATGTGATATACACTGGACTTTTACATAAAAATTTCTTTTTGAGGTGCTAATGTTGTATTTTCTAATATTTTACAATCCAAAAAAATATTTAATACTATTATTTCATAAATATTACAAAATAGGTTTTAATCTTTTACTAACTTTTATCAAAAAAAATCAATTAGAGGTGCTCATTTTCTGGCCTTTACCAATCACCGAACATATATAATACCTTACATCATTAAATATTTCAAAATTTTTTATGAATCTAACTTTTACAGGAAAATGACTTTTCTGGTGCTAAAATAGTCTTTTTTGATCTTTTCCAATCCCTGAAAGTGTATAATACGAAATGATTTATAAACGTAACTTTTTCATAAAAATAACTAAAAATACTTTTCCCAACATTTTTCAAACCACAAAAATGTATAATATTTTATGTTCATTAATATTCAAAAATATGTTATAAGCATAACATTTATATGAAAAATCTTTTTTGTGGAATTAAAATAGTTGTTTTTGATATTTTCTAAGCCTTGAAAATGAAATATACATTACATTCATAAATATTACAAAATCTGTTATAAACTTAACGTTTGCATGAAAAAATCATTTATGAAGTGCTAAAATTGTCTCTTTCTAAACTTTTCCAATCTTGAAAAAAATATTATAATTGACATAAATAAATTTTATAAAATGTGTTATAGCCATATGTTCTGCAAAAAATTCCTTTTTTTTTTAACCTTTCCCAATCCACAAAAATGTGTTAGAATCAGAACTTTACATAAAATTCCTTTTTGCAACACATATAAATCTATAATGATTTAGGTTCATAAATATTAAAAAATATGTCATAAACATAGTTTTTCAATAAAAATCATTTTTATGCTGCTAAAATAGTCTTTTTGTAACCTTTCCTGATCCCTGAATATATAAAATTCATTACATTAATAAATATTACAAAAAGTTTTATAAACCTAAATTGTTTCATAAAAATTAATTTTTTAGGTGCTTAAAATAGACATTTTCTAATCTTTTCCAATCCCTGAAAATGCATAATAACTTCATAAATATTATAAGATGTGTTATAAACCTAACTTCTGCATAAAAATCCTTTTTTTTTTCAATTCTAAAATAGTCTTTTTCTAATCTTTTCCAATACTTGAAAAGGAATAATACTTTATATTCATAAATATTATAACGTGTTCTAAAACTAACTTCAACATAAAAATAACTTTTCAGGAGGTAAAGTATATTTTTTCTAACCTTTTCCAGTCCCCAAAATTTTGTAATAATTTATGTTTATAAATATTACTAAATATGTTAAAACCTAACTTTTACATAATAAATAAATTTTGAAGTGCTAAAACAGAGTTTTCTAATCTTTTCCAGTCCCTGAAAATGTATAAGAACATACATTCATAAATATGATAAAATGCATCATAAACTTCTGCATAAAACTTCTTTTTTTAGGTGCTGAAATAGTCTTTTTGTAATCTTTTCCAATACCTGAAAATGCATAATAACTTACATTCATAAATATTATAAAATGCGTTAAAAAATGCTGCATAAAAATTCATTTTTATATGCTAAAATACATTTTTACAAACTTAACCAAACTTGAAAATATTTAATATCCTGCATTCATAAACATTATAAAATGTGTTATAAACTTCACCTCTGCATAAAAATTACTTTTTTTCAGTAGTAAAACAGTCTTTTTCTAAACTTTTCCAATCCCTGAAAATGCATAATACCTTACATTCATAAATATTATAAAATGCATTATAGATCTAACTTGTTTCATAAAAAAATACTTTTTCAAGTGCTAAAAAATATTTTTCTAATCTTTTCCAATCCCTGAAAATATGTAATAACTTACATTCATGATTATTATAAAATGTGTTATATACCTATCTTCTGTATAAAAATTCTTTTTTAGGGGCTAAAATAGTATTTTTTCTAATCTTTAGCAATCACTGAAGATGTATAATACTATACCCTCATAAATTTTATAAAATGTGTTATAAACATAACTTGTGCATAAAACTTCCTTTTCCATAAAAAAAACTCCTTTTTGCAGTGCTAAAACAGACTTTTTCTATTAATTTCCAGTCCCTGAAAATATATGATACTTTATGTTGGTAAATATTAAAAAATATGACATAAACCAAACTTTTACATAAAAAATCATTCTTGAGGTGCTAAAATAGTGTTTTTGTTTTTTTTAACTTTTAACAATTCCTGAATACATATAATTCATTACATTCATAAATATTACTAAATGTGTTATAAACCTAATGTTTATATGAAAAATCATGTTTACGTTATTAAAATAGTCTTTTTCTAACCTTTTTCCAATCCCCGAACTTGTTTAATACTTCACATTCATAAATATTATAAACTATGTTATAAACCTAAGTTTTATTTTAAAAATCATTTTTGAGTTACTAAAATAGACTTTTTCTATCCTTTTCCAATCCATGAAATGTATAATTTATAAATATTACAAAATCTGCTATAAACCTATCTAAGGCATAAAAATTTGATTTTTTAAGGGCTAAAGTAGAATTTTCTAACATTTTCTACTACCCGAAACATGTACATAAATATTACAAATATGTTTTAAAACTAACTTCTACATAAAAAAATACTTCTGAAAAGCTAAAATTATCATTTTCTAATATTTTCGAATCCTGGAAAATGTATAATAATTTACATTCATAAATATTACAAAATGTGTAATAAAACCTTATGTTTTGAATAAAAATTCCATTTTTCTAACGAATCCCTGAAAATTGTAGACAGAACTTTTCCATGAAAATTCCCTTTTGTAATACCCCCAAATGTATAATACTTTATGTTCATAAATATTACAAAAATATGTCATAAATCTAGCTTTTAGATAAAAATCATTTTTGAGGTGCTAAAATAGTTTTTTATAACCTTTTCCAATTCCTGAAATGTATAATTCATTACATTCATAAATATTACAGAATAACTTTTACACAAAAAATCATGTTTAAGTTGCTAAAATATTCTTTTTCTAAACTTTTCCAATATCTGAAAAGGTATGAATTTTACATTCATCAATATTATAAAATGTGTTATAAACCTAACTTTACATAAAAGATTATTTTTTAGGTGCTAAAATAAACTTTTTCTAACCTTTTCCAATACCTGAAATGTATAATACTTTACAAAATATTACAAAATATGTAATAAACCTAACTTCTGCATAAAAATATCTTTTTAGGTGATAAAGTAGATTTTTTTTCTAACTGTTATAATTGTCTGAAAATGTATATTTTCCACTTGTAAATATTACAAAATGTTTTTTAAACTTAAATTTCGCATGAGAATTCCTTTTTCAGGCACTAAAATAGTACTTTTCTAGCCTTTTACAATTGCTGAAAATGTATTCCACTTTAAGTCTATAAATATTACAAAATATATTATAAAACTAACATTTGTATAAAAAATTATCTTTGAAGTGCTAAAATTGTCATTTTTGAACCTCATAAACAAATGATACTTTATGTTCTTAAATATTACAAAATGTGTTATAATCTTTTTTGATGTGATAAAATAGTCTTTTTTCAGCCGTTTTTAATCCCTGAAAATGTATAATACATTACATTCATAAATATTACAAAATGTTTTATAGACCTAACATTTTCATAAAATTATTTTAAAGTTTAGCACTTTTAAAAGAATTTTAAGCATGGGAAAAATGAATTTTTATAAAAAGTGAGGTTTATTGTAATATTATATTTTATAATATTTTGCAATATTATTATACATTATTGGTGAATGGAAAGGATTTTTTAGGAAAATAGTCATTTTTTATATCTTCTCCAATCCCCGATTATGTATAATGCTTTACATTCATACATATTACAAAGTGTCTTATAAACCTAACTTTTTCATAAAAAATCCATTTTAAGGTGCTAAAATAATCTTTGTTTAAAATTTTCCAATCTCCAAAAATGTATAATATTTTACATTCATAAATTTTACAAAACATGTTATCACCCTAATATTTTCATAAAAATCCATTTTGATGTGCAAAAATAGACTTTTTCTAACATTTTCCAATCTCCAATTATGTATAATACTTTTCATAAACATTACAAAATGTATTATAAACCTATATTTTCATTAAAAAAATCCTTTTTAAGGTGATAAATAGTATTTTTTATACCTTTTACTTAGAGGTTCAACATCATCTTTTTGTAAACCTTTTCCAAGAGTAGAACTTTTCAATTTCTTCTTCTATATTTTGTGCTGTCAAGTGCATGCACAATTATGATGAATATGTTGAAATGGCTTCCTTTCAATTTAATAACAATATTTCTTTCAGATAATTGCCAGTATCTCATAATGTATTTCTTCATGTCTTGGTTTAGTATCAATCCTACTCCTCTTTCATTTTTCTCTTTGTATGATTCTGCGTTTGTCACTTGACAAGGTCACCATTGCTTGCCCATCTTGTTTCACATACACCTAAAATATTGACATTTAACATGCTCATTTCTTGTTTCTAACTAGCTACAGTTGTTTAATACTCTATGTACTGAGAATTATATTTTGTTTGATGTGAACAGTCGCAGGATGATGGTCAGGTGACACCTGTCACTCATGTTTTCCCTTACTGGGTGAGGGATCTAGTCCAAGAAGTTTGGCCCACTTTATGCCATTTATGCTAACAGTTGCTGGATGACGGTCAGGTGACACCTGTTACACATGTCTCTGAATTCACACATAACACATATTCAGTGTCATTAGAAGAATCTGACAACACAGTTAATCTTGTGCTTAGATTGAACCCCTTTTGTTTTTCTACTAGAATGCTTTCTTGAATGTTTTAGTGCAAAATGATTCCTCTTACTGCAAAGTCTACATTTTTGGCCACATGTTTCTTCCCATTTTTCGTATGTTTGCCACAGAAGTTGCCATCTATTTGCACCTGCTTATGGAATTTATGTTTGTAAGTTTACTTTTGAATTTGTTTATTTGTTCTGTCTTATTCAGGTCTCCTATAGCTTTCAGCAGTGTAATTGGAGCATCACAACTGTGACATATGTTAATGCATTGCCTGAGAGTTGGTATTGAAAGTTGTAACTTGTTCTTTTCCAAGCCTGGTTGTCTCTCACATACAACATTATGTAGTTGCATAACAAAGAATCATGTAAACATTCATAAAAATTACAAGAGTTCACAAGATTACATAGTGTGGTAACATATGAATCTATGAAAAATTTCTCTGTAGAAAAAGACAGTATGTATAAAGGTAAAAGACAATACTCTTTTCCTATTGCCTTTTATCTATATACTTAAAAATTTATGTTATCACCTGGTTTCTAGTCTCTTTTGTAACTTTCTTGAAGTTGTATTGTTTATATATCTTGTTAGTCTATTCAGTGAAATATTGGTCAAATTTGGCTATGACCATGTCCAAGTCATCTTTCCTTTCTATTGCAGCGAACTGAAATCTGTTGTATATTGTCAAATCATTTGGTCCGATAGCATGAGAAATAATTCAGTGTGTGTTCTTTATTTTGGTAGGACAGTTTGGTCACAAAACTGTAGTTAGTCCACATCTGTTTCTAAAGTTTCCATCCTACAGAAGGATTTGTCTTTTTATCCAGCTTGTCTGGTGGTGGTGGAGATATATTTAATTAGAATCCTTCTGCCATTTTCACGCATGTAGGGATTGCTTGCACTAATGGCTTACAACAGGCTTTATTTATGTACAGGAGAAGAGAGAGGGAAAAAAAGGAGATTGGGATAGGGATACATAAGGGAGCAAGAATCATGTTCTTTATCGTTGAGTGGAAACTATGTATTACGATAATACAAAGGAGCATACATTAAATGATAATGTAATAGAGCAGTTCATCAGCCAGAAAAATGCAAGGAAGATAGAATCATGAAACTGCCTGAAAGATAGCAAAAGGTTGTAGAACAAAATGACACATTTGTATCTGAATAAATCTATATTCAAATTTCTAAATGTGACCTTAGAAATCCACTTAAACACATTATAGATTTTTGTCTAAACCCAGTAATTTTATTTTGTTGTCCATACATTTAGTATTGGTTAATTTTAGATATTTTCTGTGGCCAGTTATTCTATTTTCAACTTAAGCCTATTTTATAATAATGTTCCACTGGCCCTAGCCCTTACATTTATCTTTTGTTATATCTTAAAATTTTCTTTCATTTTATATTTGTTTTTCACTAGCACCAGTCTCTACTTTAACTTTGGTTTACTTTTTCCTATGGCCTGATATTCTTTTAACTCTTGTCTATTTTATAATTAATTAGCTCCAGTATCTACTTTTATCTTTTTTTTATTACAATTGTTTTTCAATAGATTTGCATTCCATAATTACATTGTTTTTTACTCATGTCATACTATGTTTTACCATGATTCCTCCCTGTACACAGAGTTGTTGTTTATCTTAATTATCTTCTTTGTAGTCTTTCATATTTATTTTTCACTGATTCTTCTCATTTTCTTCTTTGAGCTGATCTTTCTGCACTTAGGTATCAATATAATAATCTTATAATTATCCTCCCATACCTCCTTTGTTTTCATTTAGCTTAGATTCAGCTTTCAATTATCTTCCAATGGACCATCTTTATACATTTAACTTGCACCTATTTCATAATTATCTTTCAGTGTCTCTCTACATTTAGCTTTTGTTTTCTTCTGTTTCCTTCCAAATAGCTTTTTTTTTTTTGCATAATTATATTTTGTCTATCTTATTTATCCAAGGATCTCTTCCTACATATAGATTTCACTTATCTTTTTATTATCTTCTATCTACGGTTATCTTTTCCTTATTTCATTATTTTCAATAGCCTTTCTTTCTACATTTAGTTTTCTAAATATTTCAAGCTTTTTCTTATCTTCCAATAGCTTCTGTCTCTACATTTTTCTAATCATTCTAGAAACATGTTTCCCTGTATTTAGATTTTGATTATATTATAGTTTTCATTCAATAGCATACTCTTTCTCTTTTTAGTTTTTGTCAATTAACTTATCTTCTCTCTAAATTTAATTTTCAACTACCTTATAAATATTTTCCAATCTCCTTTTTCATTCTTACCTTAAATTTATCCTCAAATGCCTTTTATTTTGACAATTATTTTATTTTAAATACTGGCAGTTATTCGTGAGACTAAAAATTGACTTGCAAATGTGAATTTACATTCATTTTCTTGGGAAAAATAAGGTGTAGCCTATGTGCTTGCTGAATGCCCCCACACACACACACACTATATATATATATATATATATATATATATATATATTATACATGTATGTATATATTCACAAGTTTACAAATGCATACTAATTTTTTGATAAATTAAGAATTTTTTCATTCATGCATATACACTACATGTATGTCCTGATGCTGAAGAGTTACTTTCTTGTAAAATTGCATGTATAAACATACAGTTATACATACACATATTTATATTGTGTGAGGCTGAAAAGTTCTCAGCTGATTCACTTCCCAAAATCCAACCAAACATCAGTCTGAGAAATTTTCAGTACTTTATATATATATATATATATATATATATATATATATATATAATGTGAAAACTGAAGTGCTAAAAATTAGAGACACCATCTAATATTGCATAGCTTCTCTCATCACTTGAATTATTGCATCTACAGATAAGGATAGGGAATCTTCAAAGTGCTTGTGCTATTGCAAGGATATCAAGCAATGTCCTGAAGGGACACATCTCAGAGAGGAAGAAAAATATTTATCCAGTAACATCCCCGAGCTGTCTATAATTGAACAGTATTTGTTAGGTATGGCTGCATATTCAATCAGGTTGAAATCTAGCAAACAAAGAGAGCCACTGTTTCACATGGAAATCAGCTGATTTTTTGTGGAAACAGTTTTGTTATTTGCACATAATGGCGGAACAAAATAAGGCAATCTCCATTATGTGCAAATAACCATCACTTGGAAACTTGATTCTGTTATCTGTTTGAAATGTTCCTGTTACTCCCTTGTTACACTTGCCTGAGAAAATTTAAAAGTGTTTGCTGCATCAGGAGGAGGCAAAGTAGAGTAATATATAGCGGCTCAGATTGAGGAATCTGAGAGACAAGATTGAATTCCAGTCGAATCCATTACATTCACTTATGTGCTAATACCCTTGGGAAAGGTGTGAATCCTCTTCTCTTCCATCCAGCTATGGGTAAATAGCAGAACAGACAGGGTTCTATAGCCTTGGATGGCAACTGGTCTACTGCAGAAAGAAATGTCAACGTACTGTAGGAAAAAATCTGCCTTGTCAGTCATGTATTGAAAGTTACATGATCACCTAAGTGCGTATCATAGTACATAACTGACTGACTGATTTTTGCATCAGAGATAGATAGCACCATTTTTCTGATGAGGAGAATAATTTTATGGTCAAATGCTACTAATCTTGTTCATGTCCTATGGCTTCCACAGCTCCACTGTCACAGCTACATGAACCACTTTCCTGTTAACTCACATATTCAGCTGAGTCTATTTTTTTCAAGTAGGATTGAGTAAAATCATCTATAATACTGCAGTCTCTAATTTTTTTGTCACTTCAGTTTGTATATTGCCCAATCCCTTTTGGACATGCAAAAGGCTGGGAAAATTTTCATGCAATATATGCAAACTAACAAATATCTACTTATGTAGAAATAAACATTAAACTTGTGAGAGTGATTAGCAATTTGTTTAAGACACAACAATAGACAAGATTTCATTTATTCAAGAAAAAAAACACATGATTTGAGAAACAAAAAGAGAGAAAAATTCAAAAAAGGCCTCCATAATATTCTGTGCGCTTTTTAAGTTTGATTTGAATGTTGTGAAGACACAACCATAACATTACTTAGGATTGAGGATCTTATTATAATAATTACTAAATTTATTGGAATGATGCTCCTAAGATTTAATTTGAAAATTCTTTGTTTTTAATCATTTACCCTGAGTAAGAAACTCAGATGATTGAACAAAACATATATTTACATCACAAAGAAAAATAGGAAATTATATAAAAAACAACAAACCTCCTGTCTTTGAAAATGTAGGGTAAATATTAAGAGTAAAAGATACTACAAATTCTAAGTCTCACAAAGAAGACCTCAAAATACAAAACACACACATCATATATATATATATATATATATATATATATATAGCATGTATGGGCAGGGTACTGAAAAGTTCATAGGCTAACTTCTCAAAATCTGACCAAATGACTAAATATCAGACATTTCTGAGAGGAAAGACTTCTTTGTTAGGTGGGACTCTTTCAGCATCCTTTTGTACGTGTGTGTATCTATATATATATATATATATATATATATATATATATATATATATACACATACTAATTTCTCATGTACTTTTTGCATATAGGTATGTATATTTACAGAGTAGCATAAATATACATATGGATTAACATATACATTTTAATATACACCCAAATATGAAGAGACATTGCAGAACGCACACATACACACACACACATATATATATGTATGTAAAACCATTTAAAATTTTAATACCAACAAATTTTACATATTACATATTTTTTAAAGATAGCAAAAATATAATTCTCTCACATTTCTGTAGATAAATATATCCACTACAGTATGTACTTTTATATTTTAAATAATTCACCCATGTTTAATCTTACTTTTTTATATATATATATATATATATATATATATATATATATATATATATATATAAAAGTGAACATTGAAGTCAACATTTAGAGGCAACAGGCTATTTCATGCTAGACGCAATTGTCAGGCTACGTATGTTGTTTTATTTCTCGGCTATTTATATATACGGGTCAGTGGTGCATTGTGGGTAGTCTATTTTGGCTGTTATTTTGCCAGAAATCGTTTATTTGTTTATTTATTTATTTGGGTTAAATTATTTTGCTTGTTTTTATTTAATTTTATTTTTTGTTTTTAATTTTTACTATGTTAATAAAACACTGATTAAAATAAAAATAACAAGATAAAATAAGATAAAAAATAAAAATAAATAAAAACAAGCAAAATAATTTAACCCACATAAACAAATAAATGACTTCCGGCAAAATAACCGCCAAAATAGACTACCCACAATGCACCACTGACTTGTATATATAAATAGCCGAGAAATAAAACAACACACATGGCCTGACAATTTTGTCTAGCATGAAATAGCCTGTTGCCTCTAAGTGATGACTTTAATGTTCACTTTTATATTTACACACACTCTATTTCTGATATTGAGCACTTTATCCCATAAATATAGCACACCTTAAGAGTATATTTCTTCATATATATATATATATATATATAGGTCTTAATTGTCAATAATACTAGTTAATTTCTTGATTCAATAATTCATTATATTAGTTTCCATAATTTGTGGTATATGACTATTTGAAACACAATCCTGTTCATCAAATAAATTGTAATTCATTTGAATTTATGCTTATGATGTAGGTTGCCTATTTCTCAACTGATGTTTCTGCCTCTCCTACCACTGCTTCCTCTATTTAGCAGTTTCTCTATACATATAAACTTTAGTTTAAAAATCAAAAGATATGCAAAAATGTTTAGATATCATAGGTGCTTGACTGATAAAAGAAACAGTCTAAAAGACCAAATGTGAAAACTGATATGATAAATTTCAGAGAGACAAATTCATTACTTAAAATATATTCAATCTATGTTTGGAATTATGAGAAAATAGACCAAAATGAATGTTCAATTTTTTGTTGTAACTATTTATATTTTTAAAAACATTTCAATGTCATGTTAAAGGGATTTATTTGTTCTTCAAAGATCAGCAATCATCATTACTGTGAACATCAATAAAAATAACTGGACAAATGCAAAAACAAGACAAAGAAAAAAAAACAGGTTTTATTATTTTGAAAATACAGTCAAAAGTGAGGCCAACAGAAAGCTCTTATGCTTGTCATAGATAAAATTGTAGAAGAAATGCAGTATTATGATTTTAATATGCATATGCCTTAAATCATATGCATAGCTGAGCATGTTAATATTTTCAGGTATATTTTAGTGTACAATTATATGTAGCATTTATATGCCCCTTTGCACACATAGATAATACATTTATTCTTAAATTATTCTGAATTTATGTATATGTATATGTATTTGTATGAGTGCAAAATATGTAATAGTAAGTGTTTTTAAAGGAAAATTCACAAGGAACAATGTTCATGTGCTTGATTATTCCTAATATATACGTGTGTGTGTGTGTGTGTGTGTGTGATATCTTCATATATGTGTATTTGGTGTTGAGAAAAATGTCCAAAATGTATTTTGAGAACATTTTACTATAATATCATCAAAATATATATTACTCATATTTATGTAAATATATTCAGAAAAGCACACATGCACTCAAACACACACACTCACACATTTATATGTGTACATATAATTCAAGAATATTTAAATATATGGATACAATATTTCAAACATACACACATTTAGAAATATATGCATGCATCCATATTTTTGTGTTACTTTTATTCTACATGTATCATCCGATAACATTGTATAAAATACAATCCTAAATTATTCACAACTACACACAATGGAATTAAATAACATCACAGATCCAAGGACATAGACATATTTACTCATGTATGTAATTTAATATAAATTACAGTTGTACATAAGTATCTTGTGTGTGTGGGGGTGGTCTGACTACATATAAGAGAATAAGACATCTGATGTGAATATCTTTTTTCACATCCCTGGTCCGTCTGTCATGATAATAATAATAATAATAATAATAATAATAATAAAAACATGTACTTTTTCAAAAAGATGTATTACTGAATATGATACATAACATTTGGCCTATATATTTTTGTAAAATCTAAAATGATATTCAAACAATATAGTGATCATTTTGAGTAGCACATGAATGACAGAAGAGTTTAACATTGGTCAGTATATTTTTAAATCTGTCGGCCATAATAACAAAACTGATTGTTTATAGTACCAAATGTATGGTTGTATATATTTTCAGAACATTAGGCATTAATAACCTGTTTGCCTCTCAGATACTTCTATTATAATAAGAAAACAAAATATGATTAAATCATGTAACAAATATATATCAGTGTAAAGTGTGTAACATTGTATTAAACAGATTTCCCATTGAAGATCTGTCTTTCAGTATGGTGAAACAATATACTGCAAAGTTGCACTGATAAAACATAACATGTAGAAAGAAATGAATAGATTAACTTGGATATTTTTGTCATATTTCCAGTCTGTCTGTCTGTCATAATTATAAAACAATAATTTCATAAGTTGGAATAAAAACATACAACTACATAAAAGTATACAGTTGTTATAATTCTGCTATAATTTGTAACTGTCTTTAGCAGAACAAAGGAATTTTACTAAAACATTAGTTTTCATTTATTCATCATATACAGAGTCATTCTTTCATCAAATGAAATCAGTAATAATTTTGAATAACAAATGTGAATTTGTGAAAACACTATGTAAAGTTCATTCAGTTTCATTTTATAGAAAATATTTGAGTCTAACACACACACACACACACACACACACATTATATATATATATATATATATATATATATATATATATATAATTTCCTTAAAGTAATTAATGATAAAAATTAATAGATTACAACAACAGCAAAATGTGTTCAGGTACACATTCTTTGGTTTGGACTTATACTTTAAAATATATATTTTTATTGAGGAAAAAGAATAAAACAATAACAAAATTTGTTGGCAAAAAGGCAAATATTAATTACCTTTCTCTCTTGACTTTGCTGTTGCAAACCTTGCATGATTTGTGAAATAATTAATATCAATGACAACAACAACAACATTACACATCAACAAATAAAAATGATCATCATTTACTATTTAGGTTGCTAACAACTGAAATTATCTTCCTTGCAATTCAACAACAAAGTTTTTTTTTAAATTTTAGTTTCTTTCATTTACACAATTATATCTGCAGCCTACAAAATCTATCAGAGAAAATTGAAAAATCCTTCCCAGAAAGTAGCAGAAATATTTTCCTTCTAAATTCACAAGCAAATAAAAATGTTCCTCTTTGTAAAAAAATATTTTTGAGATGCAGATAGTCAGCTTAATTACAATTATTATTGCAATTGTGATATTGAACTAAAATCTGAACTTTTCTTAACTAGAATTTAGAAGAAATACACAGGTTAATAATCTCTAAAGCCATTTATTTTCACTAGAGTGCATAAATTAAATTAATGAAATAAAAGTAGAGAAAGATTTCTGAGAAATGCTCAAATGAGAAAGAAAAATAAAATAAAACCAGTAATTTTTTTGGTAATATTAACTTGATCGATTATTGACATTCAAAGTAAACAAATCTCTGTTTAGAATTCTGAAAATGTTTTAATTTATACAATTGCATGTAGGAATGTATAAATTGTTCACATACACACTACACACACAAACATATATATATATATATATATATATATATATATATATATATATATATAGTTTTATGGTATGCTATATTTATGGTTAAAAGTGCTCAGTATCAGAGACAGAGCACACACACATACACACACACACATATATATATATATATATATATATATATATATATATATATATATGCATATAGCAGAATTTTAAAATGTGTGTGCATTACACAGTATTTATTTATCTGTATGTTTGTGCAGTAATGTCTCTGTGTATGTCTGTACACTATTTTATTTTGGATGAAGAGTTTCTATATGTTTTTTTACATGCAAGTATGTCCATATGTTTATTCTATATGAACGTGTTCATCAATATGATGTACTGGTGTGTTTATATGAGTTCAGTGCAGTTAAATATTTTATAAAAAGAGATTTTGAATAAAATTTTTGGAAGCTTCAGAAAATTAAATCTTTCCTACCTTCAAAAATACACAAAAAAGAAGAAATATATGAAAATATATAAATCATCTTCTGATACACAAACCAACATGTATGCAATTATGAAAACATGCAAATTTTACATACATTTAACATATGTTGTTCTTATTTACTAAGCATAACTTAGTCTGGTTCATGGTCATAATTTTAGAATCCCTAATGAGGATTAACTTCACTACAGTAATATACTGACCTGCAAAACAAGTTTGTTACAGTAGGTATCTTTAATATTTATCTATTCTTTTCTGTTCCATGTTTACCTGTTTAATAAAAAGTAGACAATATAAAATTAGTCAGTAATAGAATATTTTGATGCCTGATAACCTAATTAGATACTCTTATGATTTGATATTATTCTTCTTGACATTTGATGAGCAATATTTATTATTTTCACTGTTTTTTCTTTTTCAAATAATAATATTAATCATCTAATATTAATATCTTAATAATATTATTTATCTAATTTACTATATAATAAATTATATGAGATAAAGAGAAAATCTGAATCCCCAGCCATGAAAAACTGAGGTTTCTTTTCAATGAATACTTGCAGGTCATTACTTTATTCTGTTTTTTGCATTGCATTTGATACTTTAGTTGATTAATTCTGAACAAACAGAAAATATTTATGATTTTACATTTTAGAATCAGAAAATCTGTCTTAATTTATAAAAGTGAATGAAATGACTGCTTAAAGTGATTGCAACATTTCTGGTAATATCACATGCACAGAAGAAATATTTTCTTGTAGGGAGAATGGGTAGGGTTTTGGTAGATGAAATCTAATTTATACATGCAACAATAATTGACAAAGTGATAAGAGATTTATTGGTGTGACTTTAAAAATAAAAAAAAAAACCTATGTGATTATTGCGGTTTATCTGCTATTTTATCTTATAAAATGATGATAGAAAATTGATTATTAGTGACAGCCATCATTTTTAGATTCTTCTAATGAACATAATTTTGTAATTTTTGAAATTACAATTATAAACATTTCACCCAAGATTATTTCATTTTTTTATGCATATTTCTCAAATTTTCCATGCAAATATAAAGTAAATATTTTTATTAAGCTTAGCTTAATCAGGCACAAGATCAGGCACAAGGCCACACTAGTAGGGAACCCACTGAGAATCAAACTTATTACACTGATCTGTGACCCTTGATTTTATTTCAGAGGGTAATCAGCAATCTTTCTAAATATATATTATCATGCATTAGAAAGAAAAATTGTTTATAAATAGTTACCATTTGTGTTTCTATTAAAATCTATATCACATTTCACTTCTCTTTATGCACTAACACTGCAAGAATTTCTTTTTCAATATACAAAAATGGGAGACTAAAAACCTTTACTGTCATATGAAAAAACCAATATCACATGCGACAAGAAAATACTAAGACATGCAATAACTAGTGTAATGTAGTTAGAAAAATATAAACATTCTCTATAGAACAAATTGCTTCTTATTTGCACAAAATTATAACTTCTTCCTGCATTAACAAAACAAAATTGAATGTATTTGATATTAGACTTACATGAATTTATGCTTATATTTTTCATATCATTTACAAACATAAGTGGATGTAAATGCATTCTTTGAATGGGGCCGTTCTTATCACTTATCTGCTTATTAAACTCCTTATGTAGACATATTAAAAGGAAAAGTACAGAATAATAAAAAATGTTATAAGATTTAAAATGACCTCATGCAGTATATTTTTTGAATAGCAAAAGAAAAACTGATTTGAAATGAAGTGAAATTTATTTTTTCTCACCAGATTCATATGTCTGTAAAATATTGTCCTCTTTTCTATTTTTCATTTTCTTTCTTTCTTGTTAAAAAGTTACCTTCATTCTAATAAATTCATTAGTGTAATTTGGAAGAGAATACAACTGCAAACTTGAATTTTTTTTTATTATTTTGAATAATAATTGACTTATGGTAATCTAATTTGCATATATTTGGAGCAATCCCTAGAAGAAAGGTTATAAGCTTTGAGAAAATTAGTTTTCTGGTGTTGCTTCTGGCAATTTTAAGAGTTTATTAATAAACAAAAAGAAGCAAATTTGGTTTCCTGAAATTAAGTAGGGAAAAGGTTAATTTACAATGCTTATTAGATCTTTGGAAGTTTATTATTGTCATTTTCTTTCCCTGATGTTTAATGTTGATGGGATGAATAATTGATGAAATAGAGAAGGAAAAAATAAAGGAAAGGCTACAGAAGGAAGAAGAAAAAAAGAAAAAATTGAGCAAAGACAAAAAGAAAGCTGAAAAAGTACATAGAATGAAAATTATAATGAAAAAAAAGAAAGAAACAAGTTGTAGCTTTTTGTCATTTCATGAATCAAACTCTGAGTCAATTTCTCTTTTTGTCCCAATAACAATCCAAAGAAAGTAACATTGTTATGTAAAAGAGTTTTCATTCTTTTCATTTGGAATTATTTTTAGTTTTTATTATATTATTAGTGTATAAA
>OZ010596.1:70026813-70064313 GCA_963932145.1 Acanthosepion lycidas
CCTCATTAAACAGCACTTAATGTAAGCACTTTATAAAGAGAGGGGGGGTTATTGATTCATAACTCAAAAATATTATTTAAATTGGAATGTGAATTTTAGAAGATGAAACATGTTTATTATTTATCCAGCAGAGTGAAATAGGTAGATAGACAGACAGATAAGTAGACAAATACACAGACAGGTGAAGAAGAAGAATAAAAAATTTTAAATGTTACAAGTCTACAATATAAATTTTGTTGTGAATATGAGCTATTTCATAAAACATCACTAAGGGTAGAATTTAACATCTCTGGATAATCACTGTAACATTTTTCTCATTCATTGAGATAATAATAATAATAATAATAATAATAATAATAATAATAATAATAATAACATTAACAATAAATGGTTAATGATGTTGGTAATGATGACAATGATGATGATGATATGAAACAACCAGAAAGTAAAATACATTTGCAAAATGTTTAGAGAAAAATATGTAATAATATAGTTATGTTTAATATACCAAATTGAAAGGTTTATATGGAAACTAGGTATTTACACCTTATGGACATAATGTTTTTTATCACTACAAATGTAAGGATCAGTAATCATAGGATATTTTTGTTGTGGTTGTTGTTGTTGCTGTTGTTGATGTATCTGCTGTAGAAAACTAAAAACTATTTCAAAAAAAAATTATGTTTTTCATGATTTTAATATATTGGATTTTTTCTTTATAACTTTTGAATACAAGAAAACATTAAAGAAAACTGTCTTGTTTAATTTTCTTCTTGTCATTTGTTTCAAATAGGATTCTCTTAAAAGGTTTGTTGATAATAAAATTATTTTAGGGACCTGTTTTGGCCATTTCACACCTGCTCTGTCAAGCAGAAATTGTACAAAGAAGAAAAGGAAGAGAAAGACAATTTTCATCAGAAGGAAGAAAATTAAGCAGCAGAACTAAATAACAACTTTGAAAAACTTTCTAAAAATCATTTTCAACAACTTCTCACTTTTATGTTCAAATTTATCTTCATTTTTTTTTTTAAATTATTTTTCCCAGCCTAAAAATGTAACATCAGGAAGATAAAAAAAATAGAGGTGTAGTGAGGGGAAGAAAAGGGAATTCGTTTTTTTATTGTCCTTGTTATGCATAATCAAATAACCAAATTATAATTGGTTGCTTTTTTTTTCCATTGTGGACAGACAGACAGACAAAAGTTAAACATTTTTAACAAACACATGTTGAACAAAAGTATATCTCCCCCCCTGCTAATAAGATTTGATATATTTTTTAAAATCACAGTGTTTGGTAACTGAAGAAATGCATTATATATGAGTGGGTCCTTGCATACATGTGTGTGTGTGTATGTGTATATAATACTTAATTATATATATATATATATATATATAGTGGGAGGTACATAATATATATATATATATATATATATATATATATATTTTGCCAATTAATAAATGTTGAAATAGCTTATTTCCAGAGTTTTGTATAATACCACTAATCAAGATCAGAGAGTTTGATATATATATATATGTGTGTGTGTGTGTGTATATATATATATATATATATATATATATATATATATATATATATACATAGAGAAATACCAGGTGTTTTACATGGTTTTCATGTTCTTGCTCTAACAAAATGTATTTAATAGTTTTCCTGGCTACAATATTTGGTGTTGCTTTTTTACTTTGATTGTAACAAAATAAGAATAAAAGAGAAAGAGAGAAAGTAAAAACACAAACCAATATTAGGAGTGAAAGACTCATTCTGAAGATAATAATAATAATAATAATAATGATAATAGTAGTAATAATAATAATAAACCTGAAGAAAAAAAGAATACATTTGTCTCTTTCCTTTCAATCTTTCTTTTTCATTTGAAAGAACAAACATTTTTGTTTCACCTTGAAGAATTTTTCTATACTTGAATGTGTGTGAATATACGTAGATATATGTTTGCATGTATATGTTTGACTATACTGCAATAATTGCTGCTGAGGCAACTTTCATTAACCACACACTCACACACACACATGTAAGGGTATATGCATCATTTGCACATATTATATATCTTTGTATCTGTAAATACATATGCTTTTCATATCAATCCTTTCAATTATTATATATGTGAATTCAAAATGGAACATGGGATTTCTATATTATAATAGCTCACCAAATTATTTCATCTTTTTTGTTAACTTCTATTTATTTTTTGTAGTAACTGATAACCTTCTACCCAGTAACGGTTTGCATAGAATCTCTGTATGGGGGACAAAAGAAGTGTTGGACTGTTGGCTGGAAGGTGGGTAGTGGGACAGGAAGGGTTGGGCCTGTTTGTCAGAATATAGGGAAAAAAGATTAAAAAAAGAAATATGAATTAGAATTATTTTGTCAAGCCTTATAAACCATTTTGGATAATGGTATTTATCCTAGAAATAAATAGGTTTACATACATACTTAGATATATGCATACACTCAAACATTCATGCATGTATGGGTGTGTGCACCTTTAGATATTTTTTATATATACATACATTCATACATACATATGAATATATACATACATATATACACTTTCACACAGGTATATGCACAAATATACTTATATGCAAGCATACAAATGCTTACATACATACAATCATATCTATCTATATACATATATATATATATATATATATATATATATATATATATATATATATATATATATATATATATTTACGTGTGTGTGTGTGTGTGTGTGTGCGCGCACATGCATGTATTTTTATTTCCTTTTAAAGTTACTGAAAACATGTTAGATTTTGTTTTTTTTTGTCTTTACCCCCCCCCCCCAAAAAAAAAACTTTTTCATTTTATTTTTTTAATTTCTTTTTGTTTTTTGTTTTTTGTAAATGAATGATAATGTTCTTTGTGGTGTACAATCAAGGCAGAAGTCTTAGCAAAAGTTTCTTTTTTATCAGAATGACACCACATGAGTCTGTTAGTTTCATTTATTTTTTCATTTATTTATTTTCTTTTTGTTTTCCATTTTTTAAAAGTAACCAAGTTGCAATTTGTTTAAAAGAATTAAAATGTCTTTTTTTAATCATTCTTTCATTTTTTTCTTTGTTTTTCACTGTTTATCTTTTTTATCTTGATGTAAAATTAGGTCTAATTTGTTTCTGCTTTTTTTTTTTTTTGCTTTTCACTTTAAAAGAAATCAAAAGAACAAACTAAAAATCAAATGTCTGCTTCTTAATGAACATTGTTGATGTCTCACCACTGTGACTGCCATTCTGGTGTTGAATGATTTCCAAATCCAGATTACGTGACAATGTCAAGGCTGACTGGCATTGGGCGAGAGTGGGGTAGAGAAAGTGACCAACATACAAATCAACTGAGAGAGAGAGAGAGATAAAGAGTGAGAGGGAGGGAATGAGATATCTCAAAAGGATAAATAAAATAAAATAAAAACCCAGACAGAATGTTGATGTTATTTGAATCAGCAACAAAGGCCATTTATTTAAAAAATGGAATCCTAGAAACCAATTTGGAAGTTGTCATGGATTCAGCCTTTCAAAGTTTCATCACCATCACGTCATCATCATCACCTAAAGTTGCATCACCTACATATTCATAATATCTCCAATATACATGGATGTACAGTATGTATGTTTGTGCATATATATATATACACACATGCACACACACACACATACACATGCACACACATATTTAATAAATCACATTTGAGATAATTTTTTGATGTTGGGTAGAGTTTGATCAGTTTGATTTTTTTCTGTGTGTGCATGTAATATAACATGTATGCACATATACATACACTTAATATATATGTGCATATATGTGTATGTCTATATTGGTATGTATCTATATATGTAAGCATTTGTATAAATCTTCTAAATAAAAATATTTGCAGTTTATGAATTTTTATTTTCTCTTAAAAAAGGGAGAGAATCCCTTTGAAATCAAATAATGTAACATTGTCAGCATTGCCGATGTCATCACAGGAATGAGAATGGGAAATGGGTGTAATTATCTCCTCTCTCTGTTTCTTTTCTTTCTTATGGTTGTGGAATTAGGGGATAGGGAAGAAGAAAAAGATATGAATAGATGTTCTGCATTAATGCTCTTTTTTGATTTTATTGTGCTTGTGTTCTTGTTACTGTAATGGATTGTGCTTTAAATCACAAACACATTGATATATGAATCTGTTAGGATATTGTGGGATATCTGTATGCAGGTATTACTTTCTTTTTTTTCATAAAAATGTCTTCATCTCTCCAATTTTTCATCAGTTAAATGTTGTTACATAAAGTGTGTCTACTTCTCTCCCTCCATAGCCAGTAGGTGACTAAGTTCATAAGTAATAAATAGGATTTTTTCCTTTTTTGTTACTATTTTGTTCATTTATTATAGATTTTTTTCTCAAATTTAATTGTCAGTTTTTACAAAATAATTTGAGTTTGATTAAAAATTTAAAACAGTCTTTTATTTTTTTATATTTTGTCTTATTTAAAAAAAATTATTATCAGAGTAAGGGCTTTTTTTTTACTTGTTTTTGGCTTTATTGAAGAAAAATTGTTATTTTCATAATGTGACTTTGCATTGTGTTTTGTTCTTTCAAGTTTGTTAGCAAGTGCTCTGACATCCAAATTATAAACAGGACACAAGCTTGAGGCTATTCATGGCCCTGTCATCAGCCACCTTGGCATTGTCTTCTTTAGCACAATGACATATCTGATCTCCAACAGAGACAGTGGAGGAATCTGGCTGGTGTAGGCAGTGGGCAGAGGTATTTTACCATGAGAGAAATCCAGTTCTGCATACTGAGTGATAATCATTGTTATGGAAAGGAAGAAATTGCTTCAACCAATGTTTTGCAAGTGTCAAGTGTTGGCAAAAGAGCATGTTGAGGCTAGCCGTACCTCCTGGATATTGTTAATAGCTAATGGTGGTTTATTGGCAGTTACTGTCACCTTGTCCTCAAGTTGGAAATTGTGTTCACTGTCCTGAAAACAGAAAGAAAGTATTAAAATATACTGACATACATAGATGTGATAATTAATTATTGGAAAATTTCAGAATAGCCATTTCTTCAGAATTCCCAAAATAGAACTGGAAGAAGAAAAAGCAAAGATCTTCTGAAAGTTAGCAGAACTGCAAAGGAATTTATGAAATAGATAATCCAGAAGTAAGTATGTTGTAAATAAAGAAATTCTGTCAAACATTTATGAAAATTGTATGCTAGTTTTGTATAAATTAATTATACTCCCTTAAAAGCAATATGTTGGCAAGTTGTGGGTGTTTAATAAAATGTTAATTAGAGGACAATGAGTTCATTGACTTCAGCGACTGTTTGATCAATCTGTTTGAACATTCTGGCTTAGCCCAAACACCCAATTTGCTATGTTATTAGATAGCATTAAAAGAATTTAGTTTTAATTTCACTTTTGATTGTATTTATATATAGCTGTTATATTAGTATGTATTTTAAAAGAGATTTTGATAAAAATGGCATATTTCATTTTTTTATTCTAATATGGGAGAAAATAGGAAACATTTTTGGTATATTATACTTTTCTTAAAGTAAAAAGTTGATTCAACCACAAAAAAGATTTATTCAGTCAAAGATTTATGAAGAACTGAATATGTTAAAAGTAGTTTACAATCAAATCAAGATATTACTCATTGCTTATTCCAATTGCAATATTATCTCATCAGACACTTCAGTGTCATCCACAGACTCTTTGAACCTATGATCAAGAATGTTCTTAATCTCAATATAAATAATCTCCTGAGTGTACAACAGTATAGATTTCACTTCTCTAGGATCTCTGCTAAAGTCATTGCACATAGAATTAGTGAAGTGCTTGATAATAAATCAATCACAAGAATAATCACCTTAGATATCTCAAAGGCCTTTGACAAGGTTGCTGCACAAATTCTTGGGCTATGGTATCTCTAGAAGCATCTTCTCAACTGAGAAGTACTTAATTATTTACATTATTCGGACTATTGTTCTCATCTTTGTCACCATATTTATTACAACGTTTCGGCTGTTGTACGCTCTGGCCTTCTTCAGGTGGTTGGAATGTCTAACTGAACCCTTTATTTCGCTCACTGGCGTAGACTGTTCTAGTTCCATGTGCCATGTTTTTAATGGATGTCATTCAGAAATATAGACAGATAGAGAAGTACTTCCTATCAGATAGATTCATGAAGGCATTTGTTAATGGTCAGTCCTCTGAAGCATATAAAATCAATGTAGGCATCCTACAAGGCTCTCTCCTCAGTCCTACCCTCTTTCTGCTTTATATTAATAATGTGCCTAAGAACATTTTCAAATCATTAGTAAATATATATGCAGATGATACATATGCACCTCCAAAAACCTAATGACCAGAGCCTGGTAGCTGATCTATTCTCTGACCTAGCTTTCACAGCTTAATTGGTAGGGTGATGGAACTGGCTTTCGACATTCAACAGCTCCAAAACCAAGATAGTAATGTGTCATCTTCACCAAGTAGATCATGATTTTACTTCAGACATGATGAACAGTTGTACTCTCATTGAGATTTCTTGTTTTGAATGTCTATTGGGACTCCAAACCTTAAGTGGAACTTATATATACAATAAAAAGATGTTGGAAAAATGGTCAGTAGTACTAGAAAGTGCCTGACTTCTTCTGCTATTTTCTATCTTTACAAAAGTCGGTTCAGATGATAAATGGAGTATTGCTGCCATATCTAGGCTGTAGCTGCCCAATCATCACTTTTCAGCCTTAACAAAGTTCAAAAGAATTTATGGAGCCTTGTGGGTGATGAATTATTTTCCATCCTTCAACCCTATGTTCATACAATCCACATTCCTTAGTAGCCCAAGTCTAGATCTTCACAGTTAGGATCCACCATGCCATCTACACAAGATCAACTCATTCCCTTCATATTTCATTGATAAATGGAAGCTTCTCCAAAACATATGAAAGGATACTTCTCTAGTCACTTACCCTCTTCAAGTCTATTGTCAACATATATCCTCATAATATGCACTCTTTACTTCCTCCTTTTAGTCTCTTGAAAAAACCTCATACAGTAACTTTCTACCTTAAGTGACTGTTGAACAATGGTTAAAAAAAATAAAAGTAATAATCAATGTCAGTTTCAAAATATTCAGATCAAGTGTTGAAAATTATTTTCACCAGCTTTGGTTATGTTATTCTATGTGATGTGTAAATTCACATAATTGAAGTAAAATAAAATCTGAACTGTATTCACTTTTTAAACAAAAATATACTATCTTTTTTTAAAAAAATTGTCACAGTAAAGGAACCACTGCTATCTGTACAAAAAGCTGATCTTCATCCAAATAAGGTGATGCTGTGTACATGTGAAATTGGCAGAGTTTCCTCTATTATAAACACCTAAAGAAGCAAATGATTGATTTGAACAAGTACTACTCCCAATTAGACCAATTTAATGCAGCAATAAATGCATGAAAACATGTGGAAATAGAGAAAAGAAAGAGTATAACATTCCATCAGATTAACATATTCCATCATGACTCTGTAGTAACCAACAAAAATTGTTTTACTTTTCACTTATCTGTTGTATTTAACCAAAAATTCTCTTTTAAATTACCATTTATTCCAGTCTTTACAAAATGTACTTAATTTCTGTTCCCTGGAAACTTTGCTTGAAAGATGGAATTATAGAGCTGCCTGAAAGATATAGGTCAGATTTTATTATGCAAGTCAATGTTTTCACAATAAAATTTTATATGAATAATATATTATCTAAGTTTCAGCTTATATCTATCTGCATTATAAAAATATTAATTCATAACTTATTTTAGAGATGTCAAGTTTTATTATGAAAACCAGGTGCAACATAAATTTTTATTTATAAATAAATCCAAAAGGTACAGGCCATAGAAATATATATTTGGTTAGCAAAATATTTCATATACTTGAATAAATTATTTTATTACTTTGTATATTAATATGTGCTCCTTGATATATTATAATTTTCATTAGGCTTTCATCCATTGTTTTTTTACTCTCTCAATTTAAATATTATCTGCAGCCATGTTATTGCTTCTCAGAAATTTTTGCTTGTATTTTTTTTTCATTTTTATATACATCTCTTTTAATGCACCACAAGTTTTCTATTGGATTAGTATCTTGATAAGCTGCAGTTTATTCTCTCATTTTAATATTTTTGAAAAGTTTTATGATAATGTGGATAATAGATTTGCAAAATCTAAAAGAGCATTGTCTTACATGAATATATTCTTTAACTTAAGCTAAAGAATATGTTTATGCAAGACTATGTGTCATGGTTGTGACCTGTACCATTCAAAATTATATCTTGTCCAAGAACCTAATTCTCTGCATTTATCTTGATACTATCTTCAATTTTGAAAGGATCTATAATTTCACAGCCTATAATACTAATCTTAAACATTACTTCACCTCTCCATTATTGCTTTCCAAGTTGACTATTTCTATGAATGACCCAACGTCTAGCCCAGTCATTGGTTCCATTCAATAAAGCTCAACACCAGTGGTTCTCAAATGGTGCACCTGGACATACTGGTGTGCCCTGGAAGATGTCTAGATGTGCTCTGGCATTCCAGAGAAATATGTGTCTAGATATAAGAAATAAATGTACTTACTTTATTATATTTCAGTACCTGTCTCGTTCATATTTATGTGAATTAGGCTTTTCTGCCCTCACCGCAATTAAGTGCAAAAAGAGAGGAACTGTTCAATGTATTGACGAGGAAATGAGAGTTGGCCTATCAAATATATACCCAAACATTGAAGAAATCATTCAGACTCATCAGGCTTATGTTTCTCATAAACACAAGATATAAACTTAAGGTATGTTTAATTTTATACTTTTTTATTGAATTATTTCTTTACTGCAATATTTGATTCATTATAACATATTTTTCTGAAATTTGTATATAGTACGCCTACAATTATTGCTAGGATTTCAAGTGCACACCGTTTGAGAACTACTGCTCTACACTCATCACTATAAATTACTACTAAGATATCAGTTTTCATGTTTATTTTCCTTTTATTTTTTCTTACAATGTCTTTTTGGGACATGCATGAAAATATTTTTGTTGTGTCTTGCTAATATTTTTAATTTCGTTTTGACTGTTCTGTAATTGCTGTTCAAATTTTGGACAATTTCCAGGATTGTTTTCTTAACACTCAACAGCTATACAATATCTTATTTCTCTTTTAAGGTTATATCTATCTATCTATCTATCTATATATATATATATTTGAAATAAAAAAACAAAACAAATAGCAATAACTATATTATTGTACATATTTACAATATAATGGACACCCTTTCAGTTCTGTAATAAAATTTCACACTACCAAATATAGTAAATATCTCATATAAAAATAGAATTTAATTTATGTAACTTAAAGGAGACAGGCAAATTTAGAAATGATGTCTTATCTGTCAGCAATGTTATGATTATTTTGAATTTGTAATTAATTAAGATGAACTAATTTGCATAATTCCAGGATAGAAAGCGCATATGTTTTCAGAAATTGCACAGGTTGTCAGGCTTTCTTGTAGCAGTTTAAAATGTTGTTGGTAAACACAAATGATGAAGTTTGATTTCCAGAAATTTAGTAGTAGATAGTCATTAGTTAAAATAGTAAAAAGTTTGCTCAAGTTTGTTATAGAATAGTTGGAAACATGAACTTATATATAGTAGGTACATTCATATATCAGTTGAAGAATCAATTGTAGCAGAAACTCCACCGCATTTTTGTAGTCAAGAATGCTTGTTAAAAAGGAAGAAGAAAGCAAATGTATAATAATTCTTTATAGAATGGCAGAATGAAATGACAGAAGTTTTCAAAACAAACTCAAATGCTATTCTATTTGAAGACTGGACACTTCCCATCACCACATCCTTGTTCTCATTCCTATACATATTAATGTCAACATCTTTTCTTGTTTTATTGGTCATTTTTCTTTTTTCCAAGTTTATATTCAAGGATATGAAGGTAACATTTAATGAATATCAGCATAGAAACTGGAATGTGAGTAGAATTCAAATTCCAGTCTAGTCAGTTGCATTCACTTTTACACAAATACATTTGGGAACGACATGAATCCTTCTCTTTTCCACATTCAGCTGTGAGTTAAATATTAGGCTACACTAGGCTCTCTAATCTTAAGTGACAATCAATCTAAGAGAAGGAAAACTCAGAATTCTAAACCATGAAGAAGAAACCACTCCATTATTTTTCTCAAGGATGCATGACCATTCATATATAATAAAGAACAATCTGCTTTTTTTTTTACTGAACAATAATGACAGATTTAACTATATTCCTTTCATTCTTTATTTTCCTGATATAACCGACTTTTTGTTATCTTTAATAATAATAATAATATAATAATAAATGAGATAATATTATTACTAGTACAATCAGTGTATGTAATCAGAGGAAATTGTTTTAAAACAATTTTCAGATGACTGTTTACCCTAACTCAGTCTTTTAGGTGTATGGTTTTTCTTCTCAACCATAATAATGTTTTCTAATATAATATTTGCAATGTGATATTAAATAAATTTGAGGTAAAAGTGTAATATTTATAACATTTAAATAATTTTTGGAGCTGACAAATACAGTAGTCAGATTACATCATATCATAAATCCCATAACCCATTAGAGTTTGTAGGATCACCACATGTACTTAGCAGTAGTAATGTGTCTAATGAAACCTGCATTGAAGACGGTCTGGTGCCCCATTTTATATATCATGAAATTCTTGACAAAATCCAAAGAAGAATCTGCAATGTTATTGGCCCTGACCTAGCATCTAGGCTTCTGTCACTCTCCCACCACTGTAACATGACTTCCCTGAGCTTTTTCTACAAATATTTTCATGGTAACTGTTCTGATTAGCTTTCGACTTTGGTAACATAACTTCATGAATTTAAATGTAGTACTAGTTTTATAGCTAGGCCTCATTATTTTACTGCTGAAATAGCTAGTTGCAACTGTAAGTTCTATTCTAATAGTTTCTTCTTTTGCACTTCTCACCTGTGGAACTCTCTTTAAGCTTCTTGTCTTCTTGTAAACTATGATCTTCAAACATTTAAATGCAATGTCAGTCACCCTCTTCTATTATTTTGAATCCTGTTTTATTGCTCTTTCTTCTCACAAATGTTTTCTTTCACTCTCAGTAACCCTGTTCATCTTAGTGGCTTACCTGACAGAGCACATCCCTATTCAAAGTGGTAATGAATTCAGAATTTTGCCTTTCTTAGTCTGGTTGCCACCTCAAGCCAAGACATCCTATTTTGCTCTGCTATTTAACCCATAGTTGGAGGAAGGTGGATTCATGCTTTTTCTAAGGGCATTAGTGCAAAGTAAATGAAACAGAATCACCTGAAATTTGAATTTGCCACACCAATTTCACATTCCTTGTTGATAAACATTGTTCTATTCACACATCCACAAATATAGAACAAATAAAAAAATGAATAAAAATGATCAAAGTACCATTTTGGTGCATTTTTGACTACTAAAGCTAAGATCATTAATTGAAAAAAAAACTGAAAAATATTGCATATAAATTATGCAGTTTTATTAATACTACACAGTTGAAACCAAACTGTTTACTGTTATACATATAATTTGTTTCCTTTCATTAATTTTAGATGAAGGTGTAAGTGTTAATTGTATAGTGTACCTACTTCATCTGATGACTGATCGGTAAAGGTACATTCCCGGCATCGTTTCCAACTGATTAGGCAAGACATTCTCTTGGGAGAATCGTGAACACCAGGAAAGTCAAACACTTTTGTCAATGGACCTGGAGAATGACAAATGGCAGGAGAGCGCTGAAACTCCACCACATCTGAAGAGGAGTGAGAAGAAAAGTGTATTAATCAACAAAAATAACTTGTAAGTGAAAAGTAAACAAATAAGAGAGAAGAGAGAAATGTGCTGATGCTCATGCCTTCTAACATAAAAAGGTTACCTATAATAAAGCTACAAGAGAAGAACATACACATTGATTTATAAGCATTTAAATGAACGTGGATGTTTTTGGGATTGTATATATTTACATTAATAAAAATCTGTCTATATTATATAGTAATGGTAAGGTTTGTTTTTGTCATCTCTCACAATTCCTGTTCTACCATCCATATACAAAAGCCCTCTTTCCTTATTATGTATCATGTAAATTTCAACTGCATCTTTCTGATTCTAAGGTCTTTTTTTACTTGTTTGTTACTAACAAGTTCAGCCAATGATATTCTCAGTATCCTTCTGTAGAACCACATTTCTGTAGAACCACATCTCTTCTTCATCTGTGAGGAGATTGTTCAGTATTCACGGCCACAGAGGAGGACTGATATTTCATAACAGTTAAATACACTTTTCTTTGTTTCCAGTGGGTGTACTGGTGGTTTACTGGATAGTAGCATAGAATGAGAAACTAGAGTGCCAAATTTGAATTCTAATCAAGTTTGCTACATTCACTTATGTGAAAATACTCTTGGGAAAGGCATGAATCCATCTCTTCTACACCCAGCTATGGGTTAAATAGTAGGACTTGTATCTGGAAAAATCATTGTTATCTCCAATAAAATTGTTGATGCAATATTCACTCACAAAAAAAAGAATTATTATTCTTACAATCCAAAATATGTTTTGGCTTTAAATAATCCACAAAAGGTTGATAAGATCTAAAAAAGCACTCAATATTTGCTTCTAATGAAATTTTCCTGTTTCTTGATTCTTTGCCTAGTTTTTCGAAGACATGTTTCTCTATTCCAATGTGTCACATTTTATGCCCCCTCTTAGATCACTTCATAGATATTTATATTTTAGAATTGATTGATTTTGATATCTCCAATATGTAAGTTGTAGCACTTCTAATTCTCTCAGGATTGCCTCACTGTAGAGCTTGAATAAATCTAGTAAGAAGATACTTACGCTCTTTTCTATTCTTGTGTATTTACTGAATTCATTTTCTATCCATATCTAGGCAGTTTGCTCCCAGTATAAGTTCTGGATTATTCTAATATTGTTCCGAAATAAATCAAGGTTACCTAGCAATTCAATCAGTTCTTTGTGTCATATTTTATCAAACGCATTTTTATATATAACACATTGCTCTTTTTGATGTCTGAAATTGAATTGTGTCAGTGTCAGAATTTGGGTAAGTTTTGTTATGTGACTTATTAGAATGATTGTCCAATGAAGCTTGTATTCATTTGCACCTTGCTTCTTTGGTAGAGCTATGAAAATGCATCTAGCAAGGTCTTCTGATTGTACTGATAAAAGGTGCATGTGTGCAAATTAATGATTTTTATAAACTTTTCTTTTATAATTTGTTGGCTTAATGCAAGTTCTAAAATGACAATGTGTCATTTAAACTGGGGTCCCATTAAGTTGTTTGAATAAATCAAAACTAGTTTTTCTTTTGCACTTGACTCTGCTGAATGAGGTTCAGATAATCAGATTAATCATGTGTTGAATTTTGTTGCAGGAAAATTTAAAATTCAATTTTCATTTGGTACCCAAAACTCTACTTAAGAATTTTATAAGATCTAAAATTGTAGGCATGACATCTTAGCTCAATAAATGTTTTATTCTAGTTTGTCAACTAGTAGTAGTGGATTCAAACAACAGAAAAATGTAACTCATATATTTATTAAAAAAGGTAAGGCCATCATAATAATGACAAAAACACAAGCTAACAATTGAAATATATATATATATATATATATATATATATATATATATATATATATATATATATATATATAAAATGAAGAAAATCAGTATGTATGTATATGTTTATGTGTATGCATATAGAAACACACACACTGTATTTTATTTTAGTACATATGTACGTTTTCATACATCTCAAATTTCTTTCTAACTATATACACATACACAGAAACTATATATACATAAATACATATAAACGTCATCAATCAGATAATTTAAAGACATAAAGCATAAAAGGAAAGATTAAAAAACATGCTTGTAAGTAAGTATGAATTGCTTTCTTATTATTTTTAATCATCTTGTCATTTGCATATTATGAATGAAAATAGCATTTATTTTAGGTTTTTATTTCATGGTTCTCAACTTCTTTCATTTGATTCTGTGTGATTATTTTCTTACTTTTATGTAAAAGAAATAGACAGGAAGTGTTACTTCCATTTGATTTGTTCTCATATGATGTGAATAAACATTGAAATATTAACAAACCCATCAACAGCTCTTGTTTGAAGAGAGATGGAAGAAGTAATTCCATACAAGCATGTTTATTGGAGTTCATTTCAATTCTTATAAATGCATATGTATATATGAAATGAAAAATGAAATTATAAAAATGCAGAAAAGCAGTGTGTGATTATTTGCATGAGGTAGAATATAAAAGGAATAAGGGAGTAAAAAGCAATAAATTTTTACATAAATGAACCAAATTCAATAAACAGAGATAGAAGTAAATTATTTCACATCAATGAGCAAAATATTTATTATAAAAAAAGCAGAAGTAACAACAGCATCAAAAACAATAACAATTGTGTCTATCACACTTAAGCATGTTTTTGGCAGATGATGTTAGAGAACATTTGATAAGTGTTTTCCAAAGCTCTGAAATTAATTATTTTCAATGTTCAATATATTTTTCACTCAAGATACCTTTATCTGTGATGTTTTTAGCATTTACAATTTGTCTGAGCAGAAGTCATTTAGTACTTTCTTTTTTCTTTTCTTTCTCAACAAGAACACCATGGTTTAAAAAGGTTCTCAAGTCTCGTGTGGAAAAGTTTCAGATGAGATTGGTACCAATCAGGAAATCTTTTGGTCATTAAGATCTCCCATAACACAGGAAAATGTAAGGTCAATTCTGTAATAAAATTATACTTTGCAATCATATTTGAAAGTGTGTTCTTACACAAGACTCTGTGTTTTGATCCAGTATGAAAACAAATGGAAAAAAACAAAAAAGTACTAAGCCACTTTTAAGGCTACCGGATGAAACATATCCTTAAGAAAGACGGAAAAATGTAGGAAATGAAATGGTGTCTTGAAACAACACAGATGAAGATACTTGTCCAAAAATGGGTAAAAAATTTCACAAGTGAATTTATATAGATTAAATTCAGAAGGGTGTGAATTAAAAACAATTGAAAATGAATATGAAAATATGCCTGCTTCAAAATTGAATAGATTGTAGAAATTAAAGGCAATCAAAGTGAAGCTTGCTGAAATATAGTTTGCATATACCTGTATTATCTTAATGTATCAATAGATAAGTATTTGTGAGTGTATATATAGTATTAGATATTGATATATGTATATATACACTCACATATATTGACAAACACATATCACTGTCCCTGAATATCTGCACACATGTATGGGTTCAATCAATGTTACTGTACAGACAAATATTAATATTTTGACAATACATAGCATTACAGGCTTTTCCTTAAAATGAATACCAATTTGTCAGTTGGGTCAGGGGCTGGTCAATGGACATGAGCAAGTCAGGAAATACAAGGGAGAAATAATGGATAAGTAAATAGCAAGAAACATGGCAGAATTCGTGTTACAAAAAGGAGGAGCATTATGAACTAAAAAAAAAAAACTCAAATGAATCAGCTTTATCTTTTAGGATATCAATATTTTCTTTTTCCATATTTTGTTCTTTTAGTGCTTGTGGTGGTGGTGATAGTGGTGGTGATTTTTTTTTTTTTTCTACAACCAAACCTTCACAAGGTTTGTCATACACACTTTTTCAAATTGACAGATCTATATAAAATAATTCAGACTGTTTTCAACAAAGTGTGATTTGTTCGGTGCATCATTTTTAGTTTTGTAAGCTTTAGATTATGATGTAATGTAAAAAACTAAAAGAACTCTATATTTACTTGAGCAAAGCAAAGAAGGATTTAGCTTCTATTTTATTTGTAAATAAACAACTGCTTAGCTTCCATTTAAATTATGTAAAAACACTGAAAGTAGATGAATTAACACTTTATTTATCTTTATTTGAAATATTTCTAAACCTTTGTGTGTAAAGATGAGTGCACATAAGAGCCCATCTTTTTTGCATATGTGTGTATGCATTTTGCATCTTGCCAAGTATCTATATATTTGTGTACAAAATAGAAATGTGAAATCACTCATTCAAAACATAGAAGCAGGTTTATGTGTATTTTGAACAGTGTGGAGCAGCAGGTTGTTATTGCAAAATATTTTATTCAGGTGAGGTTTATTTTGCATCAAAAAGGGTTAGGGTTATTTAGCTACATTCATATCTTAAGAAGCATGTGTGAGAACCATTTGTTCATACTGACCAATTTGCCTTAGTTGTAAACTCATTCCAATTTTTTAAAAGTTCTGTTTTTTTTTTTCTTTTTATTGTTTTGGGGAAATTTGATATGTCTTCAATTCATTTCATTCACTTTGTGCCTTGTGACAGCCAATCAGACATGAAGGCCAAGGGCGAATGATCTATAGTTGAAAAAGTTAAAAAAAAATATATATATATATATATATATTACTGAAATATATTCCAAAAGAAAACAAATAGAAAAATAAAAAAACAAATCAAATCATTTTGAGAAAAGTTTTATAGCATTCATAAATGTCTTACTAATAATTTTCCTCCATTGTTTCAATTCAGTTTTTTCCTCCATTGTTTCAATTCAATTTTTTTATATAAATTATTTTTAATTATTATTAATTTTAGACCAGTATTTCATCTTAATTTCTTGTTTTTTTTTTTTGGTCTTTTTTTGTTTTTGAAACATTCAGATCATCATTCTACAATAATTATTAAGCAGCATGTATATAAAATAAAGAATAAGCCTCCAGGTAGATTTTAACTCATTTTTTATTTCAACAATCCTGCCAATTAGGTTACAAAGACCAACTAGTAACAAAAATTTCCAATTTAACCATATGGTTTGCATTTTTTATTTTTATCTGACCATCTGTGTTTACATATACGAGTAGTATTGTTAATAAGAGAAATAAGACAAAAGGAATACTAGTATAAATAAATTGTTCCTGGTTCTGTTAAAATGTACATTTATATATTTGACAAATAAAAGTTTATAAATTCTATAAATATACAGAGTTTCAAAAAATGATATCTGGAAATTTACCTGACCTAGACTAAACTATGCCAAATACCTTTATCATAATGAACAAAAGAAGAATTTAGTAAAATAATTAAAACAGTAAATGTAGAGTGAAATTATTCAAACTACAGAGGTAAAATACATTTTGTTTCTGTAATTTGAATAATTTAGAAGAATGAAACATTTTATCCATCAGACAATCTGAAGGCATCCATTGAGGTAAATACATATGAAACCATTATTGAATTAAATGTTTCTGTTTTATCAGAAATTCTGAGATTGATTATCATCGCACTAATTATTTGGGCTAGTATACTCATCCTTGTAGTTTGGATTACAATGTTCAAACAAGTGTGATCAAATTCAAGTTCTGAGATAAAACATTAAGTAGTATATTGTTTCAATCATCATAGTTTTTCTTCATTTAATACATTCAATAGTTTTGTAATGTTGTTTATAGTTCTGAGCTGGGCTATAACTATAGTTGTTGTTTTGTGCATTATATTTGGAGCATTCTCCAGACTTCCCTAGATAAATGTAATATTTGCTAATCATTGGATGGTATCTGCTATTGTTTTCTCATTTTCTTTTTATTTAACTTTTATCATGTCTGAACAATTTACAGATGTTAAATTTAAGTGGAAAAACAAGATATGAAGTGTTTTAATTAATGGTAGTGAAAGTTAACAAAAAATTATGTCCAAAGAAAAATGCTACATTCACCTGAAGAACAATAAATCAGTCAAATTTTAGAGAGGATACTTATTCAAATAATAATGTTTGTCTTTCTTTAATCTAAGTGAGTTTCTGTCTGCACCACCCTTTCATATTGAAGTCACTTATAAACCCATTTCCTTCATATAATAGAAGTTCTGATACTTTTCAGAGTACTGAAAGATTTGCAATTAATAGATACTAATTTATTTTTATTTTATCATAGTATATGTTTGAATATAAAGTATCAACAAAGGTTACCATGTGAAAATTATGCCACATATAAGATATGCAAGTTTTTCATGTACCTAGTTAGTAATGGTTTCTTTTCATGTTTATGTGATCTTAGAACTACAAAACAATCTAACTTTATTTTTAGAGATTTTAGTTTATGAAAGTTTTATCATCTTTTTTAAAAATAGAAATATTTGGAAATATATTTTACTATGTATGTTGCATACATAGTAAAAAGGAAATTATTTTTTAAAAGGAAACACATCAACAATATAATTACATTTATTTTGGTGATGAACAAAAATATAACAATAACAGCAACATGTGACAACAATTACAGCTAATGTCTTATGTCTTGCAACAAATTGCAGATATCAGACTCAGGTCTTTTATTCTGATGTAGTCAATGCTGCATAGACAAAAAGGAATGATATGAATGACTGAATCTGTTCTGGCCATTACATTAAGTCAAAGCATGCAAAATTCTTAAATGGCATGAGTGTGGAATTGTGGTGAACTGAGGCCAGAAAATTCACCAACTGCTGACAATGCATTAAACAACCAAGATGTATTCTGGTGGAAAGTGAAGAGTAGATTTTCTATCAAGCAGAAGGACTTTAATCAATGTGAGAGTTAGAATACATAACAGTACTTGGTGTTAATGTGGCTGTATAACAGTACACATTGTCAGAATAAATATACTAACCAATGTGAACATTGGAATAAAGTCAGCTGGGATGATGAGTCTCCTCACTTTCTCTTGAATAAGGTGGATGATGGCTATATATATATATATATATATATATATATATAGGTAACTACACTCATCTCGGAAAACCTTTGGTTTCTTGATTTGCTAATGGTCAAATCAATCTCAAAGGAAAACAAAGGTTTTAAAAAAAGAAAGAGCTATGAACATCAACGTCTGTCAAAAATCATACAGCATACAGGTCCAAAGCCCAAAGAAAAAACCCTGATACAAGTAATCAACTAACTTAAAAGTGCTCAATACAAACGTAGAGCAGACCTAGTCAAAGCCAGACAAACCTACCAGCTTTCCCTGATGATCCGCTTAGGCGAAACCTTGTCTTGGTAGGTTTGTCTGGCTCTCTAGGTTTGACTCTCTCTCTCTCTCTCTCTCTCTATATATATATATATATATATATACATATATATATATACATATATATATATGCATTGTTATCCAGGATTCATTGTAGCAAAACTGGTGGAACTGGTGGAAGCAGTGATAATATGGGCAACACTCTGCTAGGAAACACTGGATCCAATCAGCCATATAAAAGATACTTTGTCATATTACTCAAGACCATGTATACTCTTCATGACAACAGTCTTTTATGATGGCATTGACATATTTTAGCAGGACAATCCACAATGGAATGGTTTCAGAAGCATGAAGAAGACTCGACTGGACAACAAATTGTCCAAATTCATTGATTACTTATGAAATGTGCTGAACTAACAGGTTTGCTCTGCAGAATCTCCTGCACATAAAATTGTAGCAGTGAAAGGTGCACAAATGTTAACATCTTGGAACCAGACCCCAGTGGAATACTTGCTTGATTGGGTAAAAGCTGTATTATAAAAACAACCAACACCTTATTAGACAGGTGGTCATAATGTTTTGGCTCATTAGTATATTATTAAGTTTCAAGGAAATCAGAGGTGTTTCATGACAAAACAATAATGATAAGATTTGACCACACCTAGTGTTGAATATATAATAATAATTAATGGTATGCTCCCAAAAAGTTGCAATTTCAGAAGTTAATGGTACATTGAACATAGTCAGCAACCTTATAATGGCTTCTCTAATTATCTTCATTTGTTTTATACCTACTCACATTTATAAGGTAAAAATTAATCAACCAGTGAGGATTACACAATTATTATGAAATTTAAGTTAATACCATTTCATGAACAGCATAACAGACAAGAAAATTAGTTTACTATCATTTTTAAATACATAATGTGGTAAATTAAAAAAATTATTGTAATAAATTTACAATGAAAATATTTCTATTTCATTGGTACAATTTAATAGGTTTTACAGTAAGATTAAGATTTTAAGAAATTAATAAAGCATTCTTTGCTGGTAACATTTTATCATTTTATTAGAATATAACTTAATTCTCTTTCTTTGAGGTTTTTATAACAGGAATAAAGTATTGTATCAAATCCGAAAATAACTAACAATGATTTTTTTTTCTTTGAAACCAGATATATGCAAATGTAGCATATAAAACACATACTGTGTGAAAGGCAAACAGTTCAGATTTATCAACCAAGAAATGACAAAAAAGCATCAGAGATGAAAAATAGTAATAGTTCCAGTTTAGTACACTACAAAAAATGTAAAATAATCCATAAGTTTCTTTTGTTGAATAATTAAAATTATAAATTGACATTTTCAAATTTCAAGGATTATTTCAAATCATCTCTGTAGAAATCTGCAAGCATATTTTTTGGCACATTTACAAGCATGTTTGAAAAAAATGATCATTATTCTTGTATTAATTACATTTTTATTGTAGCATTTAAGGAAAATATATGCTCTTATAACTTATTGCTTTCACACATCTGAGAACATTAAAAATAACAAAAACTGATTTCTCAGATGTAACTGAGAATGTGTATGCAGTAAGTGTTCAAATTTATGCTGATTACTAGCTTTACAATAGTTTCTAAGAGGTTCACTGAGAACAACAAATTCAACAAAAGTGAAGAAGAATCAAATAGAAAGCTACTGCATTTGAAATAGGATAAATTTTGCCAAGTTATAATAGATATTTTATTATTGATCATCCAAGAAATAAACTGCATTCATCCTGCCATCCTGGGTCATTTGTCTGCAATCAATCAAGTCTATAAAATTGAAAAATATGTCTTTCCTTTACTGACAGAAGGCAATTAAAATAATCAAAATATAGCTTTGATTTCTGTAAAGTCAATGCAGGACTAGGTAGAAACTATTATGGCAGATGATAAAAAATTGTGGTTGTATGACATCAGAATATAAACAGAGCTGAACACTGGCACTAAAGCCAGATTTACAGTAGAAAAAAGCTTTGTTGCTGTTGATAGGTTATGCAAAATATTCCTTACTGTTAAATGCTTAACTTGAAAAACTGACCACTGCCCAAGTGTACTGAATAAAGCTTCAGAGTGTGGCAGATATAATCAGTGGAAAAATACCCATCATTATGCAGAACCTGCCTATTTCAAGATAATGATAGACCACACATTGTACAAATGACTTGTGAAAATTGATACAGTTTCCTGTGTCTACCCAACTCATAGATTTAACATCATCCTACTATAAGCTTTTCAAATCTACACAAAATTTTCTGAATGATCAAGGCTTTCAAAATGAGAAAATGTAAAAAAAAAAAACAACACTTTGCATATTTTTTGTTGTTAAGGGTCATTTTATGATGATAAAAACGTTTTTTTTCAATTATTAGCAGTTGACCTGAAATAAAATTTAATTTGGTCATTATGCATGATGCTGTCCTTATAAATAACTCCTTTATACATGCATTTGCCATTCAAAAGACAGATGTTCTCTTTTTGACAATTGCATTCTTGATCATCATAGCTACCATTTATTAAGGGTTACACTATTATGTTGGCCCATATATTGGTCAAAGATTCTAGTGCAGCTGTAACTAACAACAACAACAAAAATATGCAAATGCCACAGCACTCTCTAAGATTTATTGGGGTACCAAAACAGATAGCTACACACTATTTCTATTTCTGCACATTTTTCATTTAGCCATTCTTCTTTAGCTTGCCTGCATTTGGTCCTTATTTCATTGTGTAATTTTCTTTACTCTGTTCTGTATCTTGGCAAGGTTTTCTCTCTCCTTTCCATCATGTCGAGAATCTCTTCAGTCATCCATTCATTTTTCCTTCTTCGTCCTGTCTCCTTTTGGATGATATCATTTGCTGATGTCACTAAAGCGTCTCTTAGTGTGTCCCATTTTGAGTTTCCATTGTGTGTCTCATATCTTCTCTTCACATTGTCCATATATTTTTCTTTTATGTTCAGGCCACTTAGAAGTTTGTTGTATTGCAGTTTGGGTGCTGCATTGGGCTTCTTCAATTTCCACAGTTTCACTCTTAGTTTACATATAAGAGGGCAGTGATCACTTCTACAGTCGGCACTTGGGTAGATTTTGCAGAGAATCATTGCATTCCTGAATCTTTTGTTGATGGTTATATAATCAATTTGGTTTTTAATTTCTCCTCTTGGACTCCTCGATGTCCATAGTCATCTTGGATGATCTTGGAACCATGTGTTGACCTGGTCATTGATTGTGCACCATTGGATTCATTTTTCTCTGCATTCCTTGCAGGTTCCTAGTTCAAATCTTCCTGCTATATCCCCTTCCCTTTCTCTGCCTACTTTGGGGTTCAGGTATTCCAAGATAATGATGACTTCCTGTGATTTGCATAGAGCCTTGGCACTGTCCAGCATTGAGTAGAAAGATTCAAGGTCCTCCTCACTCAGACAAAAATCATATTCTTCAAAAATGATTTAACATTATTTTTAAATCTTAAAGTAAATCTTTTGCAGTTGATTAATGATGACCACAAAAAATCAAAGAAACTATATAAATATTATATGACAATGGATGCATAGCTTAAAAGAACACACTATTAGAATAAAGTTCTAAACCAATTATAATGCAACCAAGACCTATAAGATATTAAATGTCAGTTCTTACAATCTATAAAAGTGCTACAATCACAACAGAAATCTGTTAAATGTTCCCAAAAGTAATATTTCCAGGTTTTTAACAAATATTCAATGTCTATCAATTTTTAATGAAGATTAAATGAACATATTTTTTAGAAATTAATCTGGATGCTATTTGACAAAATATGGCATGCAATATACATTTATTTATATACTAAATATTGGGTTAATGATTTGTAAATTTTTATATATAGAATAATTTTGACGGAAAAGTGAAAAAAAATTGTCTGATACATTTCATCCTTTAGGACTTCATCAGATGAAATTTGTTTACACTGGTGTGACTACACAATGCACATGAACAAAAGATGCTGGGAATTCTAAATTTTAAATTATTCTTAATTTTTTTTCAAATATATTTATGTGTTTTGGGTATATAATCTAGCTGATTTCATTTATATTCTTTTTGTTTTTCTTTCCATAACTTTTGTTATTAGATATCCCAGATTGTGATAATAGAAGATCTGCCAGGGATGGTGAGATGTAAGAACCTGGGTGCAAATTTATTGTGGATGATCTAGCAATTATGGCACTCTCTAAACATTTTTGTTTTAGTCAATTGTTTTCTACTTTGAGCAGATTTTTGTATCAAAATTGTGGTCAGTTTCATTATGGTCAGCAACTAATGCATTTAATGTGTTGTTCTGTAAAATATCTTCTTTGTCTCCATATGATCTTTTATTTAAATTCTTTGAGGTTCCTCGTATATTTTTTGTGATAATTATTACAGGCAATGGAGTAAATTCCTCATTCTATCATTTATTTGTTCTGAACAAGCTTACTAAAATTTTGTGATAAAAAGCTACAATACAATAAAGATATCAGTAAAAAAAGAAATGTGCGGAATGAAAAATTCCATAAGAAATAAAACTATAAATAAAGAATTTATTTGATATACCTATTTAAAATTTATTTAAATTCTGATTTGAATGATTTTACTGAATATAGTCTAAGATTGAGAATTAAAACTCTAAATGTTCAGCCCAAGCATGGCAGTAAAGCCCCTAAAACACAAGGGGTTAGAGAATGTAGAACTAGTAAACAGAAATATTATTGAGTGAGAACAATAGAAGAGTAATCAGGAAGACAGTAGATAGCGATTGACATTGCATTTAAATTTTTGAAGATTAAAGTTGACTGAAAATCATGGAGCCAGAAGAGAGTTCACAAGTGAGAAATGCAAGAAAAGAAAACTGTTTGCATAGAACTTGTGGTTACATCTAGTCATGGGTGCTTCACTCTGCCTTCTACTTTGTCATCCCTTTTTTTTTTCCTTTTGGCTTCTATCAAGAATTTGAGTCATTTGACAAGTGAAGATAAATTCAGTCACCAAAAAAAGTTTTGCTCATATATATATATACACACACACACACACACACACAAATAAAAATTAAACAATTGCAGTTGATGGGGGATAAATGTCAAAATTAATAGCAATAGAGAAAAAGCAGAATAATAAAAAAAATACAAACAGCAAAGCTATAAAGCTTGTTAAATTACTTGCATGTAATGGTTGCTTTTGAGATTAAACTAGTTGTTTTCATGGTTAGAGTGAGATGAAATTATTATTGATGCTATGAAAGTGGTACTATCTGAAATGAATTTTCTTTAGTTTTATGGCCGAACAATATCACTATCCCAGCCTTCAGACGGGTGATGAGAGTGTGTTCTGAATGTCTTCTAAAAACATAATGTAGAAACACTTTCTTCCTATGTTAGAAACCATTTTATGAACAGAAAGGTTACTTTATACAGTACTAAAACAAAAACTGTATTTCAGACTTCAAGCCAGCTCAGCCATCAAAATTATATATTTTAACCAAGAGTGAAAAGTTATAAATAGGATATATGTGTGAGATTACTTCACCTTGTCTGGTAGGAGATTTCTTCTAACACCTGAACATATTGTTATTTTCTCACTGACAATAGAAGGTTAGTAGCTCTTTAAAGATATTTTCTCTCCTTTTCTGAGCTAAGTTATACCTAGTTCTGTTATATATAAACACAAGGTATGCATTGAATTAATTTATTTTGAGATTGTTGAAATATTCTACCAGATACCATTTCATTTGGTAACCCCTTTCCATTACACATGCATAAACATTATAAACAGTAGAGTACAGAATTTTACAACATTCATACTTTAAAAGTCAATTAACAATACTTTCATAAAACTGTTACCACTTCTCCTCCCTTCCATCTGTCTTCATAATTCAGTTTGCAAATTTTTATTCCTTTTAAATAAAATGTCTAGAAATACATTTACCAAGTTGCCTTAATCTTTCTACTTTATAACTCTGTGAATCCCTTATCTTTTTACAAAAAACAAGTTATTATGTAAAATATAAAGGAAAAATTAAACAAGTGTCATTCTAGCCAATTAAATTAAGTATTCTATCCTCTATTTTCAGAAGATATATAAAGAAATTTGTAAATGAAAAACAGAAAGCAAAAGAAAATCAGACAGATACATTTCTAGCTTCAGTCCACATTTTTTAAAACAAAATCATATTTCAAATATATAAAAATCTTGACTGTCGACTCAATATTTAATGTTAGTATTATTTTTGATTCAGTAAAATCATATGAATTTTACAAGCACCTTTCACAAACATGTTTAAATTTTACATATAAATAAGAATAACATTCTCTCTTTTTCTTTGGCTGAGAAAGAAAACAAATAGTTATATTTCTAAATATATTTTTACTGTTTTATTTTATGCAAATGTATAAGAGCATGCACATTATTTTACAGTGTTTAAATGTATTTTTTCTTATAAGTTCTTAAGATTTTAGGATGATCATCTCATATTTGGATCATCACTTACAACAGTCATAACCACCACCACCACCACCACTACCATCCTTTGACCATACTAGAATCTTTAAACCGCAAAATAAGGTTTAAATTTAATCCAAAAGAGGCTTTTAAAATTGAGTAGATTATGACTTTAAGTCTGAAAAGATGACATGATTGAAAATATAGGCCAATTAATGTTTTAAATTTCTACAGAAAAAGTTACTTGCAAATATACATATGGGTACACACACATGTACCTCACTCAGTGCATGTGTGTGTGTGCCTATCTAAAAGTAAGTAGGAACTGGTAAAAGGTTAAAATGTCAATTTTATTGTTAATGTTTAAAAAAGATTTTTGAAAATTAAAAAATTACAACTAAAATGTGTTTGCTGAAAACTCAACAAATGCAACAGAGAGGCATTTAGCTTAAATGCATGCAAAGCTCAGTAGTTAAAAAAGAATGTTAGTTTTTAAAGATATGCCAACAGCGAGCAATGATGGTTTACCTAAACAGAGATGGGAACATTGACAAAAACTTACTTATAACTTCAGAGAACTCTTTGTCCCACCCCACTCTGCAAGAAATAAGGAATGACACTTTGCTAGAAAAAAAATGTTATAAATTATAAAACTTTGTTTCATTTGTGGCATTAGATATTATTAGGTTGGTGCAAAAATAATGTCGTTTTCTCACATATGTTACTATGTGAGAAAACGACATTATTTTTGCACCAACCTAATAAATAATATTTACTAATTTCCCCAAAGTCTTATTTATAATATGGAGAATTTCACAATTTTCAGGTGCTAAGAAAAAATTAGTAATTTAAATAAACAAAACACCACTCAAGGAAAGGAAAAAAAATAACCCAAATCCCTTTAAACTTCAAAATCTAATGAGATGAGTTCATGAATAAATTAACTTGTTTCTTTTAATGGACATTTTTAATCATTTTCTTGGCTATAATTTTTTTTAGTGGCTTAAGATATAATTTTTGCTTGCTGGTTTGGGATCAGTTACATACTACATGTTCCACACCCACCTAATGTACTGAATTTTCTGTATAAATAACAAACAGAAAACAAACGGTAAGATAATTAAGTTCACTATGACAGAAAATATTTTTTATTTTTTTAATTATTTTCCAGTTTTATTGAATTTAAAAATTCAAATATTTTAAACATGAAATCCTAACAAACATTTTATGAATGACTCTGACATAATTTTCTATTCCTGTTGAAAAAAAAATAAAAGAATCACTTATATAAATATAAGCAAAATTAAGAATCATTTATTCAATATTAAAAAAAACACAAAAAAATCCCTTAATCTTGAGTGTACAAAAATCTTACCAATAAAAATGATCAAGGATATTAATGTTTTTTCATTGTCACCTTGAGTTTAAAGTAGTTGTTTTTTTAAATTTTATTTATATTTAGCTTCAAATAATAAATGACATAAATTGTACTAAATAGTTAAAATTTTATGCATTGACATAGCAATGTAGGCATTATGAGAATTAAGATAAATTCATTCAACATTAGAAATTTTTCAAAACAAAGTTTCCAAAAGTTTTGACATTAACAATTCTGCTAACCTAACCAAAGCAATTTTGGTTTGATGGTAACAAACTGGATCCCTAAAATAGAGCTTAATTTGAACTTTGAAGTTGATGGGTTAAGAGTAAGAGATTTCATATTTCTTTCACTGCTAATTCTCCTAATCTGCCAACAATTGAGACAAACTCATTAGGTATGTTATTCACGACTTCCCTCTCTCTCTCTTGCCTTCATTATATCCTATGAGTGTCAAATTTTCCAAGCACTCTTTCCTCCTTATATTCCATAGAAATTTCAACTGTCTCTTTCTGATTTTTAATATAAATTTCCTTTTTGTTTTCATTTTCCATAAAACTTCATTGTTACTGACATATTTAGTCCATGATATTCTTAGGATCCTTATGTAGAACCACATTTCTGTTGCTTCAGGTCTACTTATCTGTGAGAAGATTGTTCAGCATATATTGCTATAGAGGAGGACTGATATTACATAGCAGTTCAGCATTCTTTTGTTTGTTTCTAATTAAATTTTCTTGTTTTTTAATATTTTACTTAGCTTTTGAAAGGCATCTTTTGCTATTCCAATGTGCTTTCAGATTTTGCTGTTACATTTTCTGACCTTCCTAGAAATTTAAATTTTTGTATTTGCTTGATTTTGGTGTCAATTATTTTTGGTTTGCATCCTTTGCTGACAACCATACATTCTATTTTGATGCTTAGTTCTTTCTTCTCTTTCCTTTATTATCTTCTGGAGGAATTCCTGTGGTTTCCTTTCTCTGTCTACTATCAATACTGTGCCATCTGCATATCTCATGTTAAAATTGTGGCCTCCAATAATGAATTCTGGTAGGACTTCTAATTCACTCAGGATAACTTCACTGTTGCAATTTGCACATTTCTTTCAATAATGATCTTTTTCTTCACTCTGTGTTTACTGTTGATGCAAAGTGGTTTCTGGGTGATAATTGGAAATGTAGTTTTCTTTGGATAAATTAAATTATTCCTCTCTCAAATTTCTCAAAACAAAAAAATCTTCATTCCAAATGAGTAATCCATTATAATCTTTATAATCTGTTCTGACCATCAGAGCATAATTTAGAAGTGATGCATCAAAAGTTGCCAGCAGAACTAAATAGAAAGGAGCCCATCCTGCTGAAGGATAATGCAAAAGACTGAGGAAAGACTGATGCATTTAGGCATGAAGGTTCTGTCTCACTTTCCTCATTCACTGCATCAGTTCCTTACTGATTATCACTTTTTCTGGGCCTTAGTTTCATGTACATGTTAGCTGATATATGTCAATGCAGATTAGGTCAAAAATACTTTCTGGAAGTTCGCTAACTCCACACAATCCCAGTTCATATTATAATGGAATAAATTTACCATTGGATTGTTGGCAACATTATGTTGATACTAATGGTGCTTACTTTGCCCAATAGACATTTTTGAGTTGAGTTATGACGTTTATGTTCATAATTTATTTTGCTCTTACCTAATTACTGACAAGAGGTGAAAAATACATTCAAATCATTGAATTTATTAACTTTCAGCAATAATAATTCAATTTGCTTTAAATCTCCTGCGACATTAGTGATGACGTGAAAATGAACTATTGTTAATTTGGGCAGGGAACAAAGGCCAAGAATTAACCAAGGTATTTGTCTTTCAGGTTGAGGAGGAAAGGAACATGGACAGCTACTGAAAAAATGTTTAAGCTTTTGTGAAGACCAAGATGAATTTTTTGGTCTTCAGACACAAACTATACTGCAATTTCTCCAAGAAAATAATGAGTCAGCACATGAGTTTTTTTTAAAAAGGCTGAGACAACTATCAGGTCATCCCATAAGTTCTGTCTGAATTTTGAATAAAGAAAACAAGTGATCAAATGTTACATTTAATTACAGATTCAATCAACAATGTATTTTCCCTGATTATCTATGACTTCCTTCCATCTATTAACAAGCTTACTAATTCCATTACTGTAAAATTCTTTTGGCATTGATTCGAATGACTCAGAAATGTCAGTTTTAACCTCTTCCTTTATTACAAAAGCTGTTTCTTCCAAATGATTCTGTAAGCTACAAAACAAATGGTAGTCTGAAGGAGCAAGATCGGGAGAATAAGGTGGATAAGGAATTTTCTCCCAACCAAGTTCTTCAATCTTTTGTGACGTGATTCTTGCTGTGTGGGGTCACGCATTGTCCTGATGAAACATCACCTCTTTTCAATTCACTAGAGCAGGTCTATTTTTCCTCAAAGCTTGGTTCAAACGCTCTAATTGCTGACAGTATATTTGAGCATTAATTGTTGCATTAGGTGGTAAGAATTCAAAGTGGATTATTCCTTGGCGATCCCACCAGATTGAAAGAAGAACCTTTTGCCCATGAAGTTCCCTTCTCGGCTGTGGCTGGGGTCCTTCCTCTTTACCAAGCCACTGTCTACAATGCTTAACATTTCGATAAAAGATCCATTTTTTGTTGCCAGTCACAAGTCTATCCAAAAAAGGTGAAACAAGTTGGTGAGAATGGAGAGAAGAGCAGATGTCAACTCGGGATTTGGGGTTGTTTTCAGACAATTCATGAGGCACCCATTTTCCAAGTTTAGGAACTTTTCCAAGTTGTTGAAGATGATAATGAACAGTTGTATGGTTTGAACTGAGAACCACTGCCAATTCCTCAACTGATAAAGCAGGATTTTCTTCAATGGCTGCTTCAAGAAGCTTTTCATCAAACTCAACTGGACGTCCAGTTCAATCTTCATCTTCAAGGGTGAAATCTCCACCTCTGAATTTTGCAAACAATCTTCTGCAAGTTCTTTCATTCACATATTCCTCTCCATAAACTCAGTGAATGTTTCTAGCCGCTTCGGCTGCTGAGTTTCCTTTCTTGAACTCATAAAGCCTTATGTGCCTCAAATGATTCTTGGGTACTTCCATGTTAGCAGGGTTTTAATCAAACAAAATTTAATTTTATTGTTCTCTGAAATAAAATTTGATCAGTTTAAATGCATCTAAACATAAAAATAATGTTCAGCTCCATTAGACATTATAAAATACTCTTTAAATTTTGTTCATTTTAACAAAAAGTTAAAATTCGGACAGAACTTATAAGATGACCTGATAATATTGAAACATACAAACTAATTTTTACATATAAACAAAATATCAACATAAACTCTAACAAACAAAAACTTTGTTATTACTAAAAACCAAACATACAAAGACATATGAACATTTTAAACTAACATCTCATCAAATATTTTGTACCATGTTTTCTTATCCACTGTTGAATGAATACATTGTTTTAAACTTTATTATTCTCTTGTTGTCTACTTATTTTGTTGCATTTGATAAAAAAATACATAAGGGGTAACACACATTTTCCTTCCTCTCTACACATTATTTCTTATTAATTAACAAACATTATTTTTAATTTTTTGTTTGAGTTACTATTCTTTTTTTTTCTTAAACAGTGAAATAACAAATGGCCTAGATTGATACTACAAAAGAAAAATTGTACATTCTGATAGGAATTGAACCTGTATCCCTTTTTCCATCAGGGGAATTGCTCTTCAGTTATAGAAACTGTTTCATTAAATTCTTGTTATTTAAGTTAGCAAACAAGACAATTATAATTTCATAGAAATATGTTGGTTGGAATTTTGTGTGATTTTTATGAATTTGGTCCCATCTGGACAAAGCTAAAATCTTTTAATACAATTTCCAAACACTGAGTCTACTTCAGCTACTTTCTATCCAAATTTTATCAAAATAATCATTTTTTATGAAATTATTGCACACTGCTTAATAGATAGCTCTAAAAATACACAAAGTGAAAATAAAATGCATCATGAAAACATAAGTGGACATTCCAAATAACCTTTCATAAAAATATAGCCATTAGCCATTAATTAAACAACAATGAATATTCACCTTTTTTTAAAATCTTGAGAAATGTTTTTCATTTTCCAGATCATATAATCATTATTTGAAATGATTAGATGATCTGGCAAATGAAAAACATTGAAAGTGAAAGGACACAATGAGTCAAGAAAAGCCTGTTTGCTAAGAAAACATACAAATCATCTATGAATTTGTTTTCAACATCTGAGATTAAGTATTTTCATTATTCCTCATATTTTTATTGACTTGTAATGATTTTCCTTGTTTTTTTTTTAACTGGTATACTCTTAAGCCACCAAGCTAAATTTCAAGCCTTGTCCAAAGTAAATTCTTTGTTCTGAATGCTTTCAAATTCAACTTGAAGGCCAAAAAGTGAAGTTTGAAATATTATGAAGCAAATAAAATGAAAAATAATATTTCTTGAGTTAAACACAGTGAACAAGCTATGGAGATGACTTAGAATTGATATTGCTATCTTGAAGGGTTCTCCATTAAATTAATGTCATTATGACTACCTAAAAATAAACTTTATCACAAGAATTCCTATAAGAAATGTTTTTGCTGATTATGTTTCTCTAAACTGGAGGAAATGCCAAATTTTTGGATAATATTAGTTGAATTCAAAATATAACTTACAAATACATAAACTGTGTATACATATGTAAAAATATAAATTGTATAGATATCAACACATAGATACAAGAAAGCATATCACAAGATATTCTTTGTTTAATAATATAACCAACCTAAATGTTTTTCTAATGGAAGAAAAAGTATCTATTCTAACCTGAGAAAACAGAAGAATATTACTTTAGGATAAAATAGTAACACTCTATATTGTATATAAAAACTGCAGTAACTATTTAGTTTCAATAATACTATAGGGACCCACATGAGAACCATCATGGATGTTCCCACTTGGAAATGGAAATACAAATATGAATGTGAACCTATACATAAAATATAAAAACAATTTGTTTTGAAAATATTAACAATTTTAAGCTAATAACAAGTTTTAAAAATTTTGCTTTCAAGTCAGCATTTTCAAGACATTGACTTTTATTCATCAGGCAAAACAGCCAGAACCTTTGGTTCATAGACATCCAAGTTCACATATGTTTCACACACATTAACATAAACTTTTTTTTACCAACAAAATCTGATTGTCGGATGACTTTTCATTCCCTGTATACTGGATAATTATAATCACTTTCATAAAAAAAAGGGGAATGAACTAATTATAAGTTTTCCTTCATGGAACATGTAAGTCACTTGTGAATATTAAAATATAAAAACAATAAATAAATAGTTTACATTTACCATTTTGGTAAATAACATCATTGAACTTTTCTAAAAATTGTTTGATTCTCGTGTCAAACTGAACAGTGTATTTTGATATTTTTTGTGGGAATATCTGTTAAATGTTTTCCTCACTATTGTAATTTCATACTTTAATGAAAGTACACACTTAAAACTTTAAACATGACTCCACAATACTATCTACCCTGTTATTGTTAAATATTTCTATTCAGATTTTCTATGACATTCTAATTAATCAATTTGCATAGTAAAAGATTACTCTAGGAAAATAGTCAGAAAATATTCTTTTCTTAATTTTTTCAAAATTTTATTGAATTGATCCTTATTTAGCTATGTGACCAAACAATTTTAAATATTTTAAAAATAATTCTCATGAAAAATAATTACTGGACAAAGCATCATGAAATAAAACAAACAAGGTCTGTCTACTTGAATTTTTATTGTATTTTTTCAATTTTCTATTACTTAATGTATATCTGGATCAATATTGTGAACAATGGCTTCAGTATTGAAACATTTTGTTAACATCATCCTGGTAGTTTTTGGAATGCTACATTTGAATATACATGCCTAGTGACATGATGTATACAATAGTTTTCCCAAGGCTTAACACTATCTTTCTCTTTCTTTTTATGTGTTGTCCTTTTAGGACATAGGTGATCATGGCTCTTCATCTCCCTCTATCCCTTGCAGCACTCAGCAAGCACCTTCCCTCTGCTTCCTCCCCCAGACCACATTCTGTTATCCACCTGCTCAAGCTTGTCAGGTATGTCACGTGCTGCTTTCCCTTGTCTCTCTTTCCTTCTGTTTGACTTGTGAGTATCAGATTCTCCAGGCCCTCCTTCCTCATTATGCGTCTCAGAATCTTCAGTTGTCTCTTTCTGATGTTAAGCATAAGCTTTCTCCTTGTTTGTAACCTCTCTAAGATCTCATTGTTGCTCACATCCTTGGCCTATGATATCCTTAGCATCCTTCTGTAGAACCACATCTCTGTTGCCTCAAGTATCTTCTTCATCTGTTCATTGTCCAACATTCGCTGTTGTAAAGAAGAACAGATGTCACGTAACAGCTCAGTATTCTTTTTTTTGCGACCAAAGAAATCCTCCTGTCTCTGTGAAAGCAGAAACTGATATTTGATATGTTTAATCCACTCCACACCTTATGTCTCCTGACAGTAGTCTGACTATTCACTCTTCTATTAAAAATCATTAGAAACAACTTTTCTACTCTTTTTTTGAAGGAATTTTAACCTCTTCAGAAAAAATTACCTGTTTATAATGCAACTGGTCACAAAAAAGTGCATAATTTTTAACCTCTTCAAAAAATTACCTGTGTATACTGTGACCTATTTTTGTGTAAAAAACTGATCATAAAAACTTGCACTATACTCAAGAATATATGGTAAGTGTCAGAAACTGAGTAGTTCCTCATACTTTATACACTTCAATTTTTGTAAAGTTATATTTCTGATAGCTAAAATCTTGGTACACTAATATTTTGTATAATTATAAATGAAAGAAAATAATATATAAGCCATGGCATAATTATATTTTGCTTGTTTGAAAGACAAAGTCCTTGGTCAGATTTGTTTGTTCTACATTCTCAGGACGGATTCTACAAAATGCTCTCATGATGAGAATATTTTGTGAAAATAGTTTCTTCTTATAGATACAGTTTCAGTTTTATAGTAAATAAATATTCTTTAAAATATGAAAAAATATTTGAAATAAAGTATTTTATATATTTTTCTATAATATTTTCTTTCATTTAAAACATTTTGTTATATTCCTAGAGGGTTACAAATTAAATCTTATTTGTTATTAAATATAATTCCAAGTGATCATTTACCAGAATATATACCAGAAATATCTACTAGAGAGAGAGAGAGAGAGAGAAAAATATATGTTAGTTTTCACTTGATTTATCAAGTATCTTTCTGAATACTACAAGGAAATTATTTTTTTTTTAATTTCTGGATATAATTCTTTACTTTCACTATTATTTTAATGAAAGCATTTTCTAATATTTTTGAAAAGAGAGCAGCAGCCATTTTAGCAGTTCTTCAATCTTTTTCATGTCTGTTATTAATAAACATTTTCAGAATGTAATGTATTTGAAAACATTTTAGACCCACTTCAATTTCAACATAATTTTTTTTTAAGCATTTCACCCCAAGCAAGGTGGGAGTGACACTAGTACACAGGGGGCTACAGAGAGTGTAAGGGTAGGGGAGGGAGGAAAGGATAAATAGAAGAACAGGGATCAAGGCATCAGAAGATGCCAATTGACATTACATTTAAATTTTTGAAGATTACAGTTGTTAGGGAAGCAAGTAAGAGGAAGGAAGTTCCACTGTCAGGAAGTGCAAGAGAAGAAGCTGTTGGAGTAGAAGAAGCAGTTATATTTAACTGTTTTGAAAGTAAAAGGATGGGACCAAAATGCCAACCTAGTAGCATGCTTAAATTCATGCAGTCGGGGCATCAGTGAAAATAGATCATCAGAGCAGATGCCATGAAAATATTTACAGAAAAGCCACATTACATCAGTGAGAAAGTGACTGGAGTTGAGACCCCAAGTCAGGACTGATCACAGTGCATATCCATCCTTGGATTTTGTTGAGAACCTCAAGATGAGCAGCGGGGGCACCAGACCATATATGTCAACAGTATTCCATACATGGACGAATGGTAGACTTGTAGATGTGAAGGATAGACTCAGATGAGAAAAACCTTCTGCCGACAGAGAATCAACTTTCCTTGTGGTAGATGCAGCTATTGATTTAAGGTGGTTATTCCACTTCAGATCAGTGGAATGCGTAAGACCAAGAAGGTGCAGTGAGGCACTCTCATGGAGTTGAGCTTCAACCATGCTGATAGGAGGCAGGAAAGCTTCTCTATAGTGTGTTAAATGACAGCAGTTTCATTTTGGATGCATTAAAATTCACAAGCCATTTCCTGCCCCAGTCAATCACTGATTGGAGGTCATTTTCAAGACCAACGGCCAGGTTAACTCTGTCAGCAATGCCAGATTTACTATTGAGACAGGAGTAAATGGTAGTGTCATTTGTGTAGGTGCCAACTTGAGAACTGATGATGTCAGGTAGATCATTGATGAAGATCAGAAACAGTGTAGGACCAAGGATAGACCGTTGAGGAACATCAGCATTCATATGGAAGGAACTGGAAATGAACCTGCTCAGGACAACCTTCATTTCACGGTTAGACAGGAATGACTGGATTAAATAATCATCCTGTAATACAACATTCCTGAAGCTTATGTAGAAGGGCAGCATGCCAAACTCTGTCAAATGCCTTCGATATATCTAGAGCAACAGCTCGAGCTTCACTGTTATTATCAAGAGCTTGGTATATATATTCAGTTATGGCTATAAGTGCATCAACAGTAGAACAGGCAAAGCAGAAATCATATTGTTTTTCAGAAAGCTGATCATGGGAGGTGAGATGCTTAACTGCTTCGGCATCAATTAAAGCCTCAAATACTTTACTGAAGAGTGGTAGGAGTCTAATAGGACAGTAGTTAGATGAGTCAGAAGGGTCCAGAGACAACAGAGGAGGACTTCTAACAGGCTGGATAAAGTAATCACTGATGTCCATAAAATGTCATCACAAACAGTGAGTTTGTGCTAAATCAGGAGTTTAAGAAAACTTTAATCAAAATAATATCAGAAAAATACTAGCAATAAAGAAAAAATACATCAAATGAATTCTGAGTCATTCCAATTTTGCATTCAATTAGGGCATGTAAAAGCAGGGTTTTACTATGTTTTATGTAGACGAATTCTGTTATTAAACCCCACAACATTAGAAATATGTACAGACACATCTAGTTTTTACATATAAACAAACACACTTGCAAAGAACAGATGTATGAATATGTGTTCAGAAGAAAATAATACATTAGAACATACACTATTTATCTGTACATTAGCTATCTACATATATACACACATTGATAGGTAGATATTACGTGTACTTAACCACATATATATGCACATTGTATTTTCATAATGTATAAATTTCATTATAATTTACAGGATCAAAACTTTACTCCCCCTAACCTACTGGATATTATTTTTATAATAGTATTTGGAGAGAATCCTAAAACACAACCACATTTTGTTTCATCAAATATTTTTTGAAAAGATATTTAATTCGCAAATATATGCAGAGAACTGAATTTACAGTAAGCACACAAATGTTAAAAAAAAAAAATATTTCTTTTAGTTTTCTTTAATTGTAAACTATAAATAGTTTACAATAAAAGTCCAAATTTGACCAAATTGATAAAATGATATAAAACCAAATTTATGCTTTGTCTTAAGTTTACTTCCAATTTCCTTTATCATTATTAAATTAAGTTTAAAACTTATTCTTAAAAAATCACTTACTTTTTTATAGTAAAGTTGATTTTGGGATGGACACATAAACAAGTTAACCCTTTCTTTATATGCATGTGGATATTTGCATTTCTACAAATTATGTATTCATAGTAAATACACAATTTATGAATTTTGTTGATCGGGATTTTTGTCACTGTCTTCATTAAAATCCAAATTGTTATAGTTATTTTTGCTTCAGTAGATTTGTGAATTTACCAATCTTAGAGGGATACAAATGTTAATAAATAAAATATAATATACATTAATAGGTATCAATAATATACACACATACATTAACAGAGAAGTGAATAAAATAAAACTCTGAAGTTAGTATCTCAGAAAATGAAAAAATCTTAGCATTTAAATAAAAACAAAAATTATACAATCTCAGTGTTTACAAACCTTGTGCTAGAAACAAATAGAAAATTATTCAATATTTTTAAATTGTTCTTTTGTATTTTTTAATTTTCATCTTCTTTTCTTACAAGATATTTTACTATTCAGTAAAGGATTCTTGAATAATATTCTTCAACCATTAGTTAATATAAGTAATAAAAATAAATGGAAATTAGTAGATAAAATAAAATAGAAAATGATAATAAT
>OZ010596.1:70069313-70129313 GCA_963932145.1 Acanthosepion lycidas
AGCAAATATTCTTGTGGCTATGCTTTGGGATCCTCACTTGTATGAAGGGCATTAGCAAGGACTGAAGTGTCACATACGCCACAAACATAAAAATAAATGAGGTTGTCAGATCTTCATTAGTCAAAATTGATGAGATATATATGTGTGTGTGTTTGTGTGTGTGTATATATATATATATATATATATATATATATATATATATATATATATATATATGCAAATTTGTAACAAAAACAGCAAGCTAAGCACTTGATATTTTGAGAAATGTGAGAGATTAAGGAAACTGAGAAGAAAAGCCATATTGTAAAATGGGATATATTTCAAAAGACCCACACTTTATGTTAGAAACCAAAGTTTGCAAAACTATGGCATGAGGAAAAATTTTGACATACTTAAATTAAAGTATGTTCCAAAATGAAAGATCCAAAATAATCACTGCATTCAAGCATATTTCTCCTAGCAAGTTATGAACTGGGGTAGAATGCCTTATTTTGTTACAATAAACACTCATCACTAACAGCAAACAGGAGAAAAAGTCCTTACTACTTGGTGATCCAGGGGTAAAAATGTGGTAGTGGAAAAGTTTGGATTTTTTTTATTAACTACATTTTAGAAGAAATATATAACAAGATTTATTAAAATCAATTAACAAAGTCTGTCTGTTTAAGTTTTTGCTTTATTTTTTCAGTTACACATTCAGATCAAAATTATGCAGAAACTGTCTAAAGTTCATGTTTTTTTTCAAGTACTTTTGACCATCTCTAGCCATATAATGAATATAAATGTTATCAGTGCTATAGTGATAGAAACCTATCACTATAGCACTGATAACATTAACTACATCTTGCTATATATATATATATATATATATATGTATATATATATATATATATATATTCTGTGATGACATAACTTATATGATACATGTTACAACATGTATATTTGTATTTGAAATGTAACTTTCCAAGAAATCCCAGGATATAGTCAACAAAAACTTGTCTACCATACTGACAACATTCACTTCTTAATATAATGACTAACATGATTGAAGGGACTTGAACAAAAACAGGGCATAAACATGAACTTTGGGCAAATTATCTATAATTCTGATTTGAATATACAACAACTTTTTTGAAAATTAGAAAAATACAACGAAAAATAAACAAACTCTGAATTTGACAAAATTTGTTTCAATGAATCCTTGTTGCTGAAATGTACTGCAGCAAACAAGCACACCACAGACTTTTGATATACTCTAATAGAAAGAGAAGTCACGCTATCCAACACCATCTCAATGCTGAAATAAAATAAAAAAATTGAAGATAGTCTTTTACTACTTTTTACAACTACAAAGAAATACAAAACTATTTTTTTACTACAACAAAAAGAAGTACAATAAACATAAACTATACAAAAAAAAAATTAAAAATTTATTTAGAGGAAAATATATCTTGTAATTCCTCTGACAACTTTACAAATACCTCTAGCCATAAACTTACCAAACAACAAAAGGGATTTTTCAATTTAGGACCAAACTGTCATCTCTATTCCAATTTTGATAGCAATATAAAAAAGTCAATAGATTTTAAGGACCATTAAATTACTCGGTGAAATAAAAAAACAAACTTTTATTGTAATTACAAAAGACATTTTGTCTTTTGTAATTAGCTAACCAATAATTTAAAAATAAACACTTTTACTGCTAATTATTGAGTTGGAACTAAAGTTTGTAGCATTTTTCAATAGGAGGCACTTGAACATAATTTTGTTTCACACATGACTGAAATTTATGACATATATAGGTATTCTGAAAGGTGACATTTCAACACATCTTTCTGTATGATTTATGTGTGGATTGTAAATTTTAAATGTTTTTATATTAAAAGTGAAAATGCAGGAAAATGGCATGCATTTTTAATATTTGATGCTCTTTTTTTCCAGAAAAGGAAAATATTGTACAAACAATAAAAATGGTATGTATCATTTTTGGAGATGGTGCTATAGTTGCGTATACTGTTCATAAAGGATTCACTAGGTTTAGAAGCAGAAATTTTGATCTGGAAGACTGAGAATGTTCTGGCAAGCCTGCAATCATTGATGCAGTCATGGCCAAATCAAAATGCTGATTAAAAATAATCCACATCACATGACATGAGACATTGTAAACAATGAACATTGTAAGGTATTTAAAAACACTTGAATTGCTATGTTTGGGTGCCTCATGATAAAATAGAAAAAAATTAATGGATTGTATTTCCACCTGCGATTCTCTGCTCAAATACTACAAAAACAGCCCAACAATCACAGGCAATAAAAATGGATTGTTTATAACAATGCAGAGCAAAGAAGGTTGTGGAAAAAATGAAATGTGCCACCATTAACCATTCCAAAATCTGGTCTCTATCTGAAGAAAGTGATGCTGTCTATCTGGTGGAATTGAAAGGCATTGTGTTTTACAAGCTCTTTCTGCAAATTCAGACAAGTACTGTTCCTAAATGAACTGATTAAAGGCAGCAGTCAATGATAAGTATTTAGAAGTGGCCAATCAGTATGATGCTATCTTCCATCAGGACAACACCTGACCTCATATATCTCTTTGCAGACCCAGCAGAAATTGGTACAGCTTGGCTGGGATGTCCTACTACATCTACCATACTCATCTGACCTTGCATCTTTGGATTATTATTTATTTCAATCTCTACAAAATTCTATTAATGTGAAAAACTTCAATTTTCTGGAAGCCTGTGAAAACCACTTAAACCAGTCCATCACCTAGAAAAATGTCAAAGTTCTGTGATGATTGAATCAAAGATGGAACAGAATGGTACATATATGGTTGGATAAATCTATGTAAAAATATAGTTTTTGAAATTCACTTAAAAAAGTTATAACGTTTTGTTCCAACCCAATATATAAACATTGGAAGATGTGTATCTAATATATGCTTAGGTTTTGACTTGTTTAGTGTTTGATTGAAAGGTGTATGTTTCCCACTGATGTCTGAAGTGTTGAAGTCAATGCCAAGATTTTTAAAGCTGTTTGGTAAAGTAAGCAAGCATCTCACTTGAGAGATAAGCATCAGATATGAAAGATAAAATTAATACTACTCAATTTTACTCTATTTAGTTGCATGCCTAAGTTAAACATCTCATTTCTCTAGCTATTTCCTCTCCTTCTCTTTCATGCACCCACACATAAATATATACTCACATGCACTGCACACTCACAGTGAGTGATTTACTTTCTTCTTCTATGTTGTGTGTCCCTTCAGAGTGTGGGTGATCCTAACTCTCCACAACTTCCTGTCCTTTGTAACACTTAGGAAAGTTTAACTTTTTGCTATATATCCTAATCCTTGTTCTGCCAACCACAATCTTGTTAGGTAGGTTATTTGTTGCTTCACTCTTGCCTTCAGTATGTATTATGAGTGTTAAATTTTCCAAGCCCTCTTTCCTCATTATATACCCTAGATATTTCAACTGTTTCTTACTTCCTTTTAGTTTCCATTTTTTCTAAAGCTTCATTGTTGCTCACATATTCCATCCATGATATTCTCAGCATCCTTCTGTAGAACCACATTTCTGTTACCTCAAGTCTCTTCGCTATCTGTGATTCTAGCATTCACTGCCATATAGGAGTACTGATATTACATAACAATTCTGTACTCTTTTCTTTGTTTCCAATAAAATTTTCCTGTTTCTTAATACTTTGCTTAGCTTTTGGAAGGCATCTTTTTCTATCCTGATCTGCCTTTGGATTTTGCTGTCACACATTCCATCCTCTGTTAAAACAGTTTCTAGATATTTAAATTTTTGCACTTAATTTTAGTATCTCCAAATCATAATTCGCATGTTGGGCTGTTTCTTTCCTTCACTACCTTCTATAAGAGTACCTGCAGTTTTCTTTCTCTGTTTGCTATCAATACTGAGTCATTTATATACCTAATGTTTTTAAAGATTGTAGCCATGTAATGAATCCTGGTAGGACTTCTAATTTGCTCAGGATTGTTTCACTGCAAAGGTTGAATAAATTTAGTGAGAATGCCCATCTTATACCTCTTTTTATTTTTGTATATTTACTGAATTCAATTTCTATCCCCATGCAAGCAGTTTACTTCCTAGCAATTCTACCTTGTCAAATACTTTTGCATAATCTATAAAACATATTTGGATTGCTCTTTCTGATATCATAATATAGCATTCCTTGTTGCAGTGTGTTTAATGAAGTTAGAACAGCAGTTATGAAAAGAACTATTAGTAATGAACTGCATAGGAATTGTTTAAAATCCTGCACCTCAGAAAAAACAACTTTCTTAAAAAAGAAAAAATATACCAGGATTATTGGATGAAGTTCACTCATGAGCATTTTGAGAAACTTTAACTTTAAACATGAAAATGCTTTATTGTATAGGAAAACTAAACATAATAGTGACTGAAAACTGTCCTAGTTTGAGGTCTGGAAATGATAGTAAATTTAGTCATGAGGAGGGATTGAAGAAAAAGAATCAAGAGAAAGACTAAAAATTTTAAAAAAATCATAGACAAGAAGTGGGCCACTCTGCATAACAGTTAACAATCATGGTAATTATAATTTTTCAAAGAAATAATTTGATAAAAAGCTCAAAAGTATTTTAAGAAAATCACTTTGGAAAATCCAAAAGAATAAAATTCAAATAAATAAAATTATCATTAAAATAATATATTAATTCTCCAAAGCACTGTTGCATATACATGTTTATTTTTTTGGGAACTATTGTCTTAATTATTAAGAGGTTATCATTTTGACTTGTTCACTGTAACGCATTGTCAAAGTTTAGTTTGATAGCTGAAATCACTCTCTGTTAGAAAATTACCTAAAATTTTAGCTGTCTTTAGAAAATATCTATTTACTTATTATCAACCTGATAAAACTTGGAAAGATAATTCAAATTTATAAAGAAATTCAAAGTGGTATAATTTCTTTAAATTGAAAAGTAATTTTAACCATGATATATATGTTCTGAAAGACACTCATACATCGAAAACGGCAGAAGAGTCCATCATATATATATATATATATATATATATATATATATATGTATACATTAAGAAATGGACAAAGTCCAACAATTTATTTATTTAAAGACATTTTTATGTTCAACGTTCTTTTTATAGATACAAGTATTTAAGTAAATGCTCTGTTTATAATAAACAGTATTAAATAACATTTACCGGCCTGAATGTCTGAGAAATTTTCATAGAAAATATTTGTCCTTTGACAGGATTCGAACCTGCATCCTATATGTTATTTAATACTGTTTATTATAAACAGAGCATTTACTTAAATACTTGTATCTATAAAAAGAACGTTAAACATGAAAATGTCTTTAAATAAATAAATATATATGTATGTGTGTACATAAATTACATTTCTTATATATATATGAATTGTTAAAAATTCAAATAATAAAGAAGATGCTTTCAATAAATGCTTACATAATCTTTCATAAATAATCATAATATATAAGATAAATTTTAATACAAGCTGTTTATTCCAATACAGATATTGGTAGAATATGCATAATGCATACTAAATGCTTCCAGACTGCATTTTATGTAAAAATAAGAAAATGCAAATGGTAAAATATTTTTCATACCAAAAATTTTCAGTTTTACACAAACACACACACAATGATAGAAGAAACAAAAAGAACTATTTGCAAAATATTTAGTTTACTATAAGTTCTTACATCTACTTCAAGTTTATGTAAATGTTAGAAAATTACTAAGAAAAAATAAATACTTTCAAATATACAATTTAATATAAACAAAAGTAACAGTTGAACAAAATAGTCAAACACATTGGTAACAGTACTGCGTTGCCTTGGTTTGCAATTAATTCTTTATGAAGTTTTTTGGTAACTCTTCAAACCCTTTACAATTTTCTTTTAAAATCTCAAACCACTTTTCATTGCAGGTGACCTTCAATCAGTTATGTTTCTGGAACTGCTCTGCTGATTTTTTATCTCCCAAACTTCATAAAGTTTCAATTGGATTCAAGTTAGAAAATTGACCCTGAAGCATGTTTTCATTGTTCAGAACAAAACATTTAAAAATTACTTCAGCTATACAGTATACACATTAGGTTATTAACTAGTTGAAAAATTCAAAATTCTTCATTCTCCAATTGTTGCACTAAAGAGAAAATATTACTTTCCTAAATATGCTAAATTTATTGTTCTATTCATGATTTTTTCAATCACATGAAGTGCACAAATAATTACTGTAAGAGCCACTCCCCGCCACCACCACCACCACTAGAAACATACTTTACTATGGAGATGGTATTTTTTCAATCATAGGTATATACATCTTTTCTGCATAGAAGAAGAGGTGGGTTGTAGCCAAAAAATTTAATTTTCATTTTGTTTCATCAAAGAATGTTTCTCAAAATGTTCATGAGCGAATTTCACCCAAGAATCCCAGTGCCTTTTTTTTTAAAAAAGCATTTTCTGTGGGTACAGAATTTTTACAATTTCTGTGCAGTTTATTACTAATTTATATTTGTATTTCATGTTACTATTGGATTCACTTTGACTCATATTTTTTAAACTGCGTGTGAAGAAATTTTCCATGCATTAACAGTTTTAGGAAGGTTTTGGTGGTTTTCTTCCACTTCAGAATAATTGATACATTAGTACTAACTGGAACAATTAACATACTGACAATTGAGCTGTAGCTTAAACCTTCATTATCACATCACTCTTTTGTTTAGTTAAGAACTCCTTTACTCCTTTAATCATGAAGAAAGTTAAATAATGAATGAGAGATCCATACCTTCATTCTTTCTTAAATAACATTTTTATAATAAATTTTTAGTAGTGTCCAAATACATTATCCCAGTGTTACTTTTGCTCATATTTTATTTTGTATCGTACATCTGAAAATATATAAAGTAAATATAAACACTGGCAGTATATTAAAAAAATATTTTACATTCTAATCAAATATTTTTTCTCCTCTCGATATGTGAATGTTTTCAATAGAAAAAATTTAATTACGTTTTTTTAGTTCTACTTTTTTAATTTGAAATCATAATTTGGAATTACATATGTATTTTATTTTCTATGTCCATGGTGATTAATTTACAAGACTTGATTTTGGTAAAGTTTTATATATCAGATGATATATGCAAATGTGACATAAAAATAATAAAGAACTGGGTTAAGTAAACAGAGCAGAAATGTGATAATGCTGTGTTTAAATGAAGACGTTCAGATAAAGATGCTTCCAATATTAAGCAAATTTTGTTTTACTCTCTGAGGTTCAATTTGATATATGAGATATTTAAATAGGCATTGATATATTCCTCACAAAATGAAGAAGAAAATTGTTTTAATGTAAAATATGCTTCTAAACATTATGATGCCATAAATTATTTCTGCAAATTTAATATAAATATTTATCAATTTACTTCTTGAGCAAAATTTAAATAAATATTACTGATTTAATCCATGTTGGCATTTATGTTAACAATTGCAATAATAAAAAGTAATTATAATGGTAATAATGTCAAAAGGGCAGTTCAGTATTTTGAACAACTGAAAAAATACTTGAACTTAAAACAATTCAAGGTGTTTCTGGTTTTCATTTTTCCTAACAACAACTTCAAAGATCATGATTTTGCCACAGAGAAAGAAACTCACATCAGAAATATATTTTCTTCTTTTGTGAAAGACCATGTGCAGAGATGTATCTCCAGGTAGTTGACTCTTCAAAAGAATACCTTTATATTAAAATATTATTTTTTTTAAATTGCAGATTAATACTTGTAAAACTATATGACAGTAGTAATATAGTTGTCAGGGATCAAAATTAAATATTACATCATTTATTTTTGTTAATTTATAAAAATAATTCGTTTTTAAAAATGGCATTAAAATAGATATTAAATACGTTTCTGAAAAATTTCATATTAACTTTAATTGAAAGTAAATGTTATAATTTTTACAAATAAATGTACACTATATACTTGTGTATAAGTTGACACTTGATTTTTGTCCAGAAATCAAGACTTTATGATATGTTTTATGTATAGGTTAACCTCATTTACATTAAATGTGGCTAACAAAGTATCATGATTTATAATATAAATATTTATGATTTCAAAGAAACACTCACTAACAATTATATCTTATAAACTGACAATTATTGAACCTGAAGCAACGAGCATAAAAAGTTAGTATTAGAGTACTTTATGCTAAAGCATAGCAAATTTCACAAAAAAATCTTTCTATATAAAGTTGTAGACTGTCTGTCTGGTTTTTTTTTTTTTTTTTTATCAAAATCCTCCTAAGATTTTGGAGATAGAACCCCATATATATACTGAAACTACATTACCTAGGATATTTCATTTTGATCAAAAAGGTCTCCAGGGGGTACAAACACCCTACTGAAAATTTTTTCCCTTTGATATAAATTAAATTTAAATTTGAACAGGGGAATGACACCTAATGTACTTGGATAAGTATATTTCATTTTGATTAAAGCAGGTCCCAAGGAGCACAAACCCTCTACTGAATTTTTTTTTTCCTTTGACTTAAATTAAATTTAAATTTGAACAAGGGAATGACTCTTATCCAAAATATAGAAGGAGAAAGTCAGAAGATGGAGGCCACATTGGCAAGATCATTGAGTGATAATGAAATGCATTGTTTTTCTCCACAAATTATAACAATTTTCATTTCATGTCATTTTCTTACAAAAAAATGTGTGACATGCAGCAAGGCATAGGTAATTCAGGTATTAATTTATATTTCTATTCAAGTATTTTTTCAATCAATCAAAATAGACTATTGTAAAATGTTCAGTTGCTAATGATAAGTGGTGAATATTTTTCATGTGTAATGCTAAAATGGTTACTCAGATTTCAACCTAAAATTCTACTGATACACATATATGTTGCTCTCAAAATTTTTGCCTAAATATTTCTTAAAAATTTGACTTATACACAGTTATATACTGTAATCCAAAAATATTTGAATGATAATGATTAAACAAAAACTTTGGGGAAATTAAAGTAAAAGTGATTCAGAGATTATTTTCTCAATTTTCTCATATGACCATTAATTTTGTTTTACATTCAGAAATAAAAATTTTCTTTATTATTATAAGTTAAATTTCATCATGATAAAAATTTTAAATGTTGGAAAATGTATAATAAATTACATATACTTAGATTGTTTTGTTAGATATGTTGTATTACATAGAAATAAAACAAAGAAGAAACAGCATTATGCCATTATAAACAAAGGAAAAATCTATATTGAACAGTGACAAATATATATTTGATCTATATATTAGAATTGCTATTATAAATACTAATTAATTACTACATCATTAAAAATATTTAACAAATATACAGACTATGCATATGAACATATTCTGCATGGATACTAAAAATTGCTCAAGCTAGCCTTTAAAAAGCAACAACTATAAATGCCATGGTTCCACAACATTTAAAGCTATCTTCTAGCAATCTACAATATCTAAATCACACGGATAAAACAGAAAACTTCTAAAGAAAAGCATTGGAAACCTAAAGTAAGGGTAATAATAATGGCAAAAAGACTCAAAGCATTGAAAAATAGAAAAATTGATTCACAAAAAACAAATACATATATCTCACTCAAATAATGAGGAACTTTGAGAGAAAAAATAACAATATTATTTTACCATCTGCATTTAAATAGAAACCATTTTAAATTGAAAATATATTGCAGAATTAACTTTTTAGGGATTGTTATTCATACTGCTGCTTTTTGACTACCCTCTCTGTATATAAAAGCTGAAGTTTAAGAAATAAGCAACTCATTCATTTTAGTTTTAGATAGTCATGCAACATAAAAATGGTGTTACCTGTTTTCAGGTATTAAAGAGCTGATATTTTCTTCTTTTTAATTCCAACCCAAAACTTGTTGAACCTATTTCTTGTTAAAAATAGTCATAAATTAGAACACAAGAGTGAAAAATGTAAGTATTACCCATTTACCTTTTTATATTTCAGATTTTCAAATTGATAAAAGGCATATATGTATTTTTGTACTTTTATTAGAAAATAAATTGCTGGTAAGCTCTTGGTTAAAAACAAAGATATTGATGTACAAAAAATAATCTAAATATAGTGTAAATAAAAAATTATTTATCAAAAAAGTAACTTAATAAAATCATATTTATTTTTCAGTTGCACAATAATACAGTGATTCATGCTAATTCTTAATTATTAAAAATTTCTGAATTTTAAAATGAAAAATAAAGTTGAATTTTTTGTTTTTTTGTGAGCAAAACTTTTAACAAAAAATGAATTTAATAATAGGCCAGCCACTGCAGCATCTCAATTGCAGACTCTGATAAATCTGGCAGTGTTTTGGGTCATTATCATACTGAAAACCTTACAGCCAACCCCATATGACTTGTGAATTATAGCAGCATGAAATTAACCATATTTCAAGATGACTTAGTATCTCTTAATCTCATGAATTCAGTAAAGCTCAACATTTCTTTAAAGAAACAAGTGACTTTACAGATTACTCATCCTATGAACTGAAATTGCTATAGGCAATTTTTTATGGTGGTCACATTTATTTTCAAACCATATTTTTCATTTACATTATTTTTTAAATCAATATCAGTCATCTTCCTATTTCTCATTAAAAGTTGGTAAATATACATATCTATCTGAGCCTGTCCAAATAATTACTTCAAGTTTTGTAATTCTTTATGCCAACATTTTTAAATGTCCAAATTCAAATGCTATTATTTTGTATAGCCACCTAAATAAGTGCATCAGCTTTGCTTTGGTCTTCGATGACAAACTATGTTTTTGCTCATTACAGCTGCCTCAGTTCCAACAATAAAATATTTCCCATACCAACAAGTAAAGTATAAAAATGAATTATGAGTAATACCTTTCAAACTGACAATGATATTTGTAATACAATAATTGTTTAAAGAGAAATGTATTATGTTATTTAAATTGTTCCCATCAAAACATCATTTAAATTGTTTAAAATGTGTTGAAAATTTTAATATCAAATAAAATAATAAAAAATTGCAGAAAAGAAAAATTTATTATTTAAAAGTTTCTGTATTAAGTGATACCACAGTGTGTGTGTGTGTATGTTTGTATAAATATAGAGAGAAAGAGAAGAAAATGAGAAAAGAAAAATTTATTATTTAAAAGTTTCTGTATTAAGTGATACCACAGTGTGTGTGTGTATGTTTGTATAAATATAGAGAGAAAGAGAAGAAAATGAGAAAAGAAAAATTTATTATTTAAAAGTTTCTGTATTAAGTGATACCACAGTGTGTGTGTGTATGTTTGTATAAATATAGAGAGAAAGAGAGAGAAAGAGAAGAGAAAAAAATATACAGCATTAAGCAGATTCATTGCTGCTTCAAAAATTTTCATCAGCTAATCAGTATGTTTTAGAAGATTAACTCTGGCAATGATTTTACATCTTTCAGATTGTTCAGAGATGAGTGAATAAGACATTATTGTCTAAATTTCATTGAGGCACGGAATACACTAAAGAGAAAAAATGATAACTGCCAGTTAAATTCAGGAAATGATGTCCACTGCTACTCCAATTATGATGAATTATAGATCTACAGAGCTCTGTATTGTGCTGTTAATTCTTCAGTGAGACTGAGCCCAGTATGTTAATTCCAATTATTAGCATTTATATTAAGAACCTACTAGGTAATACTGACAGGCATTAAATAGGAATAGGTCATTAGCATTAACATCTCTATCACATAAAACCAACAGGAGTTAAAAAATTATTGCATAATACTTGCAATAGTCTTAATCGGTTGATGAACTTAGAATCAGATATAGTATCCCTGATTGAAATGTTATTACTACTACTAACCCAGGGTGTCTCAGGTATACTTCAAAATACCATCAAACCTTGTTACAATCCAAGAATATCAAATCCATGTAACAATTGCTTTTTTCCAAAATTGAATATTTTTAATATATTCTTGCATTTTAATGTCATATGAAATATTAAGTTAGTTACAAATTAAATTTTTAAAGCATGTTTTATCCAGATTTTTATTTAACTTAATTTCATGGATATTCTTGACATCTCTCACCTTCACAAAAAATAAACAGTTAACTCAATGATAGCAATCATTTTGAATAAAGAGATCAGATAATAATGTTGAGACATGTTAGTATAATCTTATCTAGAAAAGCAAACATCATTCCAAATTACCTTACATACACATTAGCAGGATTATAAAGATTTTTTTTAAATGTCATGTCCCTCTAGGACACAGGCAATCATGACTATCTGGAGATTCCTTTATTTATTATCTGTGATACTTCCATAATGTTTTTAAAGACAATAGAGTAGTTTCCCATTAACTTCTCTGTGGTTTTGAATTCAAAATAGTCTTCTCAGACAAATGACCACTCAAGGCTAGAGTGCCCAACCTACTCTGCTTTTATTTTTTAGTTTAGTGTGAGGAGAAGTGGATTCATGCCTTTTGCAAGGTTATTAATTTGAAGTGAACACAACAGAATCAACCAGAATTTGAACTCAGTTTGCTAATCCCACTTTCTGCACCAAGAACCATTATGTTATCTGCACATTATGAGCATACATCATGAATATTAAGGTGATTATAATAAGGTAAGAATAGAAAAAATACTAAAAAATTATACCGAACCAGCTTCCATATAACAACTTTACAAAAATCCAAAATGATATATTACGAATTGCTATTGGCAAAAAAGAGATAACTTAAGAAAGCTGCAGATCAGCAAACAAAACAATATTTTAATTCATTGGTTCTCAAAGAGTGTGTTTTAAAACCCTTGAAGCTCCTTAATACTCCTTTAAGGAGTTTACAAGGTCAAAATGATATAATAATATCATTTCTTAAATGAAAAGTTTTTTCAAATATATAGCTGACTAAAAGGATGAAAATGTAGCTTTGCTGTAATTCTTAAATAAGTTAATAATTAAATATTTGAAACTTCATAGTTTTATTTCCCAATACAATAAATATTGACAGATATAGCCCACATATACAAAAGTGCTTTGGTAGTTGTCAATTATGTTTAGTATGTTTTAGAGAGCCTAAAATTGCAAAAATAAATGTTCATCTGGCTGCAGCTTTAATTCATTTTATCTCATAGATGTGTATGTATAACTATCTATGCATCCTTGGTGTATCATCAGTAAATTAAGTATATTTGACTAATAATTTTATAAATTAGTTCATGGAATATAACTACTTCAATTAATGACAATTAAAAAATTTATTTAAAAAAGAAATGATGAACAATGCAATATATATATATATATATATATATATATATATATAATATAATATATTTATTGTAATATTTTACATCACTACACAAAAAATTCTGTGTTTCAGAACTGTAAAAACTGATCCTCATCATGTGATGTTAGATAACATATAATGAAAATGATTTACTTGGGAAATCAGAAAACAAATCAGTAGGTTATTTGGTGGTTAAAAAGAAGTGGGGTAAACCAAACATGCAAAATTAAAAATCACATTTGTGGGCAAGTCTTGATAAACCAATCAAAAGACGAATCAAAGCTAAAATACAAAAATCGAAAATAAGGTCAGAAGGTGTGGCTACGTGGGTTATTTCCTAAAATCTGGATGAAATGACACTTTAAGCATGTCATACTGTTGCAAAAGTAACACTAAGATATAGTGAAATAGAGTGCATTTTCATCACATCTTATCTAGAATTGCATGACAAGGGACAATTCTTACAGTTCTGAAAAATGTAAACTTTTGTGTAGCGATGTAATATATATATATATATATATATATATATATATATATATATATGTTGGTAATTTAAGTTCAGTTTCTTCGAAAATTAGAACATTTGATGAAAAATAAATATAAACTATCCTGGAATTATTAATAAAATTGCATTTTTATATGAAAATCAAAAAAACGAGATAAAAATTTGACAGGATTTAATTTCCACTAAAAAACATAAAGAATACCAATCTAAAGGATTCATCAATTGAATAAATGTTTTGTTAAGATCCTGTAAGAAAAAGTAATTGCAAAGCTGAAGGATAATCACAAATGAGAAGAAAGTAACAAGCAGAAATAATATGAATCAGATAGAGATAAGAAGAACAGACAAGAGTATGAAAAAGAATAGTATCCTAACAGATAAAATAAAACTTTAAAAAGAAAAGAAAAACAAAAAAATTTTGTTGGTATCAAATGATTTTACCTAGAATTCTCAAGATCACATGTTCAAGTGTGTTTGTAAACTGAGATGGAATATTCAATGATTTTTAGAGGCATGCATTTTTTATTGTTTTATAATAATAGTTTCTGATCAACAAAGGATACTGGTTAATTCTGTTATCTTGTTATGATTTTACTTCTTCAGTTAAGCACTGTAGATGTTACCCTGGCATGTTGAAAGAGTAGTGAAGTATTATAAGAACAACAGAAAGTGCTTAAATTGAGAAGGAAAGACACAAGAAGTGATAAAAGTAAATGGTAAATAACACCTTTTCCTAAGAAGTTACATTGAAGACTGCATGAAAGATACTAGATGTATTATATACTCAAGAGAGCAATGATAGAAAAGCTAAGAAGTTTTTTGCTCAAATGAGGTAAAATAAGATGTTGTTAATTATTAGTTTCTATTAAAATTAGTAAACTGAACTGGAATCATTTTCTTTTCTTTTATTAGCTAATAAGAAAACTTAATAAGTAAGAGTAATATAATTTAGTGCCTATAAAATTCAAAACTCTGTCACTAAAAATTGGAAATAAAAGAAATTGTAAATCTCCCCCATCTGAATTATTCAGATAATATGTTTATCTCTTTATTTTGTAAATATTTGTTTCCTCTCTCTCACACATATACACACATTCAAACTCAGATTACCAATAAGTAATATAAGTGTATGATTAGGATGTAAAGAAAAGTCAAAGTTTTTTCTCTATGCTATCATATTAGTTGATATTTTTGTAACTGTTCACATCTTTTATGCTTAATTTTATTTGTAAATGACTTCCTGAATTTTAAGGTCTTCAAAATATCACTTTTATATTCATCTCCTTTTATCTTCAGATATCAGCTGATTTGAATATATATATATATATATATATATATATATATATATATATATATATAATTATTTATTCAAAAATTATAATATAAACATGGTATAACATCACTACAAAAATAGCTATTTTGTTTCAACACTTCTGGTGTCTTATCAAGTGATGGTGTTGAATGTAGAATAAAGAATTTTAAACAGTTCAAGTCAACCAAACAACCCTCAATAGGGGAAACGCTGTTACATAAGCTACAATGACCAATCAGAATACAAGTATATGGAAATTCAAAAAACTTGACAACAAACTTTGGTTATAATTATTAATGCCTTAAAGTTAGTGTTAGACTAAAACAGAAATCATTCTAACTGATTCATTTTAAATTTTACTATAAAATTGAAAATAAAAATTACCAATTTTAAATTTTAAATTTAACCTGCTTAAGTTTAAAATCTTATAAAATTATTTAAAGAAGGAACTAAAGAAAAAATATATATATTTTATTATTTATTTTGTTTTAATCAAAAAGCCAAAATCGCAGTTAGAGCAAATGCTAATCTAAAGAGATACAAATATTGTAACAACTTAGATACATTTGAAGTGATATGGGCAGAGGAAGACATATATGTATATATATAAGTTCTATATTATAATATTTTTTTGTTTAAAAATATGATTCCTTCACTACATAAGAGTTCTCATGTTTCAAAAATGAGAGCTGAAACCATCCAAATAATTATTAAAATTAAGTTGAATTGAGGTGTTTAGTCCCTTTTAATCTTCAAGCGAAATTTTAGGAATAAGCTATCTCTTGGTTTACGTATGTTTTTAAGCATGGTTTGTTATAACATTCGTTATTGTGGGAGTGGCTAGGCGAGTCATCTTGGGTAAGTGGTCAGAGAGTTAATTCTTATCTATAGATTCATCATCTCTTCTGAGAGGTTTTTCTCAGGTTGGGTAGGGTATCTATTTCAAGGCTAATATTGGCGGTCATCCTCTAGTTAGTTCCCAGTGAGGGATATTTTTATGGCGCACCTACAAGTCGTTATGTGTTGGGAGGATTTTGTTTTATTATTGTCCATCTGATTATCTATTTATTTATTTGCTTATTCATGTGGATGTTTTATATACAAACCGTATTGCATTGAATTTCAATTTGTTTTTTGATGACTACAGAAAGGGTTTTTCCTATTTAATGACTTGGCTAAGCTTTTAAGACTTTTATTAAACTATGGGATTTTTTTTTTTATGCTAATTATTTAATGCAAAAATTTGTTGATGTCGGCAAAAAACCGTTAACTCCTGCCTATGGTTTAATAATCTTTCATTATTTAGAAACTTAATGATGTGTAGTTTTTCATGTAAGCATAAAGGGCATGGGTCATCCCAGGTTTTACAAGTTTTTGTTCTATTTACTATTTTCCATTTTACTTTTGGTGTTTTATTCGTTTCTTTTAGATGCCAGAAATATTGGGATAGAGATGTCTGATTTCTATTTTGAATATTGCTGAAGAAGCTCTTGTGTTGCCTCCATCTAATTTTAAATTTATTCTTCATTGACCCTATGTATATCCTATTAGGACTCTCAATGGATGAGATAGTGCATTGGCATACCACGGATTTTGTGAAGCATTTATTTTCCAACGGGCAGTCTTTAGGGTTTCTACAATCACATAATTTTTTGTTATTTTTATCTAATTTTAGTTTATGAGTTTTATTACTGTTTTGGCATGCATGTTTTTCTAGAATTTTCTTATTATGTCTTTTTATGATTCTTTCTACATTTTCAGTTCAGCTGTAACTCAATTTTAAGGTGTTTTTGTTAAAGATCTCGCTAAGCTTGCTATTAGTGGGAAAGTGCTTTTCAATTAAAGCTAGGAACTTATGGCTTAGTTTGGTACTGACCATTTGGTTGTACGTAGGGCTATACCAGATGATCTTTTTTTTCCTGTTTTTCTTATTATTGGTACTATCGTTTCTATAAGTTATGTCAGGGTTTTGTATCCACTATTTTTCAGGGCTGTATTATAAAAACTACTGTGTTGTCGGAATATTTCCTTATTTGCTGAGTTCATACTGATTCTTTTCTCTATTGATGTGGGTATATGCTTAATTATAGATGGAGGGTGGTTTGACTTAGGGTGTATGTACAGAGGATTAGTATTAGGTTTTCTGTAAGGTAGGCGAACGTTGTTCGTTAAGTCTAGGGTTATGTCTAGGAAGTTTACTCTTTTTAATTTAGTGTTGACTATTGTTTTTAAATTTAGTTTTCTGAATTCATTATAAATTATCTTTCTAATTTTCTCTGTTTTGAAATTTGTGGAGCTCCTCACTACCATGAGCCTGTCATCTCTGTATAGCCCGATGGCCCTAATGTCTAGTTCATGGTGGGCGGTTAGATTGTACATGGTCCGAAGATTCTGCAGAGTCTAGAGATCCCATGGTGATGTCAAAATTGTCATTAGCGTTTTTAATCCACTGGTCCCCATTATGGATGAGGACAGATTTCTTTGCACTGAGAATTATGGTTGTTTCTTCCTTAGCTAAGTCAGAATATATTGTAGAAAACTCCAGGGCAGTCGTGAAGAGGTCTTTTGATATTGACTGGTAGTAATCGACAATATCAAACTGAATTAGGGTGCAGTCGGGCTTACTGTCGATGTTGGTAAACCAGTTTATGACTTCTTTGGTGTTAATCCAGAGTGTTAATCCAAGGTGCTTTTTAATTTGGCTAGTGATCCTTTCCAAGATTTTTTTGCTTATCTTTCCTAGAGTCCTAACACTGATAGGATATACATAGGGTCAACGAAGAATAAATTTAAAATTAGATGGAGGCAACACAAGAGCTCCTTCAACAATATTCAAAATAGAAACCAGACATCTCTATCCCAATATTTCTGGCATCTAAAAGAAACGAATAAAACACCAAAAGTAAAATGGAAAATAGTAAATAGAACTTGTAAAACTTGGGATGATCCATGTCCTTTATGCCTACATGAAAAACTACACATCATTAAGTTTCTAAATAATGAAAAATTATTAAACCATAGGCAGGAGTTAACAGTTTTTGCCGACATCAACAAATTTTAGCATTAGATAATTAGCATAAAAAAAAAATCCCATAGTTTAATAAAAGTCTTAAAAGCTTAGCCAAGTCATTAAATAGGAAAAACCCTTTCTGTAGTCATCAAAAAACAAATTGAAATTCAATGCAATACGGTTTGTATATAAAACATCCACATGAATAAGCAAATAAATAAATAGATAATCAGATGGACAATAATAAAACAAAATCCTCCCAACACATAACGACTTGTAGGCGTGCCATAAAAATATCCCTCACTGGGAACTAACGAGAGGATGACCGCCAATATTAGCCTTGAAATAGATACCCTACCCAACCTGAGAAAAACCTCTCAGAAGAGATGATGAATCTATAGATAAGAATTAACCCTCTGACCTCTTAACCAAGATGACTCGCCTAGCCACTCCCACAATAGTGAATGTTATAATGAACCATACTTAAAAACACATGTAAACCAAGAGATAGCTTATTCCTAAAATTTCGCTTGAAGATGAAACGGGATTAAACACCTCAATTCAACTTATTTTTAATAATTATTTGGATGGTTTCAGCTCTCATTTTTGAAACATGAGAACTCTTATGTAGCAAAGGAATCATATTTTTAAACAAAAAAATATTATAATATAAGCTCTACTTCTGTATGGAGCACTGTCTTATAAATAAAAACAAAAATACTAAGGAATTCCGGATTATGCACCCAATGTGTTCTTTTCTATTTTCTGCATACCTGCGCACTTATACTTATATATAATTTCTATATATATATTTTATATATGTGCGGTACTTATTGTAAAGGGCTCAATATCAGTGACAGAGTTAACATATTTAGTTGAGTGGATATGAGTTTGTAACCCAGGGTTTCACATTTATGCGACCCTCAGAAAAACAAGTACAAATTCAATAAGTGTAATTAATGGAAGTGGTAGTAAATTCCTTCTTTAGTTCAGGTAAACATTTAAAGCTCAAAATACTTATAACCTGTTTGTCTCTAAATTTCCCAGAAATGTCTTTATTCAAATATGTAACCTCTATAAAAACTTTTTAACAATCATATATGATTATACTTCAAGAAAAACTATCTTCTGTAAGTTTGGCTGGTTACTTGGGAAATTGGGAATTACTTGCCCCCTTTCCTTCTCCAAGAATCATGTTGCAGGTATTACTGGGCTCTATATCACCAGTTGCAGATTATATTCTGTTTTTATTAAGAACTGAGTGCAGTGAATTACCACTACATACATACATCACAGAACTGGTATAAATAGCTGAAGCTGAAGTTGAATGTGAAAAACTAAATGCGGAAATCAAGCTGATAAAATTTGGTCTCTGCACATAGGGACAGACATAAATTTTCTGGCAAGAATAAATAAAAATTTCAAATAAATACAATCTCAATTTCTAACCAATCAGAGGCTTTCTTGCTTCTTTTGTTAATTTAGAAAATCATTCTGTATGATCCAGTTTGGATGCGGAATAATGATTTTTGTTATAACTGTAATTTGTTATTAAAACTCTCCATGGCTGCATGTTGACCTGGATCTCATTCCACAAGACCTGACACACATGCCATTACAGCATATTATTTGTTCATTTATTTCTTTATTACTAGTTCTGTTTTAATATAAAAGACTGAAAATAAAATCCATTGTACTATTTTTCAAAAATAAAATTAATTATATACAAAGATACGAGTAAATAATCATGGGAGAGTGGAGTGCCAAGGTAATCATTTGTCCAATCTTCCTTATTTATCATTGAAGTGGACCAGTGATAAGATCATAGTTCAGGAAATTGATGGTGGGCCAGAATGCTGGGAAAAATGGATTCATCCTTTTCCCTAGGACATCAGTAACTAGGTTGTATAATCACACTCAACCAGGACTGAAACTGAATTTAGTGATTTCATCTTTTGAGTAATGATATTATATGACCTTAAAATTCATCTGTGTAGTAATTTTGATTTAAAAATAATATAAGGATGTGCAGGTGGTATAATGATTATTGACACTGAAAATAGGAATGGCAGGCCAATTGGCCAAGCTCACTTTACATTAATAGTGTTTAAACTTAGACTTAGAAGTAAATTTGCCATGAAGTTTGTTCTTTAGACTTTAAATTTTTAAAAGAATACAAAAATAGCAAAAATTTCTAAATTTGAATTATATGTAAAACATTTGAGTTTCATATATATATATATATATATATATATATATATATATATATATATATATATACAAACTAAATATTGACTATTGTTAAAAAACGTGATTTAATTTATCTTGAACATATTTTACATTTCTGTTCTTGTAAGTGAATTAAAATACTTTCCCAATGTCCTTGTTTTTTGTTGTTGGTTATTATTTTTGTTTTATTTATTATTTTCCACTTCAGATACAGTCTGATAAAATCAGTCTCCTTCAGCAAATTGTGAAATTAATGTAAGGACAATACTTGAAAATATACAAAAAGAAAGAGAACCAGAGACAAAAATAACCACTATGGCAAAAATAACTCAATGCTGTAAAGTGTCCAGTGATCATTATAATAGAAGTGATTTTCTTATGAAGGTGACAATCATGGCAAAGATGTGAATTTTGTGTCAAGAGAATGTGACCTTTTCAGCAAGTGACCACCTTAGTAACAGTTACTAATATAATAAAATTTACTATCTAACTGGTAAAGCGACTGTTTAGGTTAGTGGAAAAGTTAAAAGAGGAAAGAAGAAAAAGAAACTTACGTGGAAAAATCCACATTCATCATTATATATATATATATATATATATATATATATATATATATATATATATATATATAACAAGTCAATTAAATTACATTTTATCATTGTTTTTTATTTTTGTCTTTAAATTTATATTTATTTTATAAGGCCTCAAGAATAGACATTGTTCTTACATTATTTCCTTTAAAAATTGCAACAGAAAAATATCTATAATATGAATTTTTGTATTTTCCTTTTTGACCAACTATACTGTGTGTATATGTGTGTGTCAGAATTATCTTTAGAAGAACTGAGCAGATGATAACTACCTGTATTTGCAAGAATTGCTGATGCTGGAGAAACAGTAGAGAGACTCTCTGGCTCTCTTAGGTTTTCGGCCTCTAAACATATTGGAGCAGACTTTGTAACCGGACTAGTTGTATGGCTATTGTTGGTAGTGGCCGTCAAATGGCAAGAGTTGGCGGAATCATTGTTATTATTACTGGGGTATCGCTTAGTTCGTTTTTTCTTCAGAAAGTGAGCAAAACCTCTCTTCCAGGTAGAAGATTTAACAGCAGCTTTCTTCTGTTCATGGGTTGGTTCAAAATTTATAGAGTTCTTCATAGCTTTCTGAAATTGAAAAAAAGAGAGAAATCAAGAAAAAGAGAAAAGCATTTGACAGCAAAGTTTTGTGAAGAAGTAGATAGAGAGATAGATATATAGAGGGAAAGAGAGAGTGAGTTTGTGAGTGAGTGAGTGAGTGAGTGAAAGAAAGAAATAGAGCGAGATAAAGAAATAGAAAGAAAAAAGAAAAACAATTTGACTTTTTAAAATTCTGTCATTCATATATATTTCCCTCAGTATAGAGGAACAAAATATTTAAAAAGAACGTAAAAAAAATGGTAAGAATTGAGACAAGCACAGCAGTTGTAGTAGCTATAGCAGTAGCAGCAGTAATAGTTGTAAAACTAATAATAAAATAACAGTAGTTGCATAACTAATTGCATAATTTTTAGGTTAATGAATGACTTAGAACTTTGGAGATTTTTTTTCTTTTCATTCACATCCAGACATCCAGACATGCATACATATATATATATATATATATGTATATATATATATATATATATATATATAGTTATGCATGTATGTAGAAGACGTGCTTTTCAGTTTAAGTGTTTTATTAGTGTTTGTTTTTTCTGATTTTGTTTAGAGATAGATAGAGAGAGAGAGAGAGAAAAAATATATATACATATTCTGAGGTAAAAATAAAGCAACGTGCACTTAAGAAAAACACCACTGAAAAATACGCAGGAGACAACAACCAAAATTGAATAACAATGACAACAAGTCAAATACTTCCTTTGCTATTTACCTGCTCTAAAAGGCCTGATGGTGCTAATGGTGGCAAGAAAAGATAAAAATCAAATTGGCAAAACACAAACAATTTTAGAAAGAAAGAAAGAAGGAAAGAAAGATAGCAATTGAATTTCAAATGATACACATTCAAGTGAAATAAAGAAAACTATATACGTGCGTGTGTATAGAAGAGTGAATGTGTATGTGTGCACGTACTTGGATGTTGTATCCGTTTAGCAGTATTTTTATGTGTGATTTTATTAATGACATTGAATATTATGTATTTTGTATATATCATTATATTTAGGTTCTAAAATGGGAGCAAAAGGATTCCTTGTTAAGTATTTTTGTTGCGTTTTTTAGAAACTAGTGATATCATTATGAACTATATCAAAATTAATTCATGATAATGATATCAATGTTTGCAACTATATGTATCCATGTGTGTGTTTTCAGTGTGTGTCTATGTATGAAAGTACCAATACACACACACATATATATGTAAATATACATAAGGCAAAGAAATATACACAATTTATGGGACAGTCACCATATTTTTAAGCCATAAGCAATGACAAGAAATAATACAGAGACAGTTTTATAAGCAAACAGACATCATATAAATATTACTTCTTGCATGAGGCTTTATGAAAATTTATTGATGTTTTAACTTTAAAACATTATTATATGCATAAATTAATAAAAGCTCATGCAGACTCATGAATATTTCTAATGAATTTGCATTTATAAATTCTCAAATTTAATTTTCCACCAATGGGATAATATTTATTTTAACTAGATTACTTGCTTATTAAATGGATTTTCAGATATACCAATTATTTCTTGTTTGTCTAAACTAATCTCATTTTATTGTGTTTAAATTCAAATCTTGCTCTATTTTGTTTACATTTGATTAGAAATAATATAATAGTATAATTTTGGCTGTGTTTGCAAGTTTCATTTCCCAATAAAAGTACAATATTTGTTTTCATTATTATAACAAAATTTCCTTTTAACAATGTTAATCAATTAGGCATGAAAGATACTTAATATGTATTATCTAAATGTTTTATGTGTATATCAGGTGCCCTTAACCCTCTTTTAGTATCTCTTTATTAAAAATCTATTATAAGCTAAAATCAAAGGAAAATTTTAAAGGACACATAGATAAAAATCTAATTTTCAAACTTGCAATGTAATAAACACTAGTTTTGTGTAAGATTTTAATATGAGTTTCTCAGTTTTTCTTTGACTTGGCTCATTATTTTTTCTTTTTATTAAATGCTAATTATTTTCTTTTAGGTATATGCATACATGTATGACATACCTATAAATTCAGTATTGAAATTTATTATACACTGATTTATAAATCTCCTGTTCTTGATTGTTATTATCATGATTCAGCTGTTATATGCTTTAACTTCCTTGTTGTTCACCTTCTAGGAATTTCAAACTGAACCCTTTAATTCATCCATAGGGTTAGACTATTCTAATTCCTCAGACCAGGAATTTTTTTGTATCAGTTAATTTAAAAAATATTACAAACTATAATAGATACCTGAAGAAGCCTGGAGAGTACAAGGGCCAAAATGTTGTGACAATAATATCTAAGATGACAAAATTAGTCTGTGTAAATTAGTGTAAAATAAAATACCATTTGGTATTTTCCATCTGGTAATGTATACACTGATGGAAAATAAATGTGTAACATCTTGAATATGTGTTTCAGTTCACTTAATATTAAATGTACAGGTGATATAGCTGGATGATTACATATTCAAATCAATACATGCTAGGTTTCAAAATAAGGGCTCTATCAAAAATACTCAGCAAGGGTTGTAGATGGGTTAACTGAACAAGTCAATCATTACCCCATCATATCTCAAACATGTTCAGTAGGAAATAGGTCATACTAATCAGGAAAGTTGTCAAACAAATTGCAGAGTATGTTTATCTAAGTTTTATCCTGTTGGAACAACAAATCACCATCTTCCTGCAAGAATGGTAGCAGAATAGGTTGAACAATATTTTGTATAGGCATGGTGCTGCCAAATATTTTCTCCAGAAGCAAGAAAGATGAGCAAGAGTTATAATTTATGGTACCCCATACCATGATGTCAGACATTGAACCTATAAATTGCAGATAAATACACTTTAGATGTCACTCTTCCTGCCTACATTGCATATAAAAATTACTATTATAAAATTAGAACTTGCTTTCCTCACTGAATACTATACATTTCATGTGATCATTGCTGCAGACATTGTGTAGTGTATCATTACTATCCTTACAATCTGTTGGCAATTGTCTGGACTACATGTTCATCAAGAACCTAGTCTATGGGTATAGAAATGTTCATTTGGCAACTGCTGAGGTATATCCACCAAAGAGTAACATCCAACATGAGTAGTAATTCTTCAAAAGGATCATGTAACCTTTTGAAGACCCTCAATCTGAAATGGATCCAATTGAACAAAAGGAGCAGATGAGCATCTCATATGATAGCTGTTTGCACTGGACACACCACACTAAATCTTATCACAGCATGAGCCACTGTCTAAAGCTCATATACATACAATGAACTGGTATGCATGTTACTACATCACAAAATAGGCAAAGACTTTGAAAATTTTATCAGAATATCTATTACCCACTAGCATGCACAAATCAAAATTAGCATAATCCTATAGGCTGTTACAATTTTATTTTATGTATCAAATTTAGTGTGGCACATTCAATGAATACTTACAAATATTTCAAGTTAACTACAATGGTTTGTATGACAAGAGTGGCACTCAATAAAAACTCACTATAATGTTACATTAGCAATAGTCTTGAGACTGACATGTTAATAACTTCTTGAATGCAATTAGAATTATATATATATATATATATATATATCAAAACAATTTTGATTAAAGAGAACCTTTCCTTGCACTGCATGCTGTAGAGTATTTTGGTATTATCTACTAATATTTATTTCATGTTCATAGTTGTATTTTGGCCCTTCATGATATGCTGGTGGATGTGTGCATTAATTGCACTGAGTTTCAACAAGTGGCAGGTCAATCTACAAGAGAGTGTGGTACATGTGTCCCAAATGTAAGTATTTAATGTTGTTTTTTGATTATAAGTGTTGAAGAAGCAATCACCTAGGGGACATGAGAGTTCATAGACAACATTATTTTTACATAGGGGAGATTTATGAGGGCTGATGTTGTTGGCAATAATTAAATTAGATGTTTTAAATGTTTTGTAGTAGATGATAAATCTTAGGTATTTGTTAGGATCACTGACTGATATGTACCACAGAATTATGTTTTTAATTGTTTTTCATGCTGTTTATAATTAGGATGCATTTGGTTATGATAAAGTTATGAATAAGTTAATGGTGTGTTTATTTTTTGCATCAATTTTTTCTAAATTTTGTTAAAGCTAATTTTATTTCTTCATCAATGATGTTGTTAGGGAAATTATTGTTGATTAGGGTTTGTTTAATGTTGCAAAGTTCCTTATAAAATAATATGTCTGTAGAAGAGATAACTTTGGCTCACTAAATCATTTTTTTATAATTTTTTATTATTTTGTATCTGTGAGGCTATTCACTTTTGTAGTTAAATAAACATGAGTTTCTACTAGTGTTTTTTTTTTGTAAAGAGAAGTGGTAAAATTATGGTTATTGGCATCAATTAAGATGTCAACAAAATGTTGGTTCATTTTAATCAAATCTGTTTGGATGAATACTTGCTGCCTAAATATATCTTATTCAAATGTACGTATACATGCAATAAGGTATTCCAAATTTCCAGGAACCAGTTCTATAAAGGCAGGTAATCTTTAGGAACCTATTCTGCTTATTTTCTTTTCAATCTGAGAAACAAATCACTTTATAGTATTGAAAAGAATTAAACCATTTTGATAATAAAAACATTTATTTTTAAGACATTTCCAGATTGAAATTCTACTGGCATCATATTTCTGCTCTGGAATATGATACTTTTTATCAAATTTATGACTAGAAGATATGTCACATTTTTAACTTCAAGATGATTTCTTTTGTAAGAATTTATTATGTTCATTACAGAAAAAACCCTTAATGGTATTAATTATATTTTTACCTATTGTACATAGGTTATTAATATATAATATTATTTTCAGATAATCTAACAGCCAGTTTGCTAAGCTTTTTTAATTTTAAGAATTGGTTGCTAAATGGATACCACCACTGTACATATATATGTTTATGTATATAGCAAGTTTGTATTATGTTGTCTATGCCATTATTGTCTTTTATTCCAGTTGCAAATTTCAGTCTGAAACTGAGAGCTATAGTGAAAAGTTTTACACTTGATGCATTGTGGATGAAATTTGGTCATCCTATTTGCACATAGGAATTGTAATTTTTTGATGAAGTCAGTTTATTTGCCCAATATTTCCTTGAAAGTTTTCCTTATGCAAGCTATTAGCTTCCAAGTTTGAGAGGATATTTTCCTGTCATATTTTTAGTCCAATTATTCTTATTTTTTCAAGCGCTCCATCTTCATTCTGTTTGAGTTCTTTGGCAGAGGAAATAAGGTAGTCTTAGACATATTTTGAGAAAATTTGATATGATGTTCTTAGTATATTATGTATCACTTCTCATTTAATAATTGTTTTTAGAAACAAAAAAAGATTAGCCTCCTTATGAGTTCTCCAATCAGCATTGTTTTAATCTGTTTCTTTTTAGAATTCTCATCTAACCCATTTCATAACATCTTGCCCAAAAATGCTGAATATTTTTGATATAAAGATAATTATGATTTATCAACACAAACCAAATTACTACATGTTATAAATAAACTAAATGAATTTACTATTGAATTGAATTCACATATGAAAAAGAAATGTGTGTGTGTGTGTTTGCATGTGTGTGTATGCATATGACTTCAATAAATATTTGATATTTAACAAAAACATCCTATAACTCAATTTACTATAAATTACAGCAAAAGAAATAACTGTCAAATAGGATTGAAATACAGATGTCTCATTTCAAACATTAGCCTTCTTATTATACAATTTACTCTTACAAAAATAAAAACCAGCATATCTCATTCAAGTTGTCTTTGGCTAGCAGAAAAGTGTTTTGTTTTGTATCTGTGTCTGTATACATGCAGTGACATGACAAACTGAAAAGAACCCCTGTTGTAAGGTCACAGATATAGTAGCATGCCAAAATCAGCCAAACAATTTGAGTTACTATAGCAGAGCAAATGGAAGAAAACAACTTAAACCACTTAATACTCAGCAGATAAAGTAATGGCTTATTGAAGTTGTGGACAGACTGAAACTTTTCAGACTGCTATGATACAATGGACCTCAGGATGATTCAGATTGATAATAGAAGCATATGTGTGGTTAAATGTTTATTTACATTTGGAACCCATTACAATAGTGGAGATAGAGAGTGGGCTTTCTAAGGGTAGTTAATACCTAAAAACACTAAAGAGCTAAGAGAAACATTTAGCTTTGCATCTAAGAGTCTCAACATGCTAATACATCTCCCTCCTATAAAGTTAAGTAGGGAGGATATTATGGCATATTCATGGATTATTCATCAGCCTCTGTGGTACTTTCACAGGCTGTCCAGAGTGATGCAGTGCTGAGTGTGGCTCAGTTCTTTCTGTGTATGGTTCAGCATGAGTGAGTGGGGCTTGTGCAGTAGACACTGATGTCAGGGTTGGGGAGTTGATACACGGATTAACTTTAATATGTGCTATGTTGACATTGAGTGCTGGCAGGTAGCCATGTCTACTGCCCCACAGGCTTTTTGTCAAGTTAACTCTTGCAGGCCTTAAGAATTGCTTGTTCCTGCAATGGATGCTACCATCTACGGATTCAACCATATATGACCTTGGTTCCCCAGTGGTCTGTTTCACAATTCCAGATCCTTATAATTTGGTTTTCTCATCCTAAATGTGAACTTGTTGACCTACATGCAAAAGTGGATGCTGGTGACTATTCCATTAATTATGGCTATCTTTTGTCTTGTCCTTATTCTGTTGCTTTGTGTCTCTGGTTAGATCATCTCCAAGTGCTTGTGGTGTTCAAATGGGCCTTCCATTAAGTAATTCAGCTGGGGATTTGAGATTAGTTGAAATTGGCATTGCCCTGTATGACATCATTGTCAAATAACAATCAGTGCCAATTTGCCATGCTTTCAGAAGTAGCTTTTTGCATATGCCAATCATCCTCTCTGTGAAACCATTTGACTGAAGGTAATGTGATGATGATGATGTATATTTGAAATTGAAATTCACTGGAAAACTGACAAATTCCTTACTTGTATATTGCAGCTCATTGCCACTGTAGACCACTTCAGGAATGCCTTTCTCCTCAAATAGTAGTTTCATTTGTTTGATTAGTGTAGCAGATGTGGTAAAATGCTGGCACCATATGAATGTGCTTTGGCTATACAAGTTAGCCACTAGAAGATATTTGTTCCTTTCCATTGTGCAGAGATCTGTATTGATATACTACCATAGATAAGAAGGGTTTTCATACTTGTGCGGAGTTTCTTGTTGAGTGCTTGATTGATATCTTAGTTTATTCCTACTCAGAAAACAGCAGTTTGAACTATGAGATGTGTTTTCTTTACTCCCTGGTGTGATACATGTGGTTGTTGTAAGATATTGTATTTTAGTGAAGTGATTACAATAATTTTATTGCTCTTGAGTAGGACTCCATCTTGAATTCCAATTTCATCCCTGAAATTCCAGTATGGAAGTAAACAACTTGGGCAGCATATTGATGAGTTCTTTTGGAGAAGAATCCTTTGTAGTTTCCACCTTAATGTCTTGTATGTGTTGGTGAAAAATTAAGGTGTGTATTCATTATATGAATGTTGAAATCAATGTGTCTGATGTGTCTGCCTGGTCTTGGTGACAGTCTTGATAAACAGTCAGCTATTGGAACTGCTTTTCCTGCACTGTATGTCACTGCAAAGTCATATCCCTGAACTTTTACCAGCATTCTTGCCAGCCATGGTGGTGCTTGTGTCAGGTTCTTGAGTGCAATTGAACCCATTAGTTTGTTGTCAGTCTGGATCATTACTTTGTGAACTCATAATGAGGTAATCTCTCAAGACCAAAAATGACTGCAAGCATCTCCTGTTCAATGTTTGAGTATAGTGTTTCTGGTCCTGAGAGAGTCTTCCTTGTGAAGGCAACTGGCATGTCATTCTGCAAGTCTAGCAGTTGAAGCATTAGGGACTTTGGGTTGAAGTATCTTGGTACTGCTGTTTTTTTTTTATTTCTTCTTTGATACTTTCAAACAATATTTACTGCTGGGATGACCAGATGCTCTTAAACAACAGGTCAGAAAGTAGTTTGCTCAGCTCTGTAAGAAGGGGTGAGAACTTGTTGTGATAGTAAACTAGTCCCAGAAAGCTGGATAGCTGTTTCTCATCCTCAAGTGTTTGCATTTGTGTGATTCCTTCAACCTTTTTTTGGTTTAGTTTTATACCTTCCTTGGATATGATGTGACTGAAGAATGTGGTGCATGTTACAAGCTTGTCAAGGTTGATGTTTATAGTCCTTTTCCCTGGCTCTTTGAAGGAGTTCATCTAGCATTTAGTTATGGTCACTACCATCTTCTTTATACGGAGACACAATCATGTCATCACTTATGAAGAGAACATTCTTGATGTCCCCAAAGTTCTCAAACATGGCTTGTTGAAATTCATTTTGAGAACTTTTAACCACTATTGAGTATCTGTTAAACATGTCCATGCCAAATGGGGTGATGAATGTTGTTAGTTCCCCTGATTTTTTTGTTTAGCTTCATCTGCCAAAAAACCCAACTTGATATCCCCTATGGTGAACCATTTTGCACTCTGTAGTTTTGAAACAACATCCCTGAATATAAGGGTCACAAAATGAGGTCACAGTATGGTTTTGTTTAGGTCTCTGGGGTTTAGAAAGAACCTGACTGACTGTGACAATCCTATACAAACACTTCTGAATTAAAGCTCACTAAATCCAGGGAGATTTGGTTATAGTGAACTTTCTTTCTCTGTCTTTGACTATTACCTTCTCTCTCTGTGGCAAGCTAAAAGCAGTCAGGTGAAAGACCATGGAGTCTAAAAGAGTGAATCCTAGCAACCATGTCACATGGATGCTAAAAGTCATCTGACTCAATATTCCAAATTGCGTGTGAAAGAAATGCGACAAGTTGGGGCAATGAAACTTGATGAGACTGGACCATCCATGAAATCATCATGCAAATGGATTCACCAAAATGAAGAGAACAGATTCTATCCCCAACTCACATAAACTTCCAGTTAAGAGAACACTTCTGTAACCAAATGAGCCTACCCAAAATTCAGTGGTGTCAGTAATTATCAACACAATAAAGATCATTTCTAAATGGAAAGAAATCAACCTTATGCAAAAGAAGCATATAAGGAGAAATGAGCACCGCTCATGGTTGAATACTGTCAATGGAAAAGCAGAAAAAGAATAACCTAATGATAGAATATTTTTGCACATGTGAAGAGAAAACAAAAGACAAAACTCTGAAAATATAAAAATTACTTCCACAAGAAAATAAGACATTAAAAATGTTATTTCCACATTAAAAATAAAACGTTATTATATAAAAAGAACTGAAAAAAGTAAAAGAGAAAGGAGAAAGCTATAATGAGACAGAGAGAGAAAAAAAGAAATAAGAGAAAAAATGTATTTGATTTCAATCAACTGAAAAAGCTAAGTGTTTTTTTTGTACTCATATCATCCACACTGCATACATATTTTACATTCAGATATTCTTTATTTTAAGTGTATTATTAAAATTTTGTTGCACTTTACATTTGTGCTTGTGGTTTGTCTCTGTTGGTTTTCTATTCTTCATGTGTTTTTGACCCTGTAAGAGAAATACTCTATCATAATGGAATCAAAGTCATATCCTTGGCAACTGAGCCACTTTATTTTTTTTGTTTTGTTTTCATTTTTTTCTTATTTATGTTGTGACTCTCATGGGTCATAACATTGACCCATTGGCTTTGGTAACACAAACTAATGAGCTAACCCATGAGGTTGGTCTCATTACTGGGATTATGGTGCCCATTATCACCAGTGAATCTGGCTCACTTTTGAATTTGGTCTTTAAGATAACAGGAACCACTGGGGCTATTGTTGGGTCTACTTTTATAGAATACTATACTAGCAGACATCCAATGCCATCAGACACTTTCAGACTTGTTTTCAGAGGAATAGTTTTTTCTTCTAAACTGCTTCTGGTGTCAGGGTAGTATTTCCTTTGTTCCTCATTAGGTGAAATCTTCCTTGATTGCAAAGTTGAGAGCCACTAGTCCCAACTCTGGATGTATGCAACCCCAGCAGAATTGGCCTCTAGATTTTGATTTGAGTGGTATGTCTTTCAATTGTCTGAAGATACTAGAGGATACCAGGCTGCTCATAGTTCAAGTGTCAATTTTTGCATTGATTCTTATTTGGGCTGTTTTGCTGCCTATTCTTAACTTTGCACCGACTTCTGTTGCACCTAAGTGTATGTTGTGTCTTGTGTTTTGATGTTCTGCAGCTATTGAATAAAAATGAGCCTCCCCATTAATAGACTCATCTTTGATATTATTATTATTGCATGAACATTTCTGCTTTTATGCCTGTTGCTGGAATATCTAGGTTTTTTTTTTTTTTTTGGTATGTTTTACTCTTTGATGGGCATTCTCCCTTGTAGTCTCTACCACAGAGTCTGCAGGTCATGATTTGTTTGCACCGCATGTGCATTGACCATCTTCTCTGGAATATGGAACACCTCCACCTGTTTTTTGGTTGCCTCTTCCACTTTTACAATGTGTAGAGCCATTGCAATAATCAGATCCTTACCTTCTTTCAATAATGATTTTTGGGTCAATTTGAGGTACATCCTAAATATGAATAGATTCACTAAATTTGATTCTTCAACTATGCGGTCATAATCACACTGTTTTATTATCTGTCTTTTGAGGAAGGCATAGGCTGGTTTATTTGCCTCTTGGTTGCATTGCATCAGTTCGTATGTAGATACTCAGAAATTAGATTGTGGGCTCACACAGTCCTTGAGGCATTTAATTTAGTTATCTACATTCTTTGCTTCTCTCCTTTAAAAAACAAAGGTTACACTTATCTCCTGGCCTTCTGAACTGGCCTGAAGTAAGAGATAATTTATTTTCACAGCATCTTCCACATCACAAAATGGTCCATCAAAATATGACCTGATGTAAGAAATTGTCCATTTCTTTTCTCAAATTGGGACTGAACGAATCTATCTTTGGTGTCGGCATGTGAGAAATTTCCATGATGGGGAACTGAACATTTAATTAGTAATAGAAGAAGTTACTCTTACCTTGATGATATGCATGAGCCTGTGGGTTTTCCAAACATGTGAAATATCATCCAAACTTGTCAAAATATTACTGAAAACTGTGATTATCTGGGGAAAAATACCTTGTGCCTATTTTTCACACTTGTTTCTTCATTCTGTCACAATGTTATGATACAATGACCCTCTGGGATGTCTCAGATTGATAACAAATGTAGATGTGGTTAAATATATGTTTAATTACATTCAGCAACCATTACAATAATAGGGACTGGAAGTGGATCTTATAAGGGCAATTAATACCCAGAAACACTAAAGAGCTAAGGGGAACATTTAGCTTGGTTTCTAAGAGTCTCAGCATACTAATACAGAATTTTTATACAGCAGATGAATATGAGCATTAAGGTTTTGTTTAAAAATTTGCAAAATCCACTATTGAATATGATGGATTTTTCTGTTGTGGTATTGGGAGCAGTTTGGAGAACTGATCATTCAAAGCTGCTGGAGTGTATGGTGAATATTAATTCAGAAAAATGCATATCTTTTTTGCAGAGGGGACATCTCTTAATATTCAGTGAAAACTATTTCGGCAAAGCTGTAACATTTTTATTCAGTATTGCTAAAATATTGAAGAATTACAGATAAAAAAATTAAGTATAGTCAAATCTGTTTACTAACTTGAATCTTGATGCAAATCTGGGCTAATGAAATAAAGAAGAAAACTTCTAAAAAATTTGTTTTCTCTGTTCAGTACTTCTCACTTTGATCTTACACATGTTTGCAGTTCAGACAAATCGTTTATGAGTAAAAGCTAACAAACCTGCCCATGACAAATTCACCAAATTTTAACTTGCATAATATTCTTTATCTATATTAAATAAAAATACTTTACTTTGATTTACTTTTGTCATGTATCTGTAAACAGATACAGATCAATATTTATAATTTTGTGTTGAGATGCATATTCAAAGATAATCTATCCATACAAATTATATGTATGAAGATGTTCTCAAATGCATATATTTATATATTTATGTGTATGACATATCTGTATGAAAATGGGTAGGAAACAGAAAAAAGCATAAAAATACAGTTTTTAGTATCCTAAGAAAAATCAAATTTAAAACTTGAAAAAAAAATTTGAATAAAACTTAAGAATTGCACCTGACAAAATCTAACAATATTTTAATTTGAAAGTCTAGATTTAAATTATTTTTGAATAAAAATATTCTAATTCTTATGGATATTTTGAAATAAATTATAAGATTCATTAAATCGTCAAAGGAAAAGATAATAAAAGGTTTTTAAATTCTTGGATATATGTAAGAAATATAAATTTATGTTTATTTACTCATAAACTGTCTCTGTGACAAATGGATGCATCACTGAAAGGGAGTTAAAAAAAAGAAAAAAATTGCAATCATCTTTGTAGAGCTGTTATTCATTCTTCACTTGTTGGGATACACAAAGATAACAACCATTGTAGAAGAAGAAGCTTAGACTCAACTTAAAAAACGAAAAGTAAAAGAAAGTGCAAAAAATCATATCCAAATTTCTGCAGTGTAAAAATAGAAATAATAATAATATTAAATAATAATAATAATAATAATCAGCCATCATCCTGAACACCTGATATATATATATATATGTACGTATGGGAGTGTACGTGTGTGTGTGTGTGTGTGTGTGTGTGTGTGTGCTGCCACAAAATACCTTGTAAAATTTAAGTTAAAAACTTGCAAATTATAAAAACAAGCAAATTTTAAAATAAACATGTAAAACAGATGTGCCATAATGCACATTACAAAATTTAATTACAAATATGAAATTTTTATTACGTGCTTATAGTGTTTATATGCACAAAATTCTTTAAACTTTTTTTTTTAACTTAAAGAATACATTCAAAGAATGAAAAGATTTGAAAATACAACTGAAGGACTGTGGAGGTTTTATTTTGGTTAAAATATTTTTAAAAATACTATATTAAAAGGTAGCTGTTTAATGTGAGGAAAAAGAAAGAAAAGAGAAAATGATTTTCCATGAAAATTTAAAGCTTGTCTATCAAGAAGAGCTTTAAAATTATAATTGCTAAAAATAACAATATTCAGAATTTTGTGAGGTAGCTTACCAACCAAAGTAAACTTGGTTTTGGAGTTGTTGAAAATGTTTTATTATGATTCTTTGTTTTGTGGAAGTATTTAAGAGACAACCTAAATAATCTTTTCCTATTCAAAGGTTTTTTGTGGCATTACTGTTTTCATTTTTTAATTTAACTGTTATCAAAATGAAAAAAAAATTATAAAAAATATTTCTTCTCTTCTCTACCTTATTTTGATGAAAGTTTTTCATTCATTTGTTTTCCTTTCAGCAAACATTGTCTACTACTGCTTTCTCATCTTTCACTGTATCATCAGGCTTACAGTAAAAAGATTGAATATATTTAAAATACCTTTACTGTTGCAATTGTTATAAGCAGAAATAACATCAAAGAATGAAAATATCGAAAGAAAAAAAACAGTGAAAACTGTTTTAAATGTATTTTTATATCATTCATTTGAAAAAAGTATCATATAGTTTCAGAAATTTAGAAGAGTATAGAACTCTTCATTTGAATAGTAATAATAATATTAAAAAAATCAGCTTTACCTGCATATGTTTTGATTTTGGAGGTTTATTTGTGACATCAGAACACAATGATGTCAACATCTGATAGCCTGTTTTGTTTGTGGGTCTGGGGATTTTGGACTTTCCCATATGTAAGGTATGTAAGGTATCCCCTTCTTGATCATCTGAAATGGGTAGAAATTCAAGGAAAGAGAAAAAGCAAGAAATAAGGAAGATACTGCAAATTAAACACACAGGTATTAACGTTAGCCATTAAATATATATTAAACTTTAGATTTTTTAATTTTTCTTATTTCATTTGAGTATAAGCAAACTAATACAGTTTCCAAATGTTTGCATTATCCTCTAAAACCAAGTAAATATTTACAATATATTTTAACTCTAAATCATTAGTAAGAGTTGTTTAATTCTTTTTGTAATCATGAAAGAGAAATCATTGAGAATGTTAACTTTAATAAAATATTTCCATAAAAATTCATATAAAAGAGCATTAGACAATCAAAAGGGATATCCATGAAGTGTTATTCTTCATTTTCCAGTGGAAAAAAATTATTGTATTTTCTTTTTTATTTGGGTTCTTAAATATCAGTGATTTTGGAAGTCAACATTAAAAGTGAAAATTCGTATGAAAGCAAACTTAGGTGAATCCAATTCTGTGACAATTTCAAAGCCTAGATTGGGATTTTTATGATCGGAACTTGTCAAGTATTACATACAAAAAATTTACTGGGTGCAGATTCTGAACTCACAGGGAATTAGTTATGTTTTAACTAACACTTTAATCCACCAAGCTATGTATCAATTGGACAACTGAATGGTCTAATTATTGGAGCCTTAAATCTAATGTCTATATTAAGGTGATGAGAGTGCATGCATATCCAAAGTCAAGTGGTTGAACTTTTTTGAGTGTTCTTTTTTAAGGCTCCCATGTGTGCTGAGTTTTTCAATTATCTCATCTTCCAGTATTGTTCTATGTATATAATAGTATTCTGACATAACTCCACAGGAGTTAATGATCACCCTCTATATATGATCAGCCATGTCTGACTTAAATAACTCACCCAGTACTACAGCAATTTGATACTTCTCTACACTTTCTATTAGGTAACAGCTGGTCTCTGAATTTCATTATTTGCCACAATTATATAGGATGGAATACACACACAGTTCTTGGTCATGTTTTCTTTGGAGGGGGTTTGGTTTTAGAGAGATATCTCTATCTTATAGTAGACAATCCATGGCAGATTGATTGTTTTATTGTAAACCTTAACTATTCCCTTCTTGTTTGTGGAAGCTGATGTCATGCTTACAAGAAAGTTGCTATCCAGCAGTGTGTTTCTAATACTGATCATCGCTTGTTGGCATGTGTCTGATTTAACATTTTTGTATTTGGTCTGATGGTGTAGAAAATCCCTTTCTTTACAGCATAGATGGTGGGAATTATTGTCCAGTGAATAGTAATAATACAGTGCTTATATCTATCTATCTATCTATCTATCTATATATATATTTCATCCTCTTTGGATTTACCAATTCGGTTTACCAAGTTCCTTATAACTTAATATATATATATATATATATATATATATATATATATATATATATATATATATATATATATATGTATGTATGTATTAATTAGTACATATATGCGTGCCTACATTTTTTGGCATATTTAGTATTGCTGGGTAGTATTCCCAGTTCATCAGGCACAGGGTCTATGTTGCTGGAAGTAAACAAATGGGAGTTTCGCTGCTACGTAGTGTATAAAAAATAAAGTTGCACAGGAGTGTGCTAAATGCGATGCTGGTTGTTTACATTTCTTGGAAAAAATTAGCGAAATATGAGGGGTGTAAAAAAGTGTGAGGGAAAGAAAAGTTAATTACTAATTTAAAATTTGAAAATTAAAGACATTGGGTTCGCGTGGTCAGTAAATCATTATGGGTTAAAGGGAGGTAAAAAATGACTGGTGATAAAAATAGAAAAAAATGTGTGGAAATGTAGGTGGCTATGGTTTAGGGGAGCCTAAACAAGTGGCTCATAGAAGTATCACTGCTATGTAATGTAAGAAATAAAGTTGCACTGAGATGTGTTAGGTGCGATGCTGGTGATTTACATTTTTCTCAAAAAATTAGCAGAATATGAGTTGGGTAAGAAAATTTGAAATTTTAAGTTTAAGATGTAGTCGGTAAACTGCTATATTTAGGAGGTGGGTAAGAAATGGCTGAAGGTCGAAATAGGAAAAAGTGTGGAGTAGGGGATGGCTGTGGTTGGGGGACCTATATTCTAATAAGGTGGGTCAGGTGTGTGGGGGGAAAATTGGAATTAGGTTTCCAATATTTTACGATTTCTTATGTCTACATATTATCATTATTAGTTCAGTCCGTTACATGACTGACCAATTCAGTAGGCCTGGTTTTTGAGGATAAATCTTTTCTCTAATAGACATAGGTTGCATCATGATTGTGGAGTTGCTTAAGCTTACTATAAGGCATGAACACTCCTCTAGGGAAGTCAAACATGGTACACATACGTGTTCTGATGTAATAATTAATCTTTGCCCTGTATAACCACATTGAGCACTATTATGTTTACATCTCATGCATAAATTTAGCAAAAATTTATTTGCTTCGCTACGTAATATAGTTATAAGATGTGCTATATTTATAGGATAAAGTGCTCAATATCAGAGATATAGCATATGTAAATATAAAAGTGAACATAGAAGACAACACTTAGAGGCGACAGTCTGTTTCATGCTATATGCAATCGTCAGGCCATATATATATATATATATATATTGAGCATATATATATATATATATATATATATATATATATGTTTTGAACAATAAAAAATATAAAAAAATTAAAATTTTCAGACAGACTGGGTTGTATATTAACATTTATTTGTTTTATTGTTTCAGTTAGGTTCCTCGACTAGTTTTGGCCAGCATCAGGAGAAAAAAATCCCTGCTTGTTAGTAGCAGTGAACTACAGAGTATGGGTTCAAGATATATATATATATATATATATATATATATATATATATATATATATATATATATATATTGAACCCATACACTGTGCAAGGAAGGCCAGTTGATTTTTTTTTTTTCATTGAAAACTGTTTGGAAGATCTTATTGAGTTCACATAGTCCAACAATATTTGCACATTGAAGAAAATTGGAGGTTACAATAGCAGTAATGTTGTGAATATGGTAACCAAGATGCACATGTTGGTTGGAATAGCAAGAAATATAATATTATATAATATATAATTGGCAGCTATAGCAAGTGAAAAAGGATCTAACCCTAAAAACTGAAAGGAATCTGTAACAGATCCTAAATAAGAACAAAGACAACATCAGACTGAATAAGTATAGACAGCTGACTCAACGTTACACCAAGCTGCTACATATGTATGATCTCCCTAAGATTCACAAAGTTGGTATTTCATTGATACCTATAGTTAGCTGCAAGGGCTTGGCATGCCACCTACTGAGGAACTCTAAATACTTTGTGAAATTTATCTGAGGGGCTTCCATCCATAACAATAAAATAGAAAGCTTGGATGTGGTGAGCCTGTTCACCAGAGTTCCTATAGATTGACAGACCCCTCCCTTGGAGGATACATAAACATTCCAATAAAAATCTGATGGAAATGTCTGCATGCAGATAACATTCTTCCATCTAGAGTCTGACATATACCAACAGGTGGAAAGCTTGGCTATGGGTTTATTCTTGTCACCATTGATGGTGAATATATACATGGAATACTTTGAAGAAATGGCTTTAGGAACAGACCACCATACTCTGGCCACACAGGAATATGTACAAATACTGCTAGACCATGTGAACTCAATAAGACTTTTGAGCCAGTTCACAATGAAAAAAGGAAAAAGTAATCAGCTTGCTTTCCTGAGTGTACTAATAACTTATACAGAGATGGGCTTAAAATATCTGTATATCACAAGCCAAACTTCACTGGATAATACCACTCCAATTTCCACCATCCATACATTGTTAAGAAAAGGATTGTCTGATGCCTATAACACTGTGCAAAAATCATAAGTGTCAGTAGGTACATATACCAAGAGGAAATGATCAGCATCAAGCATACTCTTCAGAATAACACCCCTACCTGCAAATATAACATCAGTGTCTGCAGGGGGAGACAGAAGATTGCTACAATCTGTTTGCCTTACATCAAGTGCTTATCATAAAAAAGAATTATACAACATGAGGACAATATTTAGAAGCAATTTCACTCTATGGAGAACCTCTGTTGAGTGAAGCCTAACATGAGAGAGAACATGACCAAGAACTGTGTGGACTCGCAGTTGTGACAAAGAATATAAAAGTGAAACTAGCCACTCTTAAAAGTAAGGCTGGAGCAACATTGAAAAACCCCAGTGAGAGAGTGAGATAATGAAATCAGGTATAGCTGATCATGTATGGAGAGAAAAATGATAGTCATCAACCCCTGTGAAATAAAGTGACAATGCTGGATAAGAAAGAGCACTGGAGAGTTAGACATCTGAAAGAAGCAGCACATATGCTAGGTTATGAGGACCTCCTAATAGAACTTGCGTATATATGTCATGCAAATCACTAATAAAGAACGACAAATGGCAGCAGGTCTTTAGGAGATAGAACAAAGAGAAGTGTCAGTGAGTGCAGTCAAGTATGACAAGCAGCAACACTCATCTGCAGGTAGGCTAGGTTAAAGGCTACAAGTTAGCCACACAGAATTGTCCCATGGGACAATAGCCTAGTGATGGTTCATGAATTTGGTGACATAGTAATTGTGAGTTTAATCCCTGGGCTGGGCAGTGTATACTTTGACTCAGTGGAAATGGAGTAAGCAATAACTGAGCAGTACTAAATAAGAACTACATGAGATATCCCAAGACATGGGCAGTGGAACAAGAACAATTTACACCCATAGATTAAATATAGGGTTCAGTTTGAAATTCCCTTTAGTTTATCTAGATCAACAAACCTCATGAAAGCCAAAGAGCACAATGGCCAAAATGCTGTGATAACAACAACAAATGTTATGGCAATAGTCCACATGTAAATAATGCTAACTTCAGAAGTCCAGGCAGTAATTATATAATATGCATTTAAAATCAAGGAGAGAATTTGCCTTTGCCTTGTTTAATAGTTAATATAATTTTATGTTGATATCTTTCTTTCTTTAATGAACACACACACATTATATATATATTTTTATATACCAGAACAATGTCACAACTGATAGAGGAAATTCATCTTTCAAGTTTTAGCTTAAAAATTTTGTCCCCTTTGTTATTAGTTTTATATATATATATATATATATATATATATATATATATGACAGGAGGCTGAAAAAGGTTTTGGCCTAACCTAGAAGACTTTACAAAAGGAAATTCTGAGGAAGCGGGTCAAATAACTTTTCAGAACCCTTACATATATGCTTAATGTTATTCTAAAATAGTCATAAATCTTTAAGCATACAAATTATGTCAAAGAACATTGGATTATTTTTAATAAAAATTACATATTTATTATACATATTATATTCCTACTTAGTAATACTCACATCAATTCTTGATGGTGGCAGACACTGAGTATTAAAACTTGCTTTCACAAATTTTAGTTAAATGAGAAAATTGGTGGTTAAATCCTTAACCCTTTTGTTGCAGAAATAAATGGATATTTGTTTTTATTTTTTGTTGGATAATTAACATAAATATGAGAATGAGCATGAAATTTAATTACATAGTGAAAGGGTTAAATTCCACTTTTAATTGAATTTTCATTCATCCATGCTTAACACTAAATACATTTCTCACACTTGTGAGTATTTTATGTGAGCATAGTATTCATTGTGTTGATATTTTAAAAAATTGATATGACAAAACACAAGTGCCTTCATTATGTTTTTTGTATGCATTCACACATTCTTGAAAAAACAGTGCTGAAATATTCTTTTTGGCTCCAGAAACATTTTTAATGAGTAACTTGATTGATCTTACAAATTTTTAGCTGAAATTGAAAGCTAATACAATATTCAAGTGAAAACTCAATTATTAAATTTTTATATTGTAATCTTTTAAAAAATCCAGTACTGAAATGGTTTTCTTTCTTTTGCCTAGTATTAGATACAAATCATTTTATTGTTATTAAAAAGACTAGCTTCATTAGTTAGTATTATAAGTTTTATAATTACAAAATTTTATCTGCAAGTTCTTGATGATATAGCAGTAAATATTCCTGAATGTCATGTAGGAATCTAGGTTTCCAGGGAAACACAATCAGTTTTGAACATTTGTGTGTGTGTGTGTCTTTACAAATCATTTAGATATTACTCAGGGGTTTAGGAAATGTGGCCAAATGTTTATGAATATTATTAAATATTAGTAGGATAAATTCAAGATGAAATAAAAAGATATGGTAAATTTTCCATTTTTTCTGAGTTGAAATTAAAAAAAAATGTTGTAAATAATCAGACTATACGAGTCATAGTCAACTTTTTTTCTGCAACACTCAGAATTATTATTTTAGTTAAACTCAAAGTGATTATCACTCCACTTAAATTTGTTTGATGGATAATTATAAATAATGAGTAAAAGGTATAAGTCAGTATAAGCCAAATGGATTAATTCTGAAATAAATAAATAAAATATAATGTTGTCATAAATAAATAGTGCTCTTGGTTATATCAAGAGTAGGGAAGAACTGTTTGGCACTGAGCTTTATGTATGACTGTTTGGTTGTCTGAATGATGGATGTTTGGGAATTTAAAAAAATAATTAAAAATCTAATATTTAAAAATAACAATATTAATTTATTTGAACTTTTACTTATTTATTTGAGTAAATATTTCTATATTAATGACTCAATGCTTTAAAATTTGTGAGTAGTATAAAGTATCAAAGTAATTTTTAATAAACAGCCATATTTAAAAAAAAAAAAATTTTTACAGCAAGAAAATTTAGGTATTCATTTCTTACCTTTCACAATGGGATGGATTTTTGATGACCCTCCAATAGCTATCCGGTCAACTGTTTCTTCTAATATTCTATCTCCAATAACATCATTCCCTTCCTTAATATCTAATAAACGTTCATTTTTCCCAGCTCTGTAAAAGAAAAATACAGAAAAAGAGAAATTAAAACTCTATAGGTTTTCAATTTTCAACAATATATTTTGATATTTTAAATATGTATATCTGTTTAGATTGCTTGATTTGAAGACATCTGATTAAATAATGAAATTTACATATAATTATTTATAAATGAATATTAACACATTTTTTTAACTTTTAACTAGAATAACATTTTTGACAGTATTTCTAGAGTTCTGGTTTAAAGATGAGAATTCTTTTTTTCACCATTATTGGGTATTTCACTAATGTGATACAGACACATAATCTAATAATGCAGTAGAGCAGTAAATAAATCTCTGCTGTATGCATGTGCAAATCTACATTTTTAAATTTATTATTTTATAATATCAGTCAATCATAAATGTATCATAATATCAACTAAATTTAAGTATAGTCTGTAGATTTAAGATGTACTGTCATTATTTTATAGATTATACAGACCAGTACTTTCATTTTTTGTTCTGAACATATTTGAATTTTAAATCTATTCACAAAATTCCATATAAATAAGCTAGTGAATAGTCAAATTGAAACATTGTGTTTAAAATAAAAACCATTCATCTTCTTGCTAAAATGAACTTATTTACTTAATAGTGCATGAGAAAAGACTGGTATTTAATGAGGAAAATAAAAGGAATAATTAGAAAAATTTATGAGGAAAGTAAATAAGTAAAAATTATGACACAAATATATAATGCAAGTTTTTCAAAAAACAGTTTGTCAAAAAAACTGAACATATATACAACAAAAAGTAGCTTTATGAGGTCAATTAGGTTAAAGAAGATAATTCACTTCAATACATTTAAATAAGTAGGAATTTTTTAGAAGCTAAGTGTGAAAAGTGTATGAAAATGTAAATTTTATTCTTGTTTAATTTAACTGTAAATGATCAAGTATCTTATAAAATTTAGCAAAAGTTAGAATGAACAGTAAGGAAGTTGGGGACACAGTAAAATGTAAAGATAAAATATCTTAAATATTTTTAAAAGTTTTATGGATATTTGAGTATAAATCCTTTAATAATGATCAAAAATGTTTGAAGGAAAAAAAAAGGAAAATTTAGAAAAGATAATAAATTTATTATTTGACAAAATTTCTAGAAATTATAAAAAAAATAAAAATTGAAAATAACATGAAATGAATATAAAAGATCCTAGAAATTATGAGTAGTAAATGAAGCTTAATTTAAATAAAATATTTTTGAAAGAATTAAGAGAATTTGCAAGGAATAAATATAAAATGTAAGAAGAATTTCAGTATATTTATTTAAAACATGCAGTGACTCTCAAAAAATAAACAATGGCATAAAAATAGGTCAAGCATAAAACCAAGAAAAAATATAGATGAAAAATCTTTAAAGAAAATAAATAAAAATTTTATGTTGACAGAGAAAAAGAATGAACAAGGAAAAAAGAATGAAAATAAAAATTCATTGAGAAAAAGAAGGAATATTAAGAAAAATAGCAACTAATTTTGATAATTTGAATATAGAATCTGATTATTCCTACAATTTTATATGAAAATTTAGAAAGTATCAAAAGACCTGTGATTTGAGTATGACATTATTTGTTGGCTGATTTCTTTAGAAATCTTCAAATCAATGTAACATAAGAAAATAAACATAAAGTAACAAAGAAGGCAGATTCCATATTATACATGTTAGTTTCATTTGGAACACTATTTCAAAAAACTAGAAAAAATATATATACTTTAATTTTTATATCAATTTCTTCAAATACTTTTAATAAAATTATTCTATATTTTATTATATCAATATACATTTTAATGCCTTCTTATTTAATTTAAAAACTCTTAAATAATGAAATATATATGCAAACATAGCAATTTATTCTGAAAAATTTCAATATGAAAAGAAATTTAAGTCTTCTTCACCTAAAAATGAACACAAACATAAACACGCAAATATTTGTAAGAAAAAAACTTATTTATAACAGGTGATCTAAATATGTGCTTAATTAACAAATAAAAATGTCCTCAAGGAAATACTTCAGTTAGTAATCAATTGTAGTAAACTGTCATGCAGGAATATTTTATTTGCTATTTTTTCTGCAGTAGACTGGTTACCATCAACACCATAGGACATATAAGAAAATATGTAACTTTATACATAATTTTAAATAATCATAAAAATACTGACTCCCTTAGTTTTTATAATAGAAAAACTTAAATATGAATATTTTTTCATGTTATAATTTTAGTTTCATATTTGCTCATTGTCAATAATATTATATAATTTATATGAAAATGAATAGACATTAAAATAAGTATTTATTTAATTAAATAACTACTGATTTGGAATTGCTTATATTTTTAATCAGGAAAATATTAATACATATATAAAATAAAAAATAAGAAAAATATTTATATTTTCAATTATTGTAATAAAGTTGTGATTAGCAGTTGTTAGTGCCAAAAATTTTTAAATTGAAAATTTATTGAGCCTATATAATAAATGTTTAAAAAACATTCTGTGAATAATACAACATTTTTGTCTAAACCCTGATGAATGAATCAGTAGGAGATTTTAAAACAATCTTTGATAAGGATTGTGAACGTTTTATATTTTTAATAATAATAATAATAATAATAATAATAATAATACTATGAATATATATTTTTATTTATCTATATCACAAAGTCTAAATAGCTTATTTAATTTCTGGTTCCAGCAAGAAAATTAATATAGAAAATTGTTTTAATGCAATTAGCTTGCACATGAATCAAAAGGATTTTAAAAAAAGAAATGAAAAACAGAATGCTGTATAATAAATATAAATAAGAAAATAAGAATAGGCTGAATCTAATGCCAGAACCAGAAAAAATTATCTTCTAAGAAATTACAAGATATAGATGCATAGCAGTCTGATCAGGGTAACACAATGTTTTTGTGTTTTTCTTAAATGAAGCAGATCAAATAAACAAAGTGTGATTCTTAGATTAAGAATTCTATGATAGAATACAATAAGAAATGGTCATCATTCTAATTAAACCAAATAAGAAAGTAAAAACACCTATAACCAACAATTCTTAAAAACATTACAAAATATCAAAACCAGAAACAATATAGAATATTTCTAAACCAATATAAATTACTGAATTTGAAAGTTATTTACAGCAGAGAAAAGAATCATACTACATATGACTGAGTTATATGACTAGTGCAAAAGTTAGTACCTGTATGGACTAAAAAGGTTTTTTAACGTAATGCTAAAACAATAAAAGTTCACTAAAAGAAATTACATATTCAACCTGGCAGCTATGAAGCTTACCTGATGCTGCTACCAAGCTGAAATAAAACAAGAGTAATAATACAGCTAAAATAGATCAAAGTTTATATTCTACAAACTGTGGGACTAATATCTGTCTATATTTCTGAGATGAGATATTATGTGCATTATTTACATTATTTGGACTATTGTCTTCATCTTTGTCACCATATTTATTACAGTGTTTCAGCCGTTGTATGCTCCGACCTTCTTCAGGTGGTTGGAATGTTGAACTGAACCATTTATTTTGCTCACTGGGATAGACTGTTCTAGTTCCATGTGCCATGTTTTTAATGGATGTCAGTTATCCGTTATCTCCTGTTAATTTCTCTCTGAAAGTTCTCCACTGCCTTAACCAGGTATTGAACTCACACTCTTTGAGTCCTGTCACTTTAATAACATTGTAATAAATATGGCGACAAAGATGAGGACAATAGTCTGGATAATGTAAACAATGTGGGACTAATGATATCTAAGAGTTTTAATTAAATTTTTCTAGTTAGGAAACAAGAAAAATGAAATAAAATTAGTTGAAAAAAAATCTATTAGAAAAAAAAGAAACAAAAGACTAGATAATTTGGGGCCTAGGATTCCTGATTAATGGGAATTTCATTCAAATGAAAAATTAAGTAACTATAAACCTTTCCATTTACAAACTGGATTTTTTTTTCAATCTAAGGTCAGTTCATCACTCATCCCAATGCTATTCATTTGGGGATGTAATTGCTTTGCTATGAAACTAAGAGAATATTTGAGTATAACTGTTTTCTAGAGTTTTTCATCAGTTTTAAATGTAATAACTAAAGTGATCAAAATGACAATCATTTAGTAAAAATATAAAATTCATTTTTTTCAAATTTTTAAAGTAATAATTTAATTCATATAAAGTGATTGATTATCTTTTTTCAAGAACCACTGACTAGATAATATATGTTGCAAGGAATGAAACCAAAGATAGTCTTAAGATGAGTGATCTGGAGAATATGTGGAAGAACTTCTCCTCACAGTTTCATAATTGTTTGTCACATTTGCAACATGAAGACAGATATTACCAAATGAGAAAATTATCATTTGCGTTCTTTGTACAGAAACAGTTTTTTTTCTTTTTCAATACATCATATAAATGAGTTTATGGATGTCAAACCTGTTCAGAAATATCTAAACTGTCAGCTGTATACAACCACTTTCTAAGATCAATGGTTAAAAAAGTCTGAGTGAGTGAAGCTTAACAGTCTTGACAAAGATCATCTTTTTTTAGACCTAGTGGACTGGCACTACAAAATCACAAACAAAGAACTGTAATAAATAAAACATATAAAATAACAGAAACCACATCACTTGAGGACTACTAACAGCAACAACAACTAAAATGGATAGCATATTAAATCAAAGAGAAAATAATGACATAGTCAAGATGTTAACATTCCGTACTACTTCTAATAAAAGGTTAGGAAGAAAACACCCATCACTAATGGAAAGAGCAATAACAACTAGTGGACCTAAACAACCTATTTTCTTGAAAAAAGATTCCTGAAAAATTGTTTTAAGAGAAAGATTTTATAAATCTCAGTCAAAAGTAGTACTGGCTGCTCAGTCAATGAATGCCAAATGTTTCTTTGTAGGGAAATGACTAATACTACCATTACCATTACCAATTAATCTATGTACTATTGTGATCAACATCTTTAAATCCCACCAAACACAAAGAAGAACTTTTATTCTTGTAGTTTTCAGTATGATTTTTATTTTATAATTTTCTTAATAAATCTATTGTTATTGCAACTGAATTTCTTGTCCAAAAATATTTTTTTCTTTTGGGTTCTTACCCAAAAGAAAAAAATATTTATATATGTAACAGTTTAAATGCTGACCTATGTTCATTTTCATAAGTTCATAGAAACCTATTTTTCTAGTTTTGAATTTTTCTAAGCTTATAAATGACACATTAAAAGCGACTGATTGTGCAAGTAATAAAAATGTGAATAAACATCAAAGGTACATGTAAGTGTTCCCTAATATTGATCAAAAGATAGCACCAGGAACTTAATATTAGGGTTAGTTATCGTACTGTAAGTTGATGAGTTTCCTTTGCTGAAGGCACTGTACAGTTTTTCAATTTATATTTGTGCATATTTTGTATCTCTATCATTTTCCAGGAATATCAAAAGTGAATGAAGCATAGAATTGCTCCCACCTTTACCTCCAATCCCAGAAAGAAAAAAATAAATTATAATTTAGCAGACTCCAGTATTTTGTCTAAAAAGTTAGTCATAAAAACTTGATCACATTAGACAAATTACAACTGAATAGCAAAAATCATTTCCACCCATAATAATAATAATAATAATAATAATAATAATAATAATAATATTAATAAAAGGAGTAAATGACTTCGACTTGATCATACAAACAAATGGAAAACATAAAATTTTTTGAAAACATAAAGAGAGTAATAAATGATACAAATAAACTATTCTATCTTAAACTGCAGCAATGACAATCAAGTATTAATAACAATAGTAATTAGCTGGCAAAATATCAAGGAAAGTGCCACATATCTATATTCATCATTTCTTTTCACTTGTTTTTACATTCTTTTTGAATGATTTTACTCCATTCACTTTATAATTTCTTATATTATCTCTCATTTTGCACAAGCAATATTTTTTATTTTGTTGTTTCTGTTTATTCTTTTCTGTTATTTTATTATTATTTTCTGTTGTAGTTTTGATATCAATATGTCAAAACTGCGATATTATATCATGCTCCTTTTAGACCCTGCTAAAATCACTTTTGATTCTATTTCCTTTTCAAAGTATCCTTTGCACAACTATGACCACTGCTCTTCAATCTTATAAATTCTTTGTGCTGTTTTTCTTTGTATTTTTCGCTTCTATTTTGTACATTTTCTGATCCAGCTATTACAAAGGATTCTCCATAAGTAATACTTACTATTTATTTCTATGGTACTACAACTGATACAGGGAGTACAAATATATTGTGGGATAAAAAATTTTTCAGCTTGAAAACACTATTTTTTCAACACAGTCAATACTATTACCTATGCATTTTTACTAATGACAAACAAGAGCCTACATAATTTTCTCATAAAAATGTTCCTTGGCAGAGGTGACTCACTTTTTCACACACATTGCTGCCATCATTTTTGAAACGCATTACACTCCACCTAACTGTGCTCACATCCTCTGTTTGATCACTGTAAATGTTCAGTAAGTGTTAGTGAATGTCAAAAGTGTCCAAGTTTTCATTTATTTTATCTCTTCACCCTCCTTTTTAAGATTTCGCTTTCCTCTTCTTCCTCCTTATCTATCTTTTCTTCATTTTCACAGAAATTCATACTTTCATTGTCCAAAAATATCATTAAAACCATTAAGAGTATAACAACAGCAACAGCAATATGTAGAAAGATAGAGAAAAGAGTTTTCAACAATAACCTCAACCCATAGAATATAGACAGAAAAATGAGAACTGTGAAAAAAAAAAAAGAACTGTGCATCATCTACATCAATTTCAGTAAATCTAACACAAGAAGAAATAGATGAAATTGATAGAAATAACAAAATTATCACAAAAGAGAAAAAGGTGCTATTATCATTAAAGACACAATAATGAAGAAGGTAATTTTAGAAACTGAAAATGTAATTTAGCTTCTGCAATATATCACCACAATCAGCACTGAACTACTATATTTATTGTATGCAGGAGTCAAACTAGTTATTAATAAACCAATTGAAAAGCATCTTGTTTTAATGGAATCAATGGTTTCTGATTCAAGGGATTCCTAAATATTCATAAGAGACTAGCACAATAGTGTTATAACAAGCATATCATTGCAAAGGAAAAAAAACAAGGATTAACACTTCACACACACACCTCTTATGAGTAAGACTCTCATAGAGGAGAACATGACTATGGACTGTGTGTACAACATCCTGCGCAGCCATGGTAAGAAATATAACGTTAAGACTGCAAGAACATTGTAAAGCCATAACTCGAGAGGAAATAGAAAAATGAGGCAGAGCTGACCACATTTGAACTTAAAGAATCAGTAAATATGCTAGGCCCCAACAATCTCTTGTGCCGGCCAAGCATAGAAATGAATACAATATGGGAATTAGTAATATATAGTGCTAGAGAAAAGCAATAATAACAACAAAAATTGCAATATAAGCTCTGGTAAAAAATGATTACTGTGACATTATATATAAGTCCCGAAAATTTATACACTGATGCCAGTGGATAAAAGTGTTGGTTGGTTCCAGTGACTTGACCCAAAGAGTTGTGAGTTCAATAACTTGGAGAGGTTAGTTAAAGGGAGATAAGTGAGACATCCTGAAGAGGCATGGCATGTGGAACTAGAACAATTTCCCCCAGTGGACGAAATAAAGGGTTCAGTTTGAATCACCTGAAGAAAGCTGGAGAATACAATGGCCAAAGCATGGCAATAAAGATTGGCAATAAAACAATGTAAATAAAGTAAATAATTACAATACCTCATCTCAGAAATATAGACAGATATATACATAGTTGTGTGAAAAGGTGATGAAATTGTTGATCTGTGGTTCTTTAAGGAAAATGATTAAGTGCAAGGTGTTGTTGGTAAGGCTGGGAGTTTACGGATTTGTTGGATTGCTTGACTGAGTTCACAGTTGGTGTCAAGAGGAGGCCTGGAGTGGATTGGTGAAGCCTTGTAGTAGCACGATTCATCTATCTTTGGTGAGATGTATGAATGGGCTGGCAGTCGTATGATGAGGTCAAGGTGTTAAGCCGTCTGCGAGGCATCCATTTATATATCTGTGTTTTAACAGCCTTTTTGGGTGGTGGCGGCAACATTTATTGCCATTGTATTTTAGATTTTTGCAGGGACCAGTGCAGAAGACAACTTTTTATTTTAGATTTTGATTTCTTAGCACTCACATCCAGCCCAACATGACTAGTGAAATGTGAATCAGAAAGAGATCTTGATTAAAGTAATATAATAATAGCTACAGTCTGAAAGAGACAAAAATCTCTGAATGGATGATGAAAGATCTAAAAAGATGCCTAGAAAAGAAAAATTTCAAATAACTTCAAGGCTAATAACATGCTGATCAGTTATGTTGAATAGCTAAAGAGCAAAATGAAACTGAAGAAATCTGTTACTCACAGGAAAGTTGTGAACTGTTTCCCTAGGAACAGAAAGGATGCCAAAAGAGAAGAAAAGATACAAGTAACCTACTACTATATACTGGCAAAAGCATACTATAAAGAATCTAAAAGAAGTGGACTGAATGAAATGAGACAGTAAACCACATAATCAATAAATATAGCAAGTTGATTTAAAAAGGAAGTACAAATAAGCATGAGTTGTTGAGGAAGATAATGCCTTGGTTCAAGTAACTATTTTTTGACTACACAGACCAATAATATATGCAGAAACAAGACTCTGTCCTACAAAGTGAAATATTTAAAATCCTCTGGAACTTTGAGATTCAAACAGATCACCCAATCTGTTAAAAATTATTTTTTCCTTCTAAGTAATTTTTGATGCTTGGTAGTTTGGGGGAAAGGATGACGGTAATAAAATAATTTACTGAAACCTGAAAACTGCCACCCTGCATGCAAAGCTCCTTGACAAAAAGTGAATAGGGGTCAAAAGTGGACAGGGTTACTACAATAAATTCTTTTGATAAACATGATTTTTTAACAAATAGCTACTCAAACCAGTTGAAATCTGAAATGCTTGTGTTGACTGGCAAATTCTTTTTGGTAAATCAGACCCAACTTTTAACTATAAAAATCCAACTAATACAACCATAAAGAGGAATGGGAGATGAAACACTGAGGGTATATACCTTCTAAAAACATCTGAAACTTTGACTAAGCATAGACTCAAAGAAACCCACTCCTCAATGAAGTCTTGACAACCAAACTGTTATTTTCCCAACAGAATTGTCTTATTTTTAGACCGACTATTGTAACAAAACAGTCTTAAAACAATGCTCCATGTTGAAGATTCAGAACACTGAAGGCACAAATGGATTTTGTCATGAACTTCAACAACTCATGTCAAATCACAAGAAATATTAAGAACATTCACATGTTATACCTTCAAGGTAAATATACATTTTTAACTGGGTTTGACCTTACTAAAACCATTTTATTATACATTCTTCCTTGTAATTTGCATTGTTTTGTATGTGCTGGCATTTTCTTGTGATATCTCAGGTTATTTGTCTGATTTTGATTGTAAACTTTATTCTTTTTCAAGAATACCATAGAGCCTTATTTAAAAAGAAAAAGTTACTTGTCCAGAAATGTATTAACCCATTTTCTGAGCACACAAACCATCAAATGTGTGCAGATCTAATATTTAGTAAAATGTTCTTTTCTTTTAATAAAATTGTTTTGGTTTTATATCACACTATCTCTCATCAATTTTTTACAGTGTCCCTTGTTATCACATGATTTCCATTCTCCCCAATCTCTTCACTGAACTCACAAAATATACAGTAATATTTTTCTTTTTTTCATAAATTTCATAAATTCCAGCAGTAGTTGAGTTGGTTTGAACATTGTTTCTGGAAATTACCAGCTGTTTGGCTTATCTCTTGTTGAGTCATCTTCCACATCAAATATACAAACTTAATCTTTATTTCAGTAGAAATTTTAGACATAATTTTAATGTAAAAAAGTAAGCTGATATTCAACTAGAATGACTTGCGAAGACACCTTACACTGATGTGAATAAGATAGAATAATTTTTACTTAGAAATTTGCATATTATCATGATTTTATCATTTCAGATCTTCCATTGTCCCAATATTTTTCATATGGCCTTTTTTCAGCTGCTTAACACAGTGTATCTTTTGTTACATTACATTAATTTATTTTTCAGTTGTCAACATCCACAAATAAAAGCATCATGCTAAACAATATTAATTTATTAACAAAATAAAGGTGTATATTCATTTTATGTAGTTGGCTCATATTTTTTTTTACTTCGAATAAGTTGCTATTGTTAAAAAAATAATTTCACTTCAATTAATTTTTTGAATTTTCAAAAAATATTTTTACACTTTGAAAATATTATTATTTCTCAGATTGATATGTCCTTGGGGAATTTTAATTGTTAGATTTTTATATTCAAGTAAATATGTTGTGCATCTGGAAACAAAGATTATTACAAATGACTTCTCTAAATGAATCCACCTTGAAAAACAAATAAATGTGCATTTATAATGTACACTTTCAGAAATCCAATCCAAGCAAAACCTACTGTATTTTATCACCTGGTAAATCGAGGGGGGTATCTTGTTACCTTATTTATACTAAAATATTCTGTTTTCCAAATAATTTGGTTACATACAGACTTTGCGATTTAATGTATTATTATTTGTTTACAGTTAGAAAAATATTAATTTTAACAGAAACAGTTAAACCAGAATACTAATATTTTTCTCACAACGGAAATGTTTTATTGAGTGCTGGAAAGATATGACTTACTTTCCAAAATTAGTATTTTGATGTTTGATCATTGAAATGTTGTTTATAAGAAGTGGCTGGGGTTAAGAACTTTTCAGCACTCACTCATAGTAATTGTAACATTTAATTTAAGGACCTCCACAAAAACGTGATAACTAATGTTTAAAATGAATTTTTAAAAATGAAAAATCTTTCCTGAAGCTTTTATTTTAGTTTTCAAAATGAATTTAAATTGACTGGAAGGAGTTTTTCCTTTCGCTAAAATAACTAATTAGCACCCTTTTTTAGTTGTCTTTTATCGCAATGTAATTCTCTTTATTAAAAAAAGCTTCCAAAAATAAAATATAGTTTTTGGAAACTATATATTATATTAGCTTATTAGCTGATTTAAAGTATAATTAATCTAATTTGAAACAAATATTATTTACTTTAAGTTTAAAATATTGCAGAAATGCATTTTAACCTGACAGTAGTTGTTCTGATGGGCTGACAGCCTAATGACTGGTCTAATGTTCTAAAACATAATTTAAGAAAATGATGTGAGTGCCTTTTTATATATACTTAGTAATCTTAAAAAATTAGGAACATATTCTCCATAATCTAATGTTTTATTGAATTTTTGAAATGTTGACTTTAAATTTACTATTAGGTTGGTGCAAAAATAATGTCGTTTTCTCACATATGTTACTATGTGAGAAAACGACATTATTTTTGCACCAACCTAATATATAGCTCTTATTTTCTGATAATGTTGTGTAGGGTCACCTGTACTTGCAACAATGAACATGTTTATGCGCATACAAAAAATTCAAAGTTCTTTTAAAAATATTGGTGTTTGATGATTTGTATTAAGCTTTATTTATGATTAGTAAATATAGTTTTCTCTTAATAATGATATCATAAAAGACTGAAATTATTAGAGACTTTTAAAATGTTTAAAATTTTTTGAATTAAAATTTAATAAAAATGAAAACAATTCTTGTAAAACTTCATGATTCATAAAAAATTTTTTTCTTAAAACAATAGTGTCCTCAATATATATTATTATAAAAGCAATTAAAAGTGTTTTTAATTAAATAATGTTATAATTTTATTTCATTTTTTATTTTATAATTCACAGTAGATTTTTGGTAAATGGTATTTCTATTTGAGAAACTCAAATTGATAATTTCAATTCTCCAAGGAGTCCTGTTTTAACTAAAATAAATATGAAGAGACTGAAGTTTTAATTTCTCAAAATTTCCTAAAATTAAGTGGGGGTAACAGATATAGAGGGGCTTATTTTCTGGAAAAAACAGAATAGCCTACTTGAAATGGAATTTTTTTTCTAGCAATCAGATTTGTCAACTGCCATTTTAATTTTTTACTATGTTTGCCTTTACTAACTCATTTGTCCAACAGGCATCAAAGGATAAAGTCAGAAATGTTTTATTTAATATATCCCCCTTACCTACTGTCTCCCTACAGTTTACAATATTTAGGAACCAAGTTTTACAAAGTGAATAAGTCCGGAAAATTTAATTAAAATCTGACTATTATTTGATTTTTGCAAGAATTTCCAAAACAATATGTTTTTAACACCAAAAACAGATGCTAAAAATCCCTATACAAATCTTTGGTCCACCCCCTGATGCAAGAAAAACGTAATTTTTAATGTGTAAGAAAGGATTAAAAAATTTAAGAAAATAATCAGAAAATACTCCTCTTAACATAAACATTTTGACAAATAAACTTATTAAGTTTAGGGCATTTATTTTTCATCATTTTTAGAAAAATTTTGGTGGTACCTAATTTAATTTCATATGATTATTCATATTTAGAAAAAAATATTTTAAATTATTTCCCAAGATTATGTTAAAAACAATTTCTAGAGATGTATGAAAAGCATGAGACAAGACCAACTGTCTATATTAGAAAATTTTGAAACAAAAACAAAGATTTAAGAATGTAAAATTGTACTTGATTTGGATATTTGTCACTTAGTAAATAATATTGTACTTGCACCTTAAAAGACAGGTGCCTCAGTTCTATAAGACTTTCAGAGGAGAACTAGAAAATGCTAAAGTAAGCTGAGAGCACTCAGGTACTTTAATATGACCAAAAAGAGAAGGTTGCATGGTGATTGCATCTAGCCAGTTCAGCAATAAGACAGTGAGATCTAGTTGACAATCTAGTAACACACTTAAATTCATATAATTAGGCCACCAGGAAGAAAAGCTCATCAGAGCAGTTGCCATGAAAATATTTTTAGAACAGACTGAGGAAAACCATGTCATGTCAGTGAGAAAGTGACTGGAGACAAGATGCCTGATCAGGATTGATTGTACTATAGATTCATCTCTGGATTATAAAACACAGATATATATCTTTCTAAAAAGTAAGTCTTCAAATATTATGTTGCATTAGGAGTTCTTGTATTATGGATAAGAAGCTGAACATTGAAGACTTAAGCTGTACAGCCAAAGCTGTGGTAAGCAGGTGGCAAAAAATGTCCTTATAGAATAAATCTCTCATATACTGGTAAATATAGCAATATAAAATGATAAATATAATCATATACAATTTATATGAAAGTATATGTATTACATTTTTGTTATCTATTTGACAATTTGTTTCCTCAAGATTAAAGTTCCAAATATTACACTGTATCCAAAGCACAAGAACAATGGATAGGAAGTTGAGTACTAAAAGAGTAGGCTGTACATTTAGTGTAGTGCATTGTAGTTCAAAAATTGCCTTATGAAACTTATCTTCCAGGCTTATAGATATAATTAGAGAACTACAAAATTTGTTCAGACAAATGAACACATTATCTTTCTGATGTTGGCAGAATGTTTCAGATGACTGAAAAAGGCTGTAGAATAGATTGACAGATATATTGTATTAAGAATGAGTCCAATAATCTGAACAACACTTGAAATGTTAATAATTCTATTCAAAATTATAGACAATATGGTTATATTATATATTATCAAAAGTGATATCAAAAATCTACTGGGTTTTCAAAAATGTTCATTTTTTTGTGGTTGTTGTAAGATAGCAGCTGGTGTATTTAGTTTCAACTAAATTAATTCAAAAAGATTGATTTAGATTTTATTATGACTGCTGTTATGCATTGATAAAAATGTCAAAATTTATATATTTTTATTTATTTTAATAGTGAAGAGAGAAGAAAATATTCAATATCTTCAGTATATTATGCTTTTTGATTGTAAGAAAGTTAAAATGTAGCTGCAAGAAAGATTTGTGCAGTTTATGGAGAAGATCCAATGACTTATAAGATGTATCAAAAATGGTTTGCAAAGCTTTGTGCCAAGTCAAACAGTTGAGGTTGATAGCAATCAAATTAAAACATTAATTGAGAATAATAACTTAAAACATCCCCAACTTAGAATATCCAAGTCAAGCATTAAAAGTCATTTGTACTAAGCATGGTTATTTTGATCTAATTGATTCTATACAAATTAAGGGAATAAAATAAAATAAAACTGAACTGTATTTTCATATGTGATTCACAACTTAAATATAAAATTAATTAAAATCAGTTGTAACAGGTAATAAATAATGAAGAAAATAGTTATTTTTCAACAAGATAAAAAACACATTTCTTTGGTAAATAGGCAAAAACTAATATACTTTAGCTGGAATGTTTTCACTCATCTACTATATTTATCTTCAGATTACTGTTTATTCCAGTCTCTACAGAATTCTCTTAAGAAAAAATTCCATTTCCAAGAAAGGCACTGAGTAGATTTCTTTGCTCAGAAAGATAAAAAGATTTTGTGAGGATAGAATTATGAAGTTGTCAAGAAAAATAGCATAAGATAGTGGAGCAAAACAGTAAATATTTTGTTCAATAAATTCTTTTATTTTTATTTAATAAAATCGAACTTTTCTGCCAACTCAATAGTTGTCTCTATGACAAATTAGGGAAGGAGGACTGATTGATAAGTTGTTGATTTAAATGATCTTACTGGAGAAAGTGTAATAATCTTACAAAAATAAAAAATATACTTTATTTATTATATTTTATAAAACCCTATAAGTTATATTCAGCAAAATGTGATATAAATTGTGATTGCTTTATTAATGATAGATATGAAGATAGAAGCAGAAACATTTAATTACAATAAAAAATATTCATAATATTATATTAGAAAAATTCAGTAGATTTTTAGTGACACAAAAATATCATCAGTAAATAATTTTAACCTTCATGGCCATCATTCTAATGACTTAAATTCAAATATTGACTGAACATCATTAGTTTATGAAATAATTCAAATTATTTGTTTACAGGCTTCATATTCATATTGTGATTTACATGCTTCCAGTTGTAAGAAAGAATTCTTAATCTGAAAGTAAACTAATCAGTGTAGTGTTTTACTAACCAAGCCAAATTCAGGGTGAGTGATGAGAGGGAGAAAATATAGAAAAAATTGTGCTCATGTTTTGGAAAAGGCATGAGCACAATACTGACTTTCTTATAAAAATTTTCACTTGTAAATTTTTTTTAGTCCAAATCTTGTTTTGTTCAGTAACAGAATTTTCCCCCCAATGCTGAGTTTATATTTTTCACAGTTACTGGTCCATTATATCTTAGCCTGAATCCATAAAAGTATAAAATTAAAAATTACAAGTTGAAAAACTTTTCATAATTACCTAAAAATATTTTAAATATAAGTAGAATAAAATGAAACTTCAACAAATAACAATGCTTTCATAAAAAAAAAGTAAAAATTTCAAGCTTTAAAAAATTAACAATTTTATTCTGAACAACCTTATATTAAAATGCAGTAAACTAGCTATCAGGTTGATGGATCATCTAAATATATTCACCATTGCTTTTTACCAAACAGATAAATTAGAGAGAAATAAAATAAATTCAATAAGTTTGTCTGATTATTCACTGTGTGTTGCAAATTCTACACTCTCACTGAGGAAAACTTGCAAAATAGCATGTTCTTCACAAATCTTTCTGAAATAATAAAGTTTGCCATCAAATAATACCCTTTGCATCTAAAACATTCCTATATTATATATATGCATGCATATGTGTGTTTGAAAACATTAATTTTTTTTAAATGATTTTTACTCAAAAATAGCCTTACAAAAGTCTACTTAGAAACTGATATAAAACTACACTTGAGAGCAATTTGTACACAATTGTACAAAAGTAACTTAAAAGAAAGTGTAGTTTGAAAGAAGCTAATACTTCAATAGAGACAAGTTCAGGCTAGACTGGCTTTGCAAATCAGAAGAAAGTATTATGGTCAAATGAAACCAAAGTAGAATGATTTCACCACAATTGAAAAGACTACATTGCAACCAAACATTTACATAGCTCCCCACCACCCACTAAACTGTATCCCTATGACCAAGTATGGCAGGGATGGATCTGTAAAACTGTGCAAATATTTATTTGCTATTGGAGATTTTGTGACTATAAAAGGTGAACACTGTCATGTATCTCTAATTTAATGAGTTGAATATTTAAAAATGAATCAATAAACTCCACTTGAATTGTAATTTCTCTTTCTAACAGGATAATAGCTCCAAACCTACTGACAAATATATGAATTGATCAAATCAAATTTCAGATTTCAGTCTTATCAAAAATCTGTAAGAAAAGCTTCAGTTAGTGGTTTTGTACAAATCACCATGATAGGATTGAAACAATGTTACTATGAAAAATAATATAAATAGTTTCAATGAGAAAAATCTACTATTCGATTCTTGGAAGTGTTGACAGTCTATCACTGAGGTATAAAGGGCATTCTACTAAAAATTATATTTATCTGTTTGGTATCTCATGACATATAAGACTTCCACAGAATGTCTCCACTCTTCCCCATCTGCAGATGCTGCATGCACCTCACTCCAGGATTGCAAGCCCATTGTTTCCCTCTCATTATACTTAGCCCATTGCAATGCCCTTTTCTTTTTTCCTTTGAGTACTCAAGTCAGCACCATATTCTAATTAATATTAGTCAAGAACAAATAATTTTTTCTATATTTGAATTTTTAAGGAGAATCACAATTATTCATTCATGCACTTTTTTTTCTATTGCTGGAAAGTTTACATACAAAATTGATTATTTGATGCAAAACATTAATGTTTAAAGAAGATTTGTAAATAACCTGTAATTATGTAACTTTTCTTCAGTGGGACAGAGATCTTCACAATACAGTGTGCATATCAATAACAATTCTCTCAAGAAAAAGACTCTTCAAGAATAAAAAATACATTAATACACATTTTGTCTTATATTATGAAAAGCAAACTATACAAAATATTGTACAATTTATGTTAACTGGTAAAACATATTTCAAAATAAATTATATAACTGCAATGTGGGTTGCATATCTAGTGCTGATGGTGAATCAATTTTGCTTTTATCAAAGGTAAAGTGCATCAACATAAGCCATTTTGTGGAGAAGAATGGTTGTTTTGGAAGTCCAAGGTCACTAGCAAAAATAAAAAGCAGGTTGTATGAATGAATATACCTGTTCTTCATATAGAACAGATACTACACTATGGTCCCAAATGTGTTCAAGTGTGCTCACCACATGGATTCCCTCATGAAATTCTCAGTAGTGTGATGAATCCCAAATGTCCCGCACACATAGTGGCAAAATCTTAAAAAGGACAAACATTTATCACAATCTTATGACACAATGATTTAATATCCAAAATAACTATTAACTAAAAATATAAGCAAATCCCTGTTTATTTTTACATTTTCAATATGTTATTCTATCAAGAATCAATAGATGTATGAAAATAGGTCTGTATTATT
>OZ010596.1:70134313-70261813 GCA_963932145.1 Acanthosepion lycidas
GACAAGAGCGATTGGCTATTCATGCATGCAGAGTAAGTTCAACTCTGACTGACAAGTTACATTAACTTCTTCAGAAATTCAAAATGCCAGGATACTTTCTGCAACTACCTCATGTTAGATATTTGATAGCAGAATCTTTTCATTTATTTTATTATTCTACAAAAGATGGAAATTTTAAAACATATATTAATCTATATACTAAGATATTATAAAAAGACATAATTGGGTTTGTACAAAAGAATAGTCATTGACAGATACCAGTTGGGAATTCACATGCAAATTAATTTATAACTGATTAATAAATATATACATAATCATCAAAACTAAATAAAGATATTTACTCAGTGTTTTTTTTCAATCTGATGCATGACCACAATGGTGAACTACCCCAGTGAGGATTGAACTCACTATTGTTTAAGAGACTAACCTATAATATTTTTCAGAATTACTTTTATTCAACTATAGCTTCACAAAAGTTTACCCTCTCAGTATCTGTCTATATTTCTGAGATGAGGTATTATGTACACTATTTACATTGTTCGGACTATCATCCTCATCTTTGTTGCTATATTTATCACAACGTTTTGGCTGTTGTACACTCCTGCCTTCTTTAGGTGGTTGGAATATCAAACAGAACCCTTTATTTTGCTTGCTGGAGTAGACTGTTCTAGTTCTACATGTCATGTCTAATGGATGTATGTTATCAGTTATCTCCTGTTAATGCCCCTCTCAAAGTTCTCCACTGCATTAACCAGGTATTGAACTCACACTCTTTGGGCCCTGTCACTGGATCTAAATAATCATTGATAAATAATCACTGGATGGGAGTTTACACTCTCATCCAATGATTATTTATTTGCTTTTGGCTAATATTTAGGAAAGGCCTATGTGTCTCATTTTAACATTTTTAATAGTCATTGCTTGTAACATCATAGTGGGGCACTCAGCTTATGAAAAACTGGAAAAAATAATTTGAAAACAAAGTAGAGGATCATTTTTCTCTATGTTAAAAAATCATGATTTTTCCAAGATATAATGAATATATAATATAAGCCTTCTGTGCATGACTGAAATTTTTTTCTGTATTAGTATATGTACTTGTACAAACATGAAACTTTATAAGGAACTGGTCAAAAATTCAAAATTATCAATTTCTTTTTAAGCTTTGGTCATCATAGAAAAAGTAACCTCTGCTGTTAAATAAAAATAAATAAATAAATCATTTTCTGAATTGATAAAAATAAGAAAAAATACTAATGTCATTTCAGTCATACTAAAGTCATACTTTAGCAGTCATTTTAAAAAAACTGAATATTATCAAAATAAATTTACTATGTTTCAGTTAATTGTTTGTTATTTCCGGGCAGCACAATGAATTTAAAAATATGGAATACACTTGAAGAAACACAATTGACATCACTACATACATTATTGAAAAACATTTAAATTGTTGAAGTTACCTAAGTTTGAAGGTCTTTATTTTATGTATAAAAATATAAGACATCATCATAAAGTTGTGAATTGTAAAATTGTGTCATAAATCTTGGACATCTTTCTGGTATATTTTATGTAAATCAGACCAACTTGGAATCTCCTTTGTGTAAAGTCACAGATAAACAAATTCACCAAAGAATGTTTAGATATAGCTAAATGCCAATATTACTACAACATAAAAAAATATGTGAATTGGAATTAATTAAAACATTTGTATCTACATCTTTGTTAAACTTATTATAGTATAGTATAATACCAAAATGAATGAGGGAGTTGGAAGATGCTATGTCAGTCATTGAAATGAGGAGAACCTGTCTGACTTAAAAATCAGCATTTGAAATTTTGGTTTAAGCTCAAACACAGACCACTGACAACAACTGGAAATATGCATTGACAATGTTCATATTTTTATAAGAATGTTATAAAATAGAAATAATTAAAATAATCTATTTCAACTGTACCAAGAAGGAAAATCAAATTTCAGTCTAAACAAGAAGACAATTTCTGAGGTTGACCCACAAAGTTCCTTTAAATAAGGTATAATTGAAGAAAACTATTCACTCAAAGCAAATTTTGATAATATTTACAGCTGTCTGTTGTACTGGTGTATTACAAGTAGAAAATCAAAATCAACTTACCTTTCCTGCAGCCGCTCAGTTGTTAGACTCGTTTCCTTAAGAACTGTTTGACATTTGCACTTTGACCGAGTCTTTATTTTCTGTTTCTGATACACTCCGGTTAGACAGGGCACAATTGGTGCTTTCATACAGTTCACAGATGCTTCTGAACTCTGCGATGGAGATGGGCTGTTCTCAGCTTTTTCTGTACTGTTATTTTCAGCATCCGACCGCTCCCTTTCCGACCGGGCGTCCACATCAGACCGTAACATATCAAAGTCATCACTGTGAAAGCTCTCAATGCGAGCCAGTGGACTTCGTAAGAATTGTTTATTAGGGGTGATGGGCGTCTTTAATGAAGACAATGAATTTGTTCGTTTTTGTGACTTTACAGATCCTGAGGAGTGTCTTAACAGACCTGAGTGCGGCAGGCGGCGAGGTGAGTTTTCCTTCAAGACCTTCAAAATTATTGATTCATTATCATCATCTTCATCATGTTCTTGCAGTTCTGAGAAGACTGTATCATCAGGGGTATGATCAGGAGGAGAGTTTTTACTGTCCAAGAAACTTCCAGGTACAGTTAAACGAGTTCGAGAGGTCCGTTTTGGACCACTGCTTATACCAAGACCAAGACCACTAGATGATGGTATGGTCACTGACTCAGCCAACAAATGTGATGTGCTATCTACTTTCTCTTCAATATCCTCTGGATCTGTTAGCTTTAAGTCAGTTATTCCTTGTTCAATTCGCTTTTCACTATCTGTTCGTGGAAGATTGCTATTGTTTTGTTTGCATTTTTCCAGTTTCTCATCGTCAGAGAGATTGGCGTAGTTATTTGTTTGCATAGATTCCAAAAAGGACTCTGAGGAACCAGAGTTATTGATTGGTCCTAACAGCTTGGGTTGAGAAGATGATGACAATGATGAGGTTACCTTTTGCTTGGGGATAGCCCCAGATAAGCGTGAATCAACAGGCAACAAGAAGTTATTTGTTAACAATTTTTGTTTAGGTTTGACGATGACATTGTTCAAAACCTTCACTGGGGGTTTGTCTGCAAGGAAAATTTTCTGGGCACTTTGTTCTACCAAGGAGTCTGAAGGCTGTTCATTTTCCTCCTGCAGAAGAGGAATATTTGAAGATGATCCTTCGGTGCTCTCATGAAAGTTTGTAGTTGAGCAAGGATTTGAACTGTCTGCAAAATGCACTTCAACTGTAGTAAGAGGCCCATTTGGACTGTGAGGTTCAATTTGCAGTTGCTTGACAGAGGGCTTGTAACACTCTTGGATGGTTAATCGGGCAGGCCTTGTTACAGGACTCTGTCGAGGTGTTAAATCTGCTTGGTCTTCATCTGGTACATCAATAGATTCAGACTGCAAAGAAAGACTAGTCCTCTTATCATGTGGTCCACATGACCTGGAACGACGTTGAGAAGCCCTTGATTTTGCAGATTCAGTTGGTAGCTGCGCTTTGCCTGCAATAGGCGAATGAACTGGGCTACTTTCAGTGAGCCTACTAGGATCCGGGCTCTGAGATCGGGCTCTCTCACTACTTGGAGTAGATCGGTCCTAAAAACACACATATACAAGAAAAGAAAAATAAAGAAAAACAGTATTAGAACTGAATTAGAAGAAATTTCAAATCAATATAATTATACTACAAAAAGGTTAATTAAAATGAAAATAGAACTTATATGATTTTCCCAATGAACTTGAATCCAAATTTGTTGTAATGGAAAGGCAAAACATTGAACATTTAGCTTCTTCTATGAGAATCAAAAATACATCTTAAATTATACGATGATAAACGTGGGAAAAGTAAATAAACATCTTCACCCTAAATTTTATTAATCATGTTAGGAAACATTAAGCAAAAAATGGACTGAAAAACATTGAAATTTAATTTTATCAGATTTTGCAAAGTGGAGCAAGTTGAAGACATTTATGTAGTCTCTTGTTTATATTTTTATTGAGTATAAAACACTTCACAGAATCTATATATATTGTACTGTGAGACTATGGCAGGACCAGAGAGTGATATTTTGATTTTCAGTAGAGCACACAGATATTCTGATTTGATGGAGAAAGGCTAACCCATATGTAAGTAATCCGGTAATTTTCTCTATATATGTGTGTGTATGTGCGTGTGTGTATATATTTTTGTGTGTGTATGAAAGAGGTCATATTTTATTATGCAAGTTAATGTTTTTAATAAAATTAGTATTTATCAACTGATGATGTTAAAATTTTCTGGATATATTTATATGATAAATATACAATGTAACCATCAGCTTATAATATCTATTCTTATTAGACAATATTGGTAATAACTTGTTTTGGGGATGTTGAATCTTATTATGTAAACAAATTAAGTATAATATGAATTTTTATTTCTAAAAATTCCAGAGGATATATTCCATATATATTCCAGAGGATATAGGCAGTATATATTTGATCAACAGAATATCCCATATACTTGAAGAAATTATTACTATTTTACATGTTAATATTAGCTTCTTGATATTCCATGACCCTCATTGAAGTTTCAACCATTGATTTTCTTAATTGTTTTTACTGTTTTCACTTTAACTTACAACAGTTTTTATTGTTTCCCATTATTCTTTTTACTTGAATAATGTTTTCAATTCATATCTCAATCCTTTTTAATGATGAGTTACAAGTTTTCTATAGGGTTAATATCTGGAGATGCAATCCATTATTGAAGTCTTTTAACTCTCTTTGGCAAGCTAGACAATATATAGTTTGCATGTCTTGCATGAATGTATTTTTGAGCTTCTTTTGACATGTATCACTCAAAAAATGTCTTGTCCAAGAACTTACAAATATTTCACTATATTTATCGTGATGCAGTCATCAACTTTAAAGGGATTTACTACCTACAATACTAGACAAACCATTACTTCACCACCCTCTTCTTTTTCTATGTTGCCTCCATTGACTGTTTCCATGAATGACCTAACCTTTAATCCAGCCAATGTAACTCTACATTCATCATTAAAAATTACTATTGAGAAATCAGCTTTCATGTATTTTCTTTGGCCTAACTTACATGTTTCCTGCTGTGATCTTTAGGTGGTAGTTTGGTTGCTTTTGTTTTAAGCCAGTGTTGTTAATATTCTAAATCTTTTCTCTCCATTTACATCTGCAGCAACTTTTTCAAATATTTCCTTGCTGATAAATCCACTTTACTAGCTTAGAACCCTTTAATATTTTAAAGATTTTTTGTGATCTACTTAAAACCATTTTTCTTGTTCTTATCTTGCAAATGTTTGCAATAACTTTCTTTTCTGTGATCTCTGTTCAACTCTTTCACAATTTCCACTGTTGTTTTCCCATCACAGAATAACTTTACAGTATCTTGTTTTTTTATGACTCATGGCAGTTGTTATTTATCTAAAATTAAAAAATGAATATCAATAACTTTACTATTATATATACATATATATTTATTTACAATATATGAAAACACCTGAAGTTGTATAATAAACTCTCACATGATCAAATAAGTTACTGTAAATTGTTCAAATAAAAACAGATAAGTTGAATAGTATATTTATAATATAAATGCAAGTATATCTTGAAAACTTAACCAACATCAGTTTGTTAATACCAAATACTGAGCTACATAACAAAATGTGCTATAACATATATATATATATATATATATATATATATAGTTTTATCAGTATTAATATATGCATACAAATATTTAAAAGATTAATCATACAAAAATATATACTATAACATAAGAGTAATTATATTTTATTTATCAATGTTTAATTTCTTATATGAAGCATTCAGTTATTATCAGTTCTTACACTTGTATTTATTTTCATCTTTATTACAACTCTCAAACTCTTATTCTTCAGTTATTTGGAAGTAATGCAAATCAGAAATAAAAAATAAGCTTCTTGCAAAAATCAAATTCAAATCCTTTTTACATGTCTTAGCATAGATGCTGACATACTTTCTGACTAAAGTCATTCAAATCTAACCATGGAGCTATTTCTTATTTTCCCCAACTACCACATTTACATACAAGAGTAGTATTAGTAATAATTTTATTTTCAACAAAGCATTGTTGATTATTATCAAATCTTCAACTAGTATTTATTTTTTGATTTTAATTTTAGTTAAAAATTGGAAATAAGAGTATATTCTTCAATCATAAATTTGTAATTGTTTTTTATTGTGTTTACAGCTATTATTATTATATTGATAACTTAGTTATAAAGAATTTTTACTCATATTTATACATGAGTAAAAAATTTAAATTCATAAGATATCTAAGCTTGCTCTTAAATATATTAAATTTGGAAAATTTTTTTCACTTCATGTTATCTAAATGAATAAAACATTAACATACTGAAATTTAAAACACATGCAACTATCAATAAGATAATAAAGAAAGCTATAATAGATAATGTCAAAAATTTATTGGTATAACAATTAATTAATTAATTGTAAGGTAGAGTAAATTAATTAATCAAACAACATAAAAGCAAATAGAGTATTAACTGATATAAGACATTCCTTAAGCATAAAAATGGAATGAGAACAATCTACTGCCCATGGATTGGAAAAATGGTTCAAATTTAGAAGTTACATATGACAAGAAAGTCAGAAGTTACAAAATTGTGAATATAACAACTAATATGAACATGATAATTATCATAATAATGATAATTTCTCATGTCAGTAATTCTTGCATAAATCATAAATTAATAGTTTTGAAAATAATTTTTTTGAATAAACTTTTGAGCAAGTATGTTTTTATAGCCTAAACATTTCAAATGTTAATTTAAAAAAAATCAGTAACTTCTATTGTAGTTTTCATTTTCTAATTCAGAGCATTTTATATCTCCAAGTGAAGTTTAGAATAAAATTTCAACTGATTTAATTTCAAATGACCTTTAAATATATTTTTTTTAAGTTTTGAAATGACCCCTGATTTTATAAAATGAAACAAAATGGTGTGTGTGTGGAGGGGGGGAAATATTTCCACAAATTTTTTACAAAATAATTTTTTCATAAATAAATTCATTCATTCATACATATTCATTCATATATATATATATATATATATATATATAGATATATATATATTAGTATGAAAGATTTTATTGAAATCTGGTAATTAACTGGGTGAATCAACACTCAATACACAACCAGATTAAACTATTCATGTTGATTGTTGTAAACAACAATTGATATTCTTCATACACACATGCACACAATTAACATAGACAATGCTGGTAGAATGTTGTTCACCTTTAGCTTCTATTTTTATTCACTCTTTCATTATCCCATCTTGATCCACTGCCATACCATGATACAACTAATTGTGCAATTTGCAGTACTCTATCAGAACAACTGATTTCATAACAGGGGACAGAAAAATTAGTTTCTCATTATTCTTCATGATTATTTTACTGGATGAGTTTAATATCAGTGATAACTTAGTCAGCTTTGGTGAGTCTGCAAACCACTCACCTAACACATCCAAAATATATGCCAATAAAGATTGCTCAACAATGAAAAGTTAGGTGAAAAATTTAGTATTATTTGAAAGTTTCTTTCATTTAAACTTACAAAATATTTTTAACCCCTTTGTTATTTTTGTTAAAATATCTTCTGTATAACACTTTATTCAATAAAGAAAAGTTCAACTTACTTATCTGGTTAACTGACTCAGAGTTTTGTATTGAAATGCTCATCAGGTTCAGATGTTTGATAAATCTATTTATCTTATATTAATATTGATAAATCTATAAATTTATCAAAAATCTTGTCCTGATGAACAGTTTGATGGAAGACTCTAGAGTTGGCTAACCAGATAAGTTAGCTAACCAAATAACTTATCTTAATTTATTGAATATTATAGCTTTAGTTATGTATTGAGCACTTTTGGTAGTTCTGCTAACCTGAAATAACAAGTATAATTCTCATAATTTTCATGTATCTTCTCAGTTGCATTCTTACTATTATCATTATAACCCATTATATATTTCCTTATAAGAAAACAGTTAATATTTTACCATTAGTATTTATATTAAACTGTTAAAGATACAGGCAAGGAGAATTGGCATTAACACAGTCATATGTATATCTATCTATACATACATACATACATATATACATATACATATATATATATATATATATATATATATATATATATATATATACCCAAGTATATGATTGGTGCATGCGGAATGAATTCCAATAACCAACAATTACTATTCTTAAAAGAGTGCTCAATACAAAGTAGAGCAGATATAATTATTTATTTAAAAAAAATTTATAACATAAATATGTTATAAAATCACTACAAAAATAGCCATTTTGTTTCAACACTCCCAGTGTCTTATCAAGTGATGATGTTGAATGTAAAATAAATGGTTCATATATATATATATATATATATATATATATATATATATATATATATATGTATATATATTGGGTGCATGTTTATATGTGTATGTGTGTATATATTAGTAGCAATTTTTCATTTATTAAAATCTGGTTAGAGACCAACAAAAGTTCTTTGTAAAGGATATTTTTTCTATATTTTGGACCATTTTCCTGATTTCCATTGAAAATTTGAATATAAAGTGTCCACTAAGTGCATGCAGTTTTCATAAGATATTATCATTGGGTTTTTGTTTTTTGTGCTAAGCCAGTTTCATTATCATTATTTTTCAAATATCACATCACTTCATTGTGCTATGTCAGTTTCATCATTTTCAAATATCACATCTTCACACATCAAGTATCTCAGCTTCATGCATCAGTTAATGTGAGTTGTTTTAGTTATAAAATATATTTAGTATGTTTGTTCCTAAATTTGCTAAAATTTTATTGATGTTGGGTTTATGACTTAAAAAAAAACAAATGCTTATATTGCAATTAGTCATTCTTTTAACGTATTCTTTATTTAATCAATTTAGTTTAAAACTAACTATACGCAGTTTATAGTTAGTGATAATTATAGAGAAATGTAAAATGATCCCTACATGCAAGCTGCTAGTGGGCCACCAATGGGAATGCCAGCAGTCTTTTGATGGAAGCCACCAGCAGGCCACTGGTGAGCGACTGGTTGGCCTCTAGCAGTCCTCCAGTGGTAATATTGCTGTGATGAACATGCCGACCGTCCATCAGCGGTAAACACTACTAGCATGACACTTAGTGGCAGATTGGTGGCTTGCATGTAGGGATAAAACTAAAAGCAATGCTTTAAAATAATAGAAATTGATGAATATCATTAGTAAAAAGTAATATATTTAAAATAGCAATGCACAGTACAAATCAGAAAGTGAAACAATGTTAAATAATTTGGAAGAATCTGGAACATTAAAATATGTGACATAGCTTGCAAATAAAAAAAATCATTTAGAATAAGAGAACAAACTTTCAAATACACTGAAAATGAAAAAGTAAAAATGGTGTTTTAAAAAAATAAAAAAACAAGGTAATTTTCCCCCAAATCCTTTTTGTAAAATCAACATTTAACTTTCTCCATTAAAATGAACTCTGCAACTTCTAAACACTGACACTCTATTACTCAGTCACATCATTTTTCACTTCACTTTCTCTGTGTGCATATTTTCTTATTGCTGGTGAGTAAAAATTAAAATAATTTTTACTGTGTCCTTCAGAGAACAGATATACAAAAAATATGTAAATAGAAACAAAGGCACCAATCAACAATTAATCAATTTTGATTAAAAGTAACAGAAATATGCAGTCATGTACCTAATAATAAGTGCATGCTGTGTTTGACATCAGAGAAATAAAGACGAAAATGACATTTATTAGAACAAGATCATGTGAAGTACTGGTACATTATATATACACAGAGTAAAATACAAAAAGAATATTTTACTAAAATCTGTACACAAATATATACATATATATGGCTTACCATATGTCCCAGTTTGGCTGGGACTGTCCTAGTTTGAGGAGTTTGTCCCGGTGTCCTGCTAGTGATATAAGCTATCAGTATTCATTTTTTTGTATCATTCCTGAAGTTTAGATGGTGTTAGGACATGAAAACACCCTATTATACAAAAAACTAAACCTATCATGAATTGAAAACTGACCAGGTGAGAGGCTTCAAAATTATAGTAAGCCTATATAAATATTCATGTGTGTAGACAAAATAATTGCTTAAAACTGTATAAAAGTGCAAGCATACTATTATAAGCAAATATTAATAAATGTGTTTTTTTGGGAAGAAAAATATAGACAATTTTGGAATCAATAAATACAGGAATATTTTAGAGCAAGCAATTAAAAATTATCTTGGCTATAAGGTTAAATTTGTATGAAATGAAATATTTGTATATATAATTATATAAGTAGAAGTTATTCTTATGTGGGAACTAATGAAAAATAAAAGCAACTGATAATATTTTTCATGTAAGTCATACTGCAGTGGTACTCTAAAACACTAAACTTCAAAGATAAAAATAAATCTTAAAACTCTTATATCACCCATTTTATTCTTGATTTTTTTTTTTCTCAAAGTTGATCATAGAAAGTAGACTATATTGGTTTTTCAATGTCCAAGGAACAATTCACAATCAAAAACTATAATGTATGTATGCAATACCATCCCAGGTGAAAGAGATATATATATATATATATATATATATATATATATATATATATATATATATATATATATATTTACAACAATAATAGTAATATCTGCTACCTTTGTCAATGAGAAAAGTTAGCTATAATAACATTTCCAGATGCAAAAACCTTTTGAATGAGAGATTAGAAATTATGACCTGTTGCATACATACAGAAAGTTCCTTTTGAGTTCATATGAATTGGGATGAACAGAAAGTATGTACATTTCATTTACCCCCACCTCCCACACCCGAACAATACATTTCCAATACTTTTCTTCTCCTCCTCCTCCCCCTTGTCCCCTTCTATCACACTTCCCATTGTGTGCTTAATTTATTTTTAAATAATAAGTCCATTAATTTAAAAAAAATAAGGATTAGGAAATGAATTGACAAAATATTTTTTATTCTTCTATTAAAATGATCTTTTTCTTGTTTGGAAAAATAAAAATACTGTCTGAGGAAATTATTGAAATGTAGTAAACCTATGTACATATAAAGAATATTTAAAAACTTTTAACATTTCTTTAATATTAAAAGCAAAGCAAAGTAATTCTCATTGATGGTTAAAAAATTAATATTTTGAACTATTTAATTCAGTTGGTCTACCTACTTGAATAACAAGAAATACTTGAAAACAATTTTTTTAAGCTGATATTTATTATAAATCAGAAAGATTAATGTTGATGTTGGTTTATGTTCCTTTAAAGAATCAATGAGTAGAATCATCATCATCATCATCAATCAGTAATTTGATTAGTCCAATCAAATCAACACAAACATTAAAGTGGGTTATATTGTTTAGATTTTTTGTAATAATAGCAGAATCACTGTATGTTGCAAGTTTCCTTAAAAGGGTTTTTATAAAAGAGCCAAAATCTAATGATCAATAGCAAAGGAAAGTGTTAGACTTGACTTATAACATATAGATTTATAGATATGGACGACAAATAAATTCACTATGATGTACGAAAGAATAATAATCCATGTATTATCTAAAATCATTAAAACTGATATTATTTCTATAAATTAAGCTATAAAACAATTTCTTACTGCAAACATTTCTAAAACCAATATTACAAAGTTCTTATCTATTTTAAAAGAAACATGAAAACATTTTACAACTTACAATAAAAATAAATTCAATAAACTAAGTATTATTTCAATAAAGTAAACCAATACAACAATAAGGCAATGAAACACCTATAGCTGAAATATATTTTAAAATGCTGATTATAGAAATTATTAAGACATTTAAAAGTTATATTCTAGCAAAAGAAAAACATGTAAGCTAGTGGTTATGCAAGAACTAAATTTTCACCAAATTTTCATATTAATATTTTGGTTGGTTCATTCTTCTGTCTTCTTCAGGTAAAATTTTTGAGTGCTGCCTTAGCATGTGTCCTACTGATCAGTTTCTGCTTTAGTGTGTATCCTACCACCAATATTTTGTATCCTACATTATTAAGGAATTGTCCTGTTTTTTCTTGATATGTTAAGAGACATTCATAATGTTTTTATTTAAAGGATTCAAATATCTTGTTTTATGATTCTTTAGTCAAATTTTTTATTCCTAATTTTTTTTTTATTTCAAATTTTATAATACAACAATAAATGGCATCTCTCCTTCTGTTTTTGCTTTACCCATTATGTTAGATAGTGTAGGATATAAATGTGGTGGTAGGATACACTAATCAGTAGAACACATGCTAAAGTGGCACCAAGTTTTGTCTAGAGTCTGCTGTTTATCAATAGTACTGTTTTGTTTTGTGTTAGAGCCATCCTAAATATTTTTCTTGAATTATATTTCTTTACTTTGCTTTTTGTGTATGCTTAGTTATGTGAGAAACATTGATGATTTCCATATGATATCAATTTCCATGCTAGACATAAGGGATTTTTCTATATTATCAGAAAACTGGTATTATAAAATAAATTTAATATTAGACAAAAGGCTGGCAGATGAATTACTTGAAATGTTGAGAAAAAGAAACAAAGTAAACAAACAAGAAGTTCAGGATATTCATAAAACTTACTGAATATTAAGAAAAATTTCTTTCAAACAGTTCCATTACAGTTTTTATTTAGATATGAACTATAAGATAATTTTTAGAGAAAAAATCCTTGTGTTAGGCTTAACATCCATGAAAAATGTTTTAATCTATCTGCTGCTGTATTTTATGCATGCAGCAATTGAATGACTTCCATATTTTAGAATCATAGTTTTCAGCTGCAATTTGACTTTAACTGAAAACAAAATGAGTAGTGGTAAAAATAATCGAGAGTTGCCTCCGCTCTGAGAGAGCTATTTCTGTTTACTGGGACTATAAAAGGACACTATCCATGAACCTTGTATTCTCAGTTGAGTAAAGCTTTCTTTGAGCCTACACCTGCATACTTTTGTCATTACAAGTACTTTTAATACATTCTGTACTAAAATGAAATAAATGATAAATCATTATTTTTTTTAATTTTTAAAATTTTATCCTAAAAAATCAAAATATTTGTGCAATAAACTAATTAGATTATAACAAAATAAGTTTGATCAGCTTGTCAGGGAATTGTGGCAGTTAATTTCAAAAATAAAAGTTTTTTTCAGATCAATAAAAATTACAATAATAGACCTCTCTCCTTTTTATAATTTCTATACACATACACATATGTGTGTGGAGAATAAGAGCAATCTATTCACATTTAAGTAGCTGAATATAACTAGAGACAGGATTATCATATATCCCAGTTTGGCCAGGATTGAGGGACTTATCCCGGTATAAACTATCAGTATATTTTTTGCGTGTGTCAGCCCCAAAATTTAGAGGGTGTTGGACCAAGAAAACACATTATTATACCAGAAAACTAAATTTATTATAAATTTATTATTTATAATAAAAGTTGGAAACTGTTCTAGTTTGAGACTTGAAATTTATGGCAAACTATAGATAAAAAACAAATTAAAGAAATTTGATTTCAAGTTAATATGATGTTTTCTTTTATGCTCTGAGTAAGAATGGAAACCTACAGTTGATTCATAGATCATGAGAGATTCAAGCATTGATTATTATGAGAATATTGTGCCCTATAGACAGCAATGGAAATTTTAAAATCAGTTCAACCTTGTCATGAAATTTATTTTAAAGCTTCACAAATTGGTACAGTATTAAACATGGTTTCTATTAATATTATAGACAAATAACACCAAGAAATAGATGCTCATGGATATTTAAATTTGCAAATAGTCTGAAAGAGTTTTTTGTTATATCAAATCTGCAAGTAAAAAGACTTTTTAAAAATTCACATTCTTTGCCTTATAACCAGTCTGTCACTCTCAAATGTTATTTCATGTTTTTATGATTGGAAATAGAGAAAATAAAAAAACTTTTATCTGTTAAATATAATAGCCTGAATTTGAAAATAGATTAATCATATTAAGAATATTAAAATCTAAGGAAAATTATAAAATCTTTAACTTAAAACAAAAAAAGAAACAGATTTATAAAAAAAAAACTATTGTGATAAGATAAAATAAAATTTACTAATCAACCAAATATTTTGATTCAGAATAAAACGGTAAAGCAGCATAAATTTATCAATAGGTTTATTTAAAACTGAACTTTCATTATTCAATTCCTTAAATTTTAATCAATAAATGCTTACACAAATTCATTTTTATAGATAATATTAAGAAGAAAGTATCAGTATTAATAATGACCAGCTTGCACTGTACAGTACATTTTAAACTATGATTTTAAGGAGTATTATAACAACAGAGAATTATGTGGCCAAAATCTTGGCAGTGTTGTAATCACTCTTGATAAAATACAGACATACTGCAACCATAAAGGAAAGCAGTGCATGGTTGAGTTTTTTCCTTTTATATTTGAACACTTTCACCATCTATTTTATAATATGTTTAGTAGTATTTAAAATTAAAGAAAAAGAATTCTCTGATTTAGTAACTCATATTTTGAGAATATGAATACAGTACCAGATACAATAATTACTTTTATCACATAAGTCTGAGCATTGTATCAATGTGAAAGAAATAAGGTTTATAGTTAACATAGTTTGGTCATCTGTTTTTAGAATGGCTTGAACTAAAGCTACAAAAGCTTTATATAATTTAAAACTTTTATTCTTTGAGTTTTAATCAGTCTTGATAATAGTAAATATCAGCTCTACTCATATAAAAGACTGACATTCAATTATGAACCAAAGGTGTTCAATTTTAGTTTTTAACTTTTCATACATGTTTATAAAAATGTAGATAGATAAACTCTAAATGTCTGTAAATGTTGGTTATCCTTAGATGTTGGGGAGATAAATCCATGATGTAGTTACTATCTATATAGTATCATTTCCAAGTTGATTTGAATACAGATTTTTAAATATTTAACATACAAATTGTTATAGATATCAAGCTTGAATTCTTTTAGTAAGATAATTGCAATAACTTTCACTTGGAATTAAAGTAATTTCTATACAGACATAGGGTTAATAGATCTGTCTATATTTCTGAGATGATGTACACTATTTACATTATTCGGACTATTGTCCTCATCTTTGTCACCATGTTTATCACAGTATTTCGGCTGTCTCTGGAATGTCAAACTGAACCCTTTATTTCGCTCACTGGGGTAGACTGTTCTAGTTCCACATGCCATGTCTAAAGTTCTCCACCGCCTTAACCAGGTATTGAACTTACACTCTTTGGGTCCTGTCACTGGATCTAACTAATGCCTTTATCCACTATGCAACGTGTCTTTGTGTATGAATTTCTGGGTATTATAAACCTAATGTCTTCAGCAAATCATTTACCAGTGCTGATATTGCAATTTTTGCTGTTATCACTCATGTTTTTACCAGATCTCATATTGCAAATTTTGTTGTTATTATCGCTTTTCTCTGGTACTCCCATATTGTATTCATTTCTATGCTTGGTCGGCTCAGGAGATTTTTGTGACCTAGCATATGTTTCTAATTCCTTATGTTTACAAATTTTCCAATGATGTTCTTTGTCTATGATCTCAACTTGATCCCACAGAGGGTGGTGATCTCCCTTTTCTCTCCATATGTGGTCAGCTACGCCTGATTTTTCCACTTCCCCTCATATTACAGCTTTCTGGTGTTCTTGAGATATCTGTGAAGTGTTGTCCCATTTTTCAAAAGCGGTACGACACTTCACAGATATCTCTCTCAAGTAAGACCCGCCATAGAGGAGAACATGACTAAAGACTGTGTGTACTCTATGCCGTCCAGTTGCAGAAAGAAATATAAAGGGGAGACAGGCCGCCCCCTTAAGGTAAAGCTTCAAGGCGTTAGTTAGATCCAGTGACAGGACCCAAAGAGTGTGAGTTCAATACCTGGTTAAGGCAATGGAGAACTTTGAGAGGGGAATTAACAGGAGATAACTGACATCCATTAGACATGGCACGTGGAACTAGAACAGTCTACTCCAGTAAGCGAAATAAAGGGTTCAGCTTGACATTCCAACCACCTGAAGAAGGCCGGAGCGTACAATGGCTGAAACTTTGTGATAAACAATAGTCTGAATAATGTAATGTTAATAGATGTTTTAATATAGTTTAAATGAGAACATTGAGCCAGTGAAATGAAGGGTTTATCGAAGACTATAGACAAAGTTCATATGTAAAGAAACCTATTTAGTTAATATATAACATATGAAATTATAAGACAGAGATAATCATTTCAGGTCATCTAAATAAATTCATGCTGCATTTTAGAAAGTTACAGACAATAGTCATTTTGATTTTATACATCTAAATTTTCATTCTAAAAATAACAATTCAGTTGTATAAATAATTAAAATGAAAAATAAAAGAAAATATACCTGATACCATATAGTACAAATTTCAAAACCTGAAATTATTTATTTTTTTCTTTTTATAAAAGCTTACAATTTTAAAGAAGCATTGCAGTATTAAAATTTCCTATTTAAATGTAGGATATAGACTTATTTGATATTTACAAAAAGAAATAAAACACTATTTCTTGATATGAAGAATACAACAACTTCTAAGATGTATCTAATTTAATTTTCTCAGATATATTTTTGGAAAATGTATGAAATGGCTTTCTTCATATTTAAATATATCTCTAGAAGCAATGTAATATTTAGGCTAAAAAAATGCAGTGTACATTTTTTAGAAAAAAATGTCATCTTAGATGTAGGGAATGTGGTAAAAACTAATAAAATAAATATTCATTAATTATTTTGAAATGTAATTTGAATTTTTGATTCTATCCATTTTTCATTTTGAATTTACAATTTTCAATGACATCATTGCAAATGCTTGTAAAACATTGGTGACTGACATGCAATTCAAAATCATAGAATGAAAATGGAAAGTTTAAAATCCAAAAGTGAAATTCTAAAATGAAAATATGCTCCATTTCCTTATCATAAAAATTAGCATCTTGTTAATTAAAGAAATCACAATTTCTTTTTCTTTGGGTTATTTTCGTTTTTTTGATTTTATGGTTACATATAACAAGAACATGGGTTAAATTATTAAGCAGTCAGTAGTAAATTATCTCCAACAATTTTACAGCAACTGATAAGTAGTACTTAAATGACTAAATTAGAAATCAAGATGAGAGAAAAGAAAGACTGATTATAAGTCAGTACCAATTGAAAGAAAATCATTCCCACAAATATCAGTATACATTCAAAATGTGATTAAAACTAAATCACAAAATTCATGAGTAAAAGACAACTAGAATAGACACATTTCTTTGAATAAATTATTTTATTCTGTAAGAAAAAAATTAAAGAAAATAATCAGTTTCATATAAATTATATATCTGGCTAATTTACTGAAATTCCTTTCAAATTTTCGTATTTGAAAAAGAAATTATTAATTTGTCTAAAATAATCATTGAAAAAACACAAAGTTACATTCACAAAAAAGTTTGAAAACACTTTCTCTTTGGTATTATTTTTTCTTTTCTTCACTAATATCAAATTAAAAAATAAATTATTTTCTTCTTTCATTAAAATGAAAGCATCAGGTACTGTTATACAGTCTGTAATGTTTTGTTTTTTAATTTTCTTTTTTTGTATTACAAATAAGCTGAATCCAATGGTTAATTCAAGCAGAATTACTTCAAATTAGCTATAATCCTTGTGTCTTTCAACATTGAATATTTGAGGACTTTTCTATAAATATCTATTTTTATTTGATCTTGATGAGTACACTGGTATCATCATGTGCTTATGCTGTTATCACAAATATTTTATAATAAAAGATCATTGATTATTTTTATTTCCAGTAATAAGTTTACAATGATCTTTAATTTTTTATTTTATTTCTGGAACCATTTTTAATAAGAAAGAAATAAACAATTAATTATCTAATTAAAATATGAAGACCAATTTAAATAAATTTTCTTACAGCTCTTCCAATTAGGAGTGATTTTAATTATTTTTATTTAAAAAGTTGCAAAATTTATATCTTTATTATTAAAGAACTGAGTACCCATAGAATTTTGCTCTAAAAATTCTATTTTGTTATTTAAATCTAAAAGAAATAAAATTTATTAATTCTTTAAAAATTTTATCCTTCACTTAAATGAACATACATTTTCTTAAATAAACATTTTACTTTTTGTTTGAAAAAAAAAAATTTAATTTCTTTGAAATTTTTCTGAATAATTTTGCTAAAAGTTATTCCTAAATTTTAAAAGTGGCAGGAGTAACATCAATCATTGTATAAAAAATGAAACTAATAATAGAAAGAAGTAATAAGTTTTTCAATAAAATTTTTGTGTTAGAAAAGAAAAAAATGTTAAAAAAACAAAAAATTTGAATCAGAAGATCAGAAGAGAAATAACCCACTGAAAGAATTGGTGAGGTATGCTGGCTTTGTTTTCAGTTTGGGATTCATCTAAGATATTTTTCTCTGATCTTAAATATTTTATAGCAGAACAGTGCCATCATAAAGACACCTTAGAGATTTTCTAAGAGGATATCTAAAAATATGAAGCAGTTTACTTAAAAATTAATAATTATATCTAATAGAAACAGCCAACCATGATTTCTTTTAAAATCTATTGTGACTATGCTCTTTATTCCTTCCTTACATTGTGTTTCAACCAAAGTAGAGATCAAGCAATAGCTGAAAAGTAAAGAAAATTTGAAGACTACTACTAACCTATCTGAATAGTCTCCCAAGACATGTGCACCCTTCCATTCCAGGCAATGCATACATGTGTTGTTACCACACACTTGGTACACAGGTCTTTGACAGAACCATTCAGTCAATTTGTGTTAAATAAGGAAAAAATGGAACATAAGCAAATGAAAACATGCAAGAAATGATGAATCTCTACATTTCAGATACTGAATGATCTCTCAAAAAATATTTAATTTTGGGGATGTCAATATGATTGAAACATAAGAAGAGGAAGGTTTTTTTTTTAGTTTTTCCTGATTCAAATTTCAGGATAAACTTTTTACAAATGTAAAAATTGAAATAGCACAACAAGACCATATTACTTGATGTGGTTTATATCCAATTCAGAATTATACTTAAACTATATAACTGGGGCAAACAGAATTCAGAGAAACAATTATAAAAATTAACTGGGGAAAACTCTGCAAAATACAGTGAATTTTTCATAGTGTATAATAAATGTGTGAACGTGAATTTTTGTTTTTTTAGTTTTCCTTTTCTTGTTTCCTGTGGGATCTTAATTATACCACCAGTAAACCTGTAAATCAAAAACTGAGTTAACAAGTATGTGGTAACTGCACACATGTATACAGTCCTGGAATGGAAGGTTAAAAGCATTGGCTGTTGAATTTTTCATGAAAGGCCAAATTAAAAATTAAAAAAAAAATGATTGAAATGAAAATTTGAAATATGTATTACTATGAAGCAAAATTAAGTAGATAGATAGATAGATAGATAGATAGATAGATAGATAGATAGATAGATAGGGAGAGTAGGCAAAAAGAAATAATGTTCTTAATCTTAAGTATAAAACATGTTAAAACAATTATTTATGAGAAGTCTCTTTTCTCAGGATGAAAAATTTCCACCTCCAAAGTGGGTTTTCCCAATCTCATCAGACTTGGAAAACTAAATTTAAATATATTTCAGGAAGCAATAGATGGAAATTGTGGTATGTATTTTCTTAATTTTGAGAAAAAAATAAGATACTATTTGTTAAATTTTGATACCATTAATGATTAACTAAATGTCTGTTGATTAATCATTAATGATTACCTATCTTATTTTTAGTTATATTACTAATCAATTAAGATTTTTAACATTTAGTTATTATTGATTTATCACTTATTTGCAATAATCATATTTTATTTAAGTGAGAAGACTTCATTTATATAGAGACTATGTATTCCCCAAATAAATCTAAAGTAAGATTAAACAACAGAAATATTATATATGAAATTTGGAAAAGATAGTTTATAAATATTAGGTTGGTGCAAAAATATTATCGTTTTTTGACGTTAAAAAATACGTCAAAAAACGATATTATTTTTGCACCAACCTAATATATGGCCATAGGTGTGTGTATATATATATATATATATATATATATATATACATATACACATTGTTTTAGTTCTGCCTACAGTTTGCTTATCATATGTTGTAAAAAAAACCTTTAAAAGAAAATAGTTCTTAAAATGCAATCAGATAAAAGTTTAATATTTCTCTCATTTTTTTTTTTTTTACAATTTTTGACATATAATTCTTAAATTATTTTTAAGTTGTAATGAGTTTAACTGGTTTTGAAATCTTTTTAGAGAATTAAAGTTTATAGACACAGATTTGTGATTAAAATGAAATGTCATCATTAGAAACTTTGAGGTATAGAATTGAAGTGGTAAGTTCTAAAGTAGCTAAATACATAATCTTTATTACAAATAATGAAAATTTTGGCTCATAGAAGAGAAATTACCTGAACAAACTAGAAAGAATGAAATTATGTGAATAGGGTAGAAGACACTATGGTACATTATCTGACTAGTCTGCTTGGTGGATAGACTTGAGCAGAATAAATTAAATTGGATACACAAAAGCTGTTAATTTATTTGTAACCAAGAAAGCACAAAAATATATATTTGCTAATTTTTCAGTTATAAGAATCCACTGATCCTAAGAATATCATTTGGGTACTTTTCAAAACAGACATTCAAAAACTTAACCAAACATTAAGATGTTTAGTCATTGTTTTATTACAAAGAAAGAGCTAGAAATATATTTTCAACTTTGTTTTAAGAAATAAAAATAACCTCTGATATCTAAATCAACTGATTTTTTAACTAGAAAATTGTCAAAGCATCAAAATGTTTGTTGTTTTAGAAGTGAATAAAAGTGAAATATACATGAGCTCAGTTTAAATATTTTAATTTTTTCTTTTATAACGGGTTAAATTTAAAAAATAGCTTTTTAAGAACTTAATCAAATATCAAGCAGTTCATTGCTTTTTAATGAAGAAAGGATAAGAAATGCAGTTTTGCAGTTTAAATATGTTTGCTGACATCAGAAATATTAAAACATTTTTCAATTAGATATACAAAATCTTTATTAAACATTGAAACAACCTTTTTTGTTTTTCATTGTTTATAATTATAGGCAAGAAATATATATTTTAGCTTTTTTCAGTATTAAGAATATCCATTGATATTGAATCATTTTTCAGTATTAATGCTGAAGAACAAATTAAATTGTTAAGTTTTTGTATAATTTTGCACAGTCTGTTTTTGTTGTTTTAGGACTAAAGTGAAGTTTCTTTGGATTTCCTTTTTATCTGGAATTAACCTTAAGTAATTGTTTATTTAAGTAAATAAAATTAAAAGTGAAAAACCAAAACAATAGTGCCTGCATGCTAAAGTAACCCTGGTTATATATATATATATATATATATATATATATATATAAACACATATCTATTAATGTATGTATGTGTAAAACAGAAATGATTCAAAAAGATTTTAGGTTTCTATTTTGGCATTTTTGTGCATTCAATTCATTGAGCATCATTTATATCCTCATTTATAGGTGTTAACATATTATTACTTACAGAAAATTTTTCCTTATTTCTGTAGTGCTAATAAGTTTTTTTTTGTTTTTTTTTAATAAGGCCTGAAGTGAATATCACAGTTATTTTCCACTTGAGGATTCTGATGGTTGGGTAAGGATTAACTTTGATATATTCATTAATAGGGGTATTGTTTAATTGATAGAGATAATTTGAATATTATCATTAATAGTATCATTGTTGAAAGTTTTCATATTTGCAGTACTGTTATTAATAATAATAATAAACACTAATATATGATGTTAGCAAATCAATAAAACAATAGCCTCAAAACACCAATTAAGACGGAATCTTTATGAATGTCAGCGGATTTTAAATATACACATTTTTGTGTTGTTTATACATATACATGAGAAAAATCACAATTTGGTGTTTATGAGCTTATCATAATAATATTGATGCAGTTTCCTTAGGAAATAGATAGCACATTTTAAAAAGGAATAATGCGCGTCCTTTATGCTATATATAAACTCCTTCATATAAAGAAGATAATTGCTTTGATTTTTGGAAGATTATTTTTACATTTTAAATATTGAAGGTTGAAATAGTTCAGTGCTTATTATATTTTTCTTTCCTTGATTTACTTAAAAAAGACCCCAGTTTGCATAAGTAGTATACAAGGAAAATTTCTTTATTAGGTCTATAATGTTTAAACTACTTTCAAAGACTCTTTTTACAAAAAGAACTGAATCTGTTCCATCCAGTTTTCCTGTAAGTTACAAAGTGTTGGTTGAATACAGGGCAAGGGTACTTTTATAAGCATTTTCTGTTATTTGAATTTAAAAATGTTTTCATTTAATTTAGAAAAGTTGAATTTGTTTACAAAATGGTTTTAAATGACGTTAACTGCTCATAACAATCCATTTGATTGTTTTTTTTTATCCTTCTCTTCACTGTCAGAACCTTAATATATTTGCTGCAAGCAGAAACCCCTAAAGACAAAACAATTTTCATCAAACACATCCCAGTATGATCTAACATTCAAAAAATGTTTCCAAGGTTTCAAAAAATAATTTCTCTTTCTTTCTCTCTTCCCCTCTTTTCTCTTTTTGAACAACAACAGCAGCAATAGCGGCAGTGGCAAGTGCAGAAGATTTTCTCTTGCTGTGAGTTGGTCATGAATTATTGAAAAACTGAACAATATTTTGTGAACAGGCCAAGTTTTATCAGTCATTTGGTTTTATCAAAAACAAAGAATAACAAAGTTCACTCTGTCATTTTACAGAATTTTAGTGAAGTTTTAAATTGAAGATAAAACTATAATTGCAATTTTTTCCTTATTTTTTGAAAAAATTATCTAATTTCTTATATTAGGATTTAGCAATAAAGTAGGAAATGATTTTGTTCTTTTTCAGTTAAAAAGCACAATGTTTCACAAATAAATATTTTAGATAAAAAAAATCTAAATGAAAAACTAAAACTTTAAATTTATTCTTTGAAATATAAGTATTATATTATCTTTCAAAAAAATTTTTTATGGATAATTGCAAACAAAATAATTTTCTCAAGTTAAAAATTTTGAGGGAAAACTTTAAAATAAAATTTGCTTGATGGCTAAAATGCGCAAATGCATTTTTAGACTGATTAACAGTTGTCAACACAGTAGGTTTTACTCATTTTTTAAATTTACAAGAAGTAAAATATCCAAATGCTAAGTTCTTGCTGATTCAAAACATTACAAAAATTATAATAAAGATTATCTGTTAATATGGTTTGTAATTATATTTTTCTTTTTGAAATTTTGTAATAAGATAGAGTGAGAAAAGAATGGTGGAATAGTGTTTGTAAAAATGACACCACAAAAGTAAAAGAAACAATAATAAAAAAATATGATAATGATTATGTGAAAAACAGAGAAAAGAGAGAGAGGGAGAATTTTAGAGAGTAAGTGAGCGATAGAGAGGAGGCTTTTGTAGCGAAGAAGGCAGATTTTCCAATGTATTCACGCTAGGTGCAGAATGGGAAGTTTTCGTCAGCAGAATGATCCAAATCAACTTTGGAGGTCATGGACTGTTTAGGCAATGGATGCATTTGCACGTCATGTGGCTCTCAGAAATTGGCAAGGTGGATTAGATCATTTCTTCTGATTGTGCAACGCAACTTGGAGAGAATAAAAAGTGGCTTTCTTGCAGGAATCATGCTCCTACAAGTTCATTATCATCATTAAGAGGTATATATGCGAGTTTTTAAACAATTCTAGTCATCCTTTTACTGCCTGAGCTTTTGAAAATGTAAAATATATTTTCTTTAAGGTTGAATATCAGTCAGTTTGGAATAACAAATTTCTTCTTTCATCCTTCATTTCGTTATGCATTTTAGCTTGTGTTTTATGTGACAATTTTCAGGAATATAATTTTATTTAAATATGTTAAAGTTAAGGGTCTAGATTTAATTGTTTTTCACCTTTTAGTATGAATCTATCTAAGTAAATTAAAATTTATTCCTGCTCCCTATTTGATACAGAAAAAATTACTTACATATCTTCATTTTGAAAAAATAAAATTGACCCCATTATCATTTTTCCTTCTCTTTCTCAAATTCAAAATCTAAGCTACTTTACAATACTGCTTCTTGGTCATCATTGTTTCTGTAGTTAGAATGAAAGTGTTTTCCATTTCTCAGCAAGATTATACATTTTTGGAGCCATGATGACCCTTAGCAAGTGATCTGGTTATCAAATAGATGTATATGATCATTTTTTATAAGTTTTCAAATGTTCCTGTAAGTTGATCCTGGGTCTTGACTTGGCGAATAATGTCCTGCTGGCAGATAAAAATCTTCTTCATCCTGACAGTCAGCACCTTGATCATCACCAAAACCTCCTTGCACACGCTTCGAAGCAGCCTTCCAAGTTGTCAAAAATTGCTAGCTAGAAAGAAGGAGAGAAAGAGAAAATATCTAAAAGTTTTCCTCCTAGTGAATAAGATAATATTAGTATATTTTATATATATAGTTCTTTTGTTTTGCTTTCATTTTTAACTGAAAGATGAAGTATATGGACCTTTGTTGATTGACTATCTCTCTCTCTCTCTCTCTCTTTCTATATATATATATATATATATATATATATATATATATATATATATGCATAACAATGCACCACACACACAGATATATATATATATATATATATATATATATATATATACACATACACACACACACATATATATAATTATGGATATTTTTAATTTAAAAATACAAAAAAATAGTACACATTTAATTTTCTATGGCCACATCATTTCATTTATAAATAAGCAGCAATCATAATTTACACTTATCTGTATATGTATATTTTGATATATGTATCTACATGCATACAGTTACAGATGAACATATGTGTACATGTAATTTGTGTATATGCATAATATATATTGTTTTTATATCTATCATTTAAAGGAATGAGTTGGATATATAATTAAGTAATTAATTAATACAGATCTCAGAATAAAAAAAAATATATATATCTGTTAAATAAGTATAAACTGTAATTTTTAATAGTTATGTTTGAAATTAATAAATCTTATAAGAGGATCATCTTTTTCTTTTCGTGGCTATTGCCCCTAAATTCTCAAAGACCAATTTTGTACTTTAATTTCTTTCAACTATTTGTGATTTTACCTTTCTTTAAAATTAGGATTTATTTTCATTGGTTCTATTTTCTCAGATTTTTTAAAAGATAAATTTGACAAATGTCTGATGGTAGAAATAATCAGAAGCCCATGAAAGAAACATGAATTTAAATGTTGGATATATATTAAAGAAAAAGAAGTAAAGGAAAGAAAGAGAAAAACTGAGTATGCATTCATCTATCTATTAATATATGCATATATATATATATATATATATATATATATATATATATATATATATATATATATATATATACATAAATATATATATATATATATATATATGTATACATAAATATATATATATATATATATATATATAAATTTTTACATAAATATTAAGTGATTTAGTACACACACACACGCGCATATATAAACATAATATATTTAAGGAGCAGTCCATCATTCAAACATGTTCTATTAAATAGATCAGAGAGAGAATATCTTTTGAACCTTTTGATGAGTTTCCCTGTTAACAAATTAATCACTTTATTTCAAATGGAAACACCCATAGGAAATTGACAAAATTAAATCTTAAAATCAACATACTTTTCAATTGTTAATAACTGCTTTCAAGAAAAAAGAAGTAACTATTATGACATTTGTATTATTTGAACATGATTAATGTTGCATGAGTATGAAAATACTATATACCATTAAATATCAAACATAATCTTACATTTTAAAGCCATTTTAGCACATGTGTACTTAGAGTGAAGTAAATTTGATTAAGAGTGCATTGTTTTCTTTTAATGTGAAGGACGTCCATGATTCATAATCATTTTTGCAGTTACATTGCTAGAGAACTATTTTATTATCAAACAAAATCTGTTGGAAATTAGCAAAAGCACTGTTACTATCTGACAATTTTACTAAGAGAGATAACAGCTTAATATTCTCAAGTGAAATTCTGTTTTATAACCAATATGTATTTATGTTTTTAAATTATTAACAGAGATTCAGTCTTGTAAAGGATAAGAAAATTAATCTTTGGCAAAGTGCTTTTTTTTGTTTTTGTGGAGAAGTGTTATTAGTAATGATGAGGTTGAAAATACTGAATTTACAAGTTTACACCTGAAATAAAACAAATCGTTCACCAAAAGACTCTATAGACATTATTGGTTTTATTTAATAGAACATGTTTGAAAAAAAAAAAATATATATATATATATATATATATATATATATATATATATATATATATATATATACACACACACACATGTTTTTATCACTTTAAACATTATTATTAGTGGATACTTGTATTTGAGTAGGTGCTTCATTTATTTATTAAACAGTGTATTTATTTATTTTTATCTACTGCCCAGTGGGAATCAAACCTGCATTCCTCAGAGTAGAGGGTGCTACTGGAGAGTGCAAATTTTTCTTCAATAAGATTTCTTGAACATTCAGTTCAGTAGATGTAAAATAAATATACTGCTTAGTAAATAAATGAGCTTTCACTTGAATGATTTCTTGACTAATGGCAGCACACTGATGATTCATTCTATCAATCCAAAGAGAAAGAAGTTGTTCCATCTCTTCAGAGATTTTTCCTCTTTTCTTATTGATAACAGTATTCTTCATCCCTGGAGTATCAGATTTTATATTTGCCAAAATCTTATCCTTATTGTGAACAATCATCGATACAGTTGTCCAACTCATTCCAAAAGACGAGCAATCAATATAACCTTTTCACCTTTTTCATGGCGTTTTATCATAGTAAGTTTATCATTCAGTGTTATAGCATAATGCTTAACACTTGCACTAGAAATTTTCTTAGGAGCCATTGGGGCAAAATATAAAGTCACAAATTGAGAATGAGAGAGTAGGTGATAAACAAATGTATACTGTGTGTATGCCTAAACTAAACTGGATTTCAATTTCACAGGAATCATGAGTGTTGCTGACAACAATGCCAAATGGTAGATATTGGAACTACCATGGAAAATGCCAATATTGAGTTCATTAAGGACCGCTAAATAAGATGACAACACAGAGTTACAGATGTTTTCATATTTCATTCTCTAGGATTTATGATGATTATATTGACATTTACTGTAAATGTATGTATTTTAATATTATTTTATATACTTTTATTCTTATTTATTGTATAGTAACATGATTTTATGTGCTTTTAATGCTTTTCTAGTGATATTACAACTTCAATATTTGTGTCAGACATAAAGTTGAATAAAATGACAAACTTATTTTTTCATATATTTTTTGACAAACGATGTATAATTAAGAATAACTTAACTCAAAATGACGTAACCCAAAGTAAACCTGTATGCGTGTGTGTGTGTGTGTGTCTGTGTGTGTATGCGCATGTGAGTATATCTGTACAACTAAATAGCAAATCCATGTTGCATAAACAAGCTTAGGCATGTATGTATTATTCAATACTTATATACATGAATGTATGTACAAATGCAAGCACTCACACACATTATATATATATATATATATATATATATATATATATATATATGCTGTAATTATATATAATTAATCATAATAACGATATTTTACACAAGCCAAATTAAATAAAAAACATTTTGATGAGATTTGGCTGCAGTTGATGGTGGGGTGATTAAGGCATGGATCTGGATGGTGTTAAATATTGCTAACAGAACAGGATTACATGAATATGAATAATCATAATATGGGTAATAATACTCTTCATACCAACAAATACTATGACATCAATGAGCAATTAAATAAACAAAAATAAATAAATAAATAATGATAATGATGTAGATCAACTCAAATTACAACTGAGTAAATGTGTTTTTCTCAAGAGGTGCCTACAGTTTCACTAATTTGGCTTTTGTAAAGATGGATGTTTGACTCTGGAAATCATACATTTGAATATAACATGTTAGAGAGGTGGTTTTAGGCACTGCATGCATAATCAGTGATAATTCCAAGCTTATTTCACAGATAACCTTTAAAATATTTTAATTTGAATAATTCCAGCATGATTAAATGTTAGAAGCAACAGTAATGATGGAAAAATTTAAACTTGAACCAGTTATAGTAGAAATAGTTATAATAAAAACAGTAATAAAAAGCATATGCATCAATGTTAAATTAGTAATCATTAATAAAAAATAAAAAAAGCCAAAGTTATTATTGCATTTGAATTCAGGATAATAATCATTTTCACTTAAAAAGGAGATTGGTAGGGGAAAATGTTATTTGTTTATGAAAGAATATTAATTAAAGGAAACTTATTTAAATTAGTCACTGGAATTGATGTGCTCTGGGTATTTCTGTAAATGATATTGACTTTTCTTGTGTATTTTATATTCAGTATCAGTTGTCATAACAAAATTATACCAGGATAGCTGCAACAAAAGTCAGCAAAACAATTGCAAAATAACAAAATAAACACAACATAAAAAAAAGAATATCAAACTGCTTTGTGCTTGGTTCAAATATGACAAAAATTCAAAACTGGCTACTATACTTCATAGAATGACATATGTCTCTGTTTTTTCATTTTCATTAAAACATAATCAAAATAAAAAAACTGTCCTTATCATTCATTGAGGAACAATTTTATGAAAATATAAAATGAACTGCATAAAGCAAAATTTAATTGGGAATGAAAAATAAGATCATATTTTTATTGATTAACTATGACTTTTTTAACTTCACATGAATAGTTATATAAATATTCAAAAGTACTGAAATATATACACTGAAAGAAAAGAAAATTGCAACATCTTGAAGTACAATGCTGATTTTCAACAGGATACAGTATGTCTATAATAGGAAATAGAATATATTCTCTATCTATATTTCTGAGATGAGGTATTGTAATTATTTACACTATTTACATTGTTCAGACTGTTGTCTTCATTTTCATTGATATATTCACAGTGTTTTGGCCATTGTATGCACCAGCCTTCTTCAGGTGAGTGAAATATCGAACTAAATTCATTATTTTGTCAATCGGGTAGATTGTTCTAGTTCCACATGCCATGCCTCTTCTGGATGTCTCAGTGTCAGTTATCTCCATTTAACTTAAGTTTTTGTTCACCTCAGCTGTAGCCAAGTATTGAACATAACACTTTGGGTCAAGTCCCTGGATTCAACCAACTTTTATCCACTTGGCCATGTGTCTGATGAATTCACAGTAACCATGTTTTACAATTTTTGTTGATATTGTTTTTCTCTAGCACTCCATTCCCATTCTGTATTAATGTCTATGCTTGGCTCACATAAGAGATTTTTGTGGCCTAGCATATGCACTGATTCTATGATTTGGACAATGATGTCCAATATGGTATCCACCTGATGGTTGTTGCAAAGTCAAGATCCTTGTTCAGTACTGACTACTTATAGGTACTCAGGTGGTGTTGACCGATGTTGACTAATGTGTTCACTGTTGGGGAGGGGTGATGAACCTTGTGCATCACTTTCTGATCTTTCGATCTATTCAATTTCTGTACTTGGTGGACCTTGACTGCATTGAATTCATGTCTGAAAGATTTATCCAGATCATGCTAGATCTTTGAAAATGTGTGTACACCATCCCTTGTGCCTGTGGTAAGAAATATAGAGGTGATACAGGCTGCCCCCCTACTTAAGGTAAGACTGAAAGAATACTGTAAAGCCATAACATGAGGGAAAATAGAAAAATCAGGTATAGCTGACCACATAAGGAGGGAAAAGGGAGATCACTGCCTCCTGTGGGATGAAGTTGAAATAATAGAGAGAGAACATGACTGGAAAATACAAAAACTTAAGGAATCAGCACATCTGCTAGGCCACAAAAATCTCTACTAATATGGAGTGCTAGAGAAAAATAATAATAACAGCAAAAATTGTAATATGAGCTCTTTTAAAAAATGTTTACTTAGGCATTAGGTTTATGTAACAAATGAATGAGTGAATGCTTGACGAGGCAAACGTCATAGCAGCGGATACAAAAATGGCAGTGCGCATGCGCGACCAGACTGGAAACGAGGCCCGTATTCATTTGCATAAGCGTATGCCTCACGGGCATAAAAGCTGAGAGTTTGTGAGGGTAAAGGAGAAAAAAGTGTTGAGTTGTGCGTAAGACACACGTATTGTTCGTTTCGGTGTTGACTGCAGCGTAAGACTGAGCAGAAGAAGACAGAGAAGACAAAGACTTCAGTAATTTTTGCTACAGACTGATTACAAGCTATTTCTGCATTATGACTGATGGAGAGTTCGATCTAAAGCTCATGCCAGAATACAATGGAACGACGTCGATTGTTGATTGGCTAGAAAGAGTAGACCTGATTTTCAAACTTTCGGGAGTTGAGTGGGTCGAGCAAGTAATCCCCTTGCGATTGGCTGGAGGGGCCTTCGATGTCTACCAGCAACTTTCAGATACAGACAAGACTGATGTGACCCAGGTGAATCTGCACTTCAAAGGGCCTTTGTGTTTGACCCATGTGAAGCATACAAGCAGTTTTCGAGACGCACTTTGCACCCGGATGAGTTGGTAGATGAGTTATATGCAGCATTGAAGAAACTCTCCAGCCTGTTCGGAGGAATGCCTGACCAAGCACTGAAGTATGCATTCATGGCTGGACTGCCTGCCCACACCCAGGAGTTGTTGTGGGCATCTGCTGATGTTGACCACATTCCCATGGAGAGCATGCTCGGCAGGGCAAGAGCCATCATGAACAGTGAAAGGGTTGCTGCCATCGTCGACCGACCAGCTACAGAAAAAGTGCCTCTACCCAAGCCCACTGAGAGCTTGCTGCATTGCTTTAACTGTTCCAGGCCCAACCATCTGACCAAGCATTGCCAGTTTGAACAACCGGGGCAGTGCTGAAAGTCCAACATCTGATGTTACAGGTGCCAGAAGGAGGGCAATGTCATGTCGAAATGTCTGGAAAATGGAGACAGGGCTGAAATGTGAGCGCCACTCTCGCCCCAAGTAATGTAAGAACTAACCTACCAGTGATGTGCGTGTGCATCAATGGAGTGATGTATAATGCATTGGTTGATTCAGGATGTACACGGTCTCTTGTGAGGAGTTCAGTTTGTGGTCCACCAAATGGACGTAGGATGGATGTACTGTTGACAGAAGGAGCATGACTAGCAGGGAGTGACCAGTATCAATCTACAGGTGAATAAGAGGATTCCCATAGTGGTTGAAATGCTGGCCATGGATGGAGATCTATTGGGGTTTGATCTCCTGCTTGGACTTGATGTTATATGCCTGTTGGGTGGTATTCATATAAATGAGCACGGTGGGGGCAGTTTTCCAAACAAAGTGTCCAGTGTCGGCGCTGCTATCGCAGTAAGAATAGAAAGACCAGATTTTGATATGGAATTCAACCCGACTAAGAAAACATGGACCTGGAAGTGGTCGGGTGAGCTGCCGCCAGTTCAGTTGAATACACGGTGCCAAAACACATCCAGAAGGAATATAATTGCAAGTTGTTGACTTGGATTCATAATGGATGGCTGATACCATACCCGGAGAAGGAGCTCAGTCCCCCGAGAAACTTGATCCTGCTAATGGCAATTGTTCAGCCTAACAAAGGAAAAGTGTGACCTGTTATGGATTTACCGCGAACTAAACGACCACATCCTGATGTGTGCTCTCAAAAACTGAGAGACTGGTGTAGGAAGGGGTCCAACATGTTGGAGTTGAAGTTAAGAAAAGCCTACCTTTAGGTGCATGTGCACCGTTCTCTATGGCCATTCCAAACTGTGATGGTTAAAGGGCAAAGATACTGCCTAATTCGAATGGGATCTGAGTTGAACGTAGCCCCCTCCATTATGCAGTCAATGGTGGAGGCTGTTCTATCCAGAGATATGAATGTTCAACAAGCGACGTTGGTATACATAGACAATGTGTACATCAACAACAGTGTTGCGCCCGTGGAGCGGGTAAGACAGCATTTTTCCCAGTTTGGGCTAGATCTGGAGTGACTTGAAGACGGTGCTCGGGTGCTTGGATTGGAAGTCTGGAGGGAGCATGGCACTTTGCGGTGGAAGTGTGCGAGTGCTATTCCAAATGACAAATGATCCAAGAAACAATAACCAGGGTGAAGCAGAGCGATCCTTCGCAGGGCCTATGGTGTGCGAATGGACAAGACATCAATGTATGGGTAGACACAAGTTCCCTGGCGACCGGCATACTCCTGGAATGTGATGATGTTGTGTTCGAGGATGTTGTTGGCTGTGATCTGCAAAGGATGCCCAGCACATTAACTTGGTCAAACTTGATGCAGTACTGAAAGGCATCAATCTGGCATTGCAATGGCAGTGCAAAGTCATGTGTTTAAAGACAGACTCAGTGAGCATGTATCACTAGCTAGTGGATACACTCACTGGAAAGACCTGAGTATGTACAAAGGCCACCAGCGAGATGTTGCTCCACCGATGATTGGAAACAATAAAGTTGCTGGTAGAAGAATATGGGTTGTCCATAGACGTTACTCTGATCCCATCAAGTCAGAACTTAGCAGACCCCATGACCCAGGTATCGCAAAGGTGACTCGAGAGGATGAAATCCGCGACTGAGACCGTACTTGTGCCGCGAGGAGTGATGAGATGACAAGTAGTCAGATTATGGAAATACATAAAGGTAGTGGACACCCAGGCATCCGAAGTACTGCGTATTTTGCCTGGAGGGTTTGCCCAGCAATTACCAAAGCAGATGTGAGGTCAGCTATCAGGGCATGTGAAGAGTGTCAGACAATCAATTTGGCCCCGGTTCATTGGACAAAAGGAGGATTAGCAGTAAAAGCTAATTGGCAAAGACTGGGGATGGATATACTTCACTACAACAGCAAACATTTCCTGACGATCACCGATTGTGGTCCAACACGTTTTACCATCTGGCGGCCATTGTTGCGGTAGGACTCCGGGAACATTATTCGACAACTCGAGTCTATGTTCTTTGAGTGTGGTCCGCCGCAGGAATTGTTGACAGACAACAACACTGCATTCTACAGTAGTGAGTTCAAGGAGTTTGGAGCCAGCTGGAGAATGTGCCTGCGATTTCGGTGTGCCTATGTGCCAGCAGGCAACAGCATTGCAGAACAATGCCACCATAGTGTTAAATGGATTGCAGCCAAGATGGGGTGCTCTGTTCAAGAAGCAGTGTATTGGTATGACATAGCACCCAAAGATGATACATCTCCATTGGCAGGTGCAGCCAACAGAATCTACAGATATGAGGTCAGGATAAAGAATATCGACCCAGTACCAATGTCACCAGCTCTCGCACGAAACAGATACCATTTGGGAGACTCTGTGTGGGTCAAAACGCCCCATTATCGATGCACTTGCAGATTCCAAGAAGGAACAGTGACGGGTGATCAGCCCACAATCTGTTTTTGTCAACGGCATCCCACACCATATAAAGGATGTACGACCACAGACAAATGTCATCCCTTCTGGCGAAGCGGATGATGAGACTTCTGACGGCACTGGGTATATCACACTGCCTAGCTGACAAACAGCACAAAATAGAGAAACCACAGAACCACCCTTGCGACAAAGCACATGCCGGAGATTACCAACGCGACCTTGCCCATGCTGTAATCATCAAGGATCAGCAGGGAATGTAACAAATGAATGAGTAAACATTTGACAAGGCAACTGTCATGGCGGCGGATACAAAAATGGCAGTGCACATGCACGACCAGACATGGAGCGAGGCCCATATTCATTTGCATAAGCGTATGCCTCATGGGCATAAAAACTGAGAGTTTGCGAGGGTAAGAGAGAAAAAAAGTGTTGAGTTGTGTGACAGACACACGTGTTGTTTGTTTTGGTATCGACTGTGGCATAAGACTGAGCAGACAAAGAAGAAGAGAAGACAAAGACTTCAGTAATTTTTTCTACAGACTGATTACAGTTTATAAGTCTCCAAAATTCATACACTGATGTCTTGAAGGACACATGACCCAGTGGATAAAAGTGTTGGTTGAATCCAGTGACTTGACACAAAGAGTTGTGAGTTCAGTACCTGGCTACAGCCGAGGTGACAAAAAACTTGCAGAGTTAAAGAGTTACTAAGACATTTGGAAGAGACATGGCATGTAAAACTAGTGGCCAAAATAAAGGGTTCAGTTTGAAATTCCAATCACTTGAAGAAAACTAGAGCATACAATAGCTGAAACAATGAAGATGAGGACAACAGTCTGAACAATGTAAATAGTATAAAGAATATATTCTGATAAAATTTTCAAAATCTTCAGCCATCTTATGATACAGCAATTCATAACAGTGTGCCACCTATGAATTTTAGACATAAATGTGATAAAGTTCAATGTGGTGAAAGAGTCTACAGCCAACAGAGATTGTTTTGTTCAAGAACTATTTGAGAGGGGACAGATTATAGGTCTTTAAGAGATTTGCTGTACATGTTAGACAGTGGTGCTTCAGTGTTGGAAACAGTGGTCAAATGAACATTCCTACAGCCATAAGCTACATTCTAGATGGCCATGTAGTACAATATATTGTACAATATATTGATTTAGTACAATATATTAATGTTGATGAACATCTCGCTCATCAACATCGACATACTGTAAAGGCAGACTGCAAAGCATCTACTGCAAAGATCAGATCAAATGTGGGTCCAGTAGTGTTAACAAAATCTCAATGAAAATTATTTGCAGTAATTATTGGCACGTGTCTCTAGCAGGACTTCAGCTTATACAACAATGTTGTCATGCATGTTTCTAGTAATGTAAGGATCATCTGGGAGACTGACTAGTTCTCTGTAATGTTCAATAAAGAGAGCAAGTTCTGCCTTCATGAGTAAGATAGTCTTTTCTATGTGCAAGATAGGCCTAAATAATATCATCTCTCAGAAGGTCCATGACACACAAGCCTAACATGATGCTGGGTACCATAAGTTACAACCCTTACTCACTTTTTTGATTATGGAAAGAACATTGAAAAACGGAGACCCAGAACATTGTTCAACTCATTCATCTATATTATCTGCATGTTTAATGTTGAGTAAATTGACACACATATTGAAGATGTCACAGTTTTATTTTCAGCCAATGTATATATTTATATCTATGAATAAATCTATTTTATTATGCAAAACTGTTTTTTTTTTCATCTGAATCACTATAAAGTCTCAGTAAAGCTAACCAAAGAATATTTCAAAATAAGGAAGTCTAATTTTTTTAAATTTGCTAAATTGATAAAAAAAATTGAATTATCCTCAGTGGAGAAAATTAAATGTGTGAAAAATAAGTTTTTTGAATGCTCATTGAAGGTGTGGCATGCACTTGGGGAAGGCTGTAATGTTTTATGAAAATAACAGAGTTGTTTATACAAGTTAGTATTAATACACTGTCTCAGAACTTTAGACTAAAACATTCTTTTTTTTCATAATTGGGAAAATTAAGGGTAACATAAATCATTATAATACCCAAATATTTTTTAACAATTTAACTATCTTTTTCTTTAAAGTATTAAAAAACCAAAAGCAAACTAAATCATTGTTATATTACCCTAAAATATGATATTGTAGTTGAATGTATGTGTGCATATATGTACACATTATAATACACTATTCATCAGTGATATGAGAAAAATTTAGAAATTGCCAAGAATTCTCAACAGAAAAAAACTGCTTGGAATGATAAGCAAAAATATAAATGGTCAATAACCAATATAGTATAAAAGAAATATAAGGCAAATGTCAAAGTCAGTCATTTACAAATGTATTAGATTTATTTTATCTTAACTTGTTTGTTAACTTTCAATTCTTTTACAATGAGAACTCACCAGAGAGGAAATAAAGTGCAATAAAACATTGCTAGATTTTATTTTCCTGCTGTAGTGCTTGTATCCTAACAAATTTTATTTGTTATATTCCCAAAAGAGAATATCTCTAAACCAAGTTACTATTTGTCAGAAAAGTCAAGCAACTGAACAAAAATTACTATTACAGTATTATCTATTTGATCTATTTATCACTTATTATTTAAAAGTATCTTTCCTGATAAAAATCAAGATACAATGAAATTAGAATTCTTTGTAATATTCTATAAACATGATTTAAGTTCAACTTTTCATAGTATATATGTAGCTTACTTACTGAAACCAACACTTTACATAAATAATTATGTCTGCACTTCTATGATGGTCAACTACTATGTATGACTTTTCTTTAAGTATAATTATAACCTAAAATCTCATAATTTTTATTTTTTATTCCTTCTACGTATTAAAAAATCTTTCTTAGAATTAAAAAATCATTTAGAATCAATTGTCCTACTTCATAAAGCATATACATGGTTTATTAAATAATGTCTTTCTTCATCAGAATAATGAAAATTCACTTGTAAAACTATACTAAATACTGGGAATATTTTTTGCTTACTTTCATTTTAATATGTTATAAATAGTTTGAAAGTACAGAAAAGACATGGTATTTTTACTTTCACTAAGGATCTCTCTTAATATTTTGAACAATTATGAAGAAAACAGAAAAAATGTTTTTAAATTACCACCTAATATTATACAGTTTCATGTTTTAATTATTTTGAGTTTTTAAAATAATTTTCATTTGGTATCGCAGATGCTATTTAAATTCTAAGCAACTAAAATAGGAAAAGAAGCAACTTAATAATTGAGAAACAAAAAATAAGTCAGTTAATATTTTTTTGTTTCTGTCGCATTTAAAGTGTGGCACTCACCAAGTCATTTATAATGACTGATCTATTTCAATGTTTTTCTTTATCGGTGTATTGAGAAATGGAATGCTTAAAATATTAAGGAGCTTTATAAAATTTTCTTTTAACTGTTAATTACTACATTATTAGATTTTCAAAGTTAACTATTTATTGGTTTCATTTCTTTTCTTTTTTTACTTTGAGTGGTATTATATATTTATTTATTCCAATAAATACCAATTTATTTACTTTCTTTTTTTTTTTTGATTTGAAAACTGAAATTGCTGTTTTGTAAGAATAGCACATGCGATTATTTTCCTCTTGTATTTCTCAATAAAAGAAATAAACAAATAAGTACTTCACATCATAACTTAACAAATGAGAAATACTTCTTACCTTGTGTTCAAACTGAGAACTCCACTGGGAAATTGCAGCCAAGCAGTGTGTACTCAGAACATTAATACCTAGAAATGTTGTTAGCCATATATAGAGGCAAATAGTCATGATCACAAACACCACAATAAATAGATTTGTTTCAATGTGCTAAAGAGCTAAACTTATTGGGATCGAGATAAGTTAGCAGGGAAATAGGCAAGTGCAAAATTCCAAGAGAAGGCAGGCAGAATAAACATTTTTTTTACCATATTAAGCATTCCAAATATGCATCTTTTTGAAATAATTGTATTTTTACATTTTTTTTTACAGTCATGAAAAGATAAATAATTAATTAAATAATTAAATAATTAAAAAATAAATTAAACTACTGATGAATTGTTTTAATTCAAAATAAATTTTGACAGGTGGTATTATAAATTCTGTGTACTTTTCAATGTTTTTTAATCATTTTGTGTAGTTGTAACTTGTTTCCAATTAGCAAAATTTGATTCAACAGAATTTCCTTTTTTGGTCATCATTTTACAAGTGTTAAAGAAGAGTAAACAATAAATATGCACACACACCCACAGACACACATACATACATACATACATACATACATACATACATACATATATATATTATATATATATATATATATATATACAAAAAAAATTAGAAAAAAGAAAAATTAATAAAAAAAGCAGCATACAACAGTGCATGTGCAAATTCATCTATTTTAGTGCTTCACCCAAATGGAACAAAGGTTGTAGATGCAAAATGATTAGTTTTGAATTAGATGTTTCTACACATACAACAAACACACATTCATGCATCAGTGTCTGTTTCTTGAACAAGAGTAGAGCTCATAATATGGACAAAGTCAAATGTTGTTTAATACAGAAGAAAACCCCAATTGAAATTATAAAAGCAACAAAAAACTCACAATATAAACAAATGAGATTAATGGAATACATTTTTTTTTTTAAAGTTTGCCTATCATACTATTTTTATGATGCTTGTAATCATTTAATAAACAAATTGATCCACACAAATTGATTTATAATGAAAATTATATCAAAAATGAAAATACAACATACTTGGTAAAGCTGTCAAAAAGAAATGAACTCAGTTTTATAATGACATACAATGTAAATGTAATTTGGTTAAAAGTTGAAATAAATAAAATATAATGAATGAAAGTCGACTTCTGAAATTAAAAAAAAAGAATTTATTCTAGGAATCATTTTTTAAATGAAAAACAACACTAAATTCTCTATACAAATGTGAACATTTTTTTTACATTATTGTTTTGAGACAAAAACTGATATGCATGTTTCTATATTAAAATAATTTTCCCTATTAGTGGTGTTATTTTTAAGAATTTGATAAAAGAAAAATATAAAGTGTACAATTTTCAAATAAAGTTAATTACAAATTAAAATTTTCTAAAATAAATTTATTGAATTGTTTCAAGATAGCAATAGCAGTGCAGATTAAGAATAAGAAATTACTGCCTTATTGCAAATACTAAACTGACCAGTTGAAGAATGAATTTCACATTTTTTAAAGTACCAACAGTTTGGCAATTTGTTTAACCTTGTAAAGGGCAAAGTTATTTCAATATCTTCAAGTCATATGTTTTAGTAGCTATTGTATTAAGCTCCTAACCATATATATGCATTACAGTACAAACAAAAGTAGTATAGACTAATGATAGAGCCACCACAACTTATTTCATTCCTCTCAATGTAATTTATAAAGAGCCAAACTTAGTAGATGATGGTTTTGGGGAAGATATGTTTAATATGTTCTGAGTTATTCTGAGTGACCAACAAAATCTTAACAGCAAAAAGTATTACTATCATGAAAATTTATTATTTGCTAAGACAATTTTTCCATATTAATGAACCTGACAATTTAGTAACATATTTAACATTTAGTTGAAATCTGAGAAGGTCAGAATGTTAGGGCAAACAAATCTTTCAAAAGTATATATTACAATACTTAACTGAATGAAAACATTACTGAAAAATGTTGAATAAATAATTCAATTCACTTAACATTTGCATAAAGTTATTTGATATTTTTCAAATAAAAATAAATATCTGATGAAGATGGCTACACAAATACACATATCAAAATCTATCAATATATATAAGAAATAGATTCAATCAAATCTACTTCTATATGATCTGATAATAGCACTCACACATTGAACATATATAATGTATTCAGATGCTTTCACCTCAAAAATCATACATATATATATATATATATATATATATAAATAAATATACATTTTATTAACAGAGTTGTGATACTGGTGATGAAATAAATGTATATTTATTATTAGTAGAATTTTTAGCTTTGTTATTATACATCAAGCACTATTTTATTAGCACCAGAACTCAATGTGCAATAGTCTATATATATATATATATATATATATATATATATATATATATATATATATATATATATATTCCAAAGATATAAATCTGAATGTAAGCAAAATCACTTCCATATCATGAAGCATAATTATATAAAGTGGCAAATGATAAAACAAAAATGTGAAATACCGGCCAGCGGGATTTCCGTCTGCCTGAACGTCTTCTTCCTGGGCCAAGCCATGTTGGAGCTGAACAGAGAGCCAGGAAGTCAAAACTTGTACTTTGTTGTGAGGGTTCCACTCCATCAATTAAATTTTCTGCATTTGTTTCTGTCTTGTTGTTAGGACTTGCTACAAGAAAAATAAAGAGACCATCAATGCTGATTAATACACAAATACAAAACACAAACAGAAACACCTATGAAATAAAAGATAATAAATAAATAAGATAAATATAATGATATAATAAATATAATAAATAAGATAATTTAAGATTCAAAATTCTTATGATCATCTTTAATACAATTTTTCTCTGAACAATTTCATATTAACATGAAATACTTAATAGAACTTCTTACAGCAAACATGCAATGGAGGTATTTATTAGTCATATGGGGACATGACTTTTGGTAAGGAATTTATTAAACTAAATAGAAGAGCATTAATTGTATTTTATAGGCTGTTAAAATAGAAACTAAAAAGAATTTTTAAAATAAAGTTTTATAAGTTATCACAAGAAACATTTTTTAGTATTATACCTACTTAGGCATGCAGTACAACAAACTATTTTGGTTTGTTAAAGCTTTGAACATATATTTTCTTATGAGTGTATAATTTAAATGAAAATCATTTTTTGGTATATTAGTATATCTTATGAATTTATATACCAGTTACCAATTGCAGCCAAATAAAAAGATTAACTGAAAGATAGCAGTAGAATTTAAAAACAGTTTATAGGCTTACTGCAATAAGGTGATATATAAAATAAACCATTTATGATACATTAGGGAATAAACTATAGTCATTGAAATATCTAATTATGGCTGCAAAGGAATGCTTCCTATAGCCAAATGTTAACTGAGCATGCATTTTAAAGAGGTCAGAATCAGAAAATACAGAATGCAGTAGAACATCACCATATGCGGATATACCAACTGCAGTTTCACCTAATCTTGCAGCTGCCCAATCAGAAAAAACTTTGATGTTCAAAAGTTCTATTAAACTAAACCTTCTTTGCAAAATATATTTCAAAGGAGCCAAATATAAAGAACAAAGACATAGATATGGCAATTTTTGAATAATAATGTAAGTCTTTAATAATATTTTGAAAATATTTAAAAAATTAATCAATTTGAATGTCTAGAAAAAAGCACAAATTAATCATAAAAAATTTACTTCATTTACTAATGAAATGTTTTTGTTTAATTGATTTAATTTTTATAATTGGTTTGCCTCATAGGTCAAATATATTTCTTTGTGGTTGGAAGAGTTGCAAATAAGCTTATGATGTATACAAATGGTGCTCATTCCCAAATATTGGTTGAGGTGTTAAACTTAGTAATAGGATATTTTATTAATAATGGCACCAAAGTGCAAGAGTAATAAGACAATTCTGATATGTCAAAGAGAACCTGTAAAATGCTTCCTTTAAGTGAAAAATTAGAAATTTGGGGCTAAAATAGAAAAACATTGTATGCAGAAGTTGCACACATTTATAGTAAAAATGAATCATTTAATAATACTAATAAGGAAAGAGAAATATGGAAAAATGTAGTTGTTTCACCTGAAACATCTAAAGTTATGAACATAGGCCATGAAAAATGTATAGTAAAAATGGAAAAAGCACTAAATATGTAGTAGAAAGATATGAAAATTTGTTCCAATTGACAGTAACTTGATACATTAGAAAGCATTGAGCCTATATAAAGATTTTAGCAAGGATTAAAATGCTATTAGTGATGCCAAGCTATATGCTGCAAGTAAGCCTGGTTATTCAAATCAGGTTTGGACTGAAAAATATAAAAATTACTGGAGAGGCTGCTAATGAAGAAGCTGCTGTCACATTTCTGACAGAGTTGAAGAAATTGATGAGAAAGGATACAACCAAAAGCAAACCTTCAACTGCAACAAAACTAGGCTTTGGCAGGGGAAGAGGAATGCATTCATAAAAGTGAAAAGTGAACACTATAGCATTAAATCATAGTAATGGTAATATTAGTTATTTCCTTATGGGGAAACATTTGGAATTCATCAACTAAGAATTTATAAAATCTTTCTATTAAAATACTTTTTCATAAAAATAAATTTCTCAAGCTCAGTAACTGTTATTGCTCTTTCCAGTACAAATTGGAGCTTCCTTCCTAAATTTTTCTTTGAATAGTGTGGAATTTCAACATCTTGATCATGTCATTATTTTCTCTTTGAGTTACATGTTTTAGTTGTTGCTGCTGTTGAAAGTCCTCAAGTGATGTGGTTTCTATTATCTGGCATAGTTCTTTGTGATTCTATAGCTCGAGTCCATGAGATTCAAAGAAGGATGGTTCTCACTAAAATCTACATGCTTCATTCACTGGAAGCTATTTTTTAATCATTGATCTGAGAAAGTTGTTGTATTCAGTTGAGAGTTTTGATATTTCTGATCAAATTTGGTACATTGCCTAGCATCCATATGAATGAATCTCATGTGATGAGACTATTTAAGATCATAAATCGAGTTTTAGGCTAATGTTTTGGCTTGGTAGCAATTTGTGGTGTTGGATGAAACTACCCCTAGTGCAGCCTATTCTTTGTTTAGTTTCCTTATCTCTTATACAAAATTTGTTATAACTGATTTATACACCAATGTATTTGAAGTATTTAGTATTTACTAATTCTGCATCTTGAATTCTTATGATGGATTCAAGGCATATGCCATTACTGCCTTCATTCCAATTCCAGATTGTAGTTTCTGTTTTGGAAAGGTTTGTCTTGAGTCCTATTTCTTGGAACACTTGGTAAAGGATGCTGTTTTTTTTTATTGAAAATTATTCTTATCCCAACAATGAATACATATATCATTGGTATAACCCCCCCCCCCGCCTCTCATGGGATGTAAAGCAGGAACACAGTTTTCTATTAGTAAATTTGTTTGGGATGTATTATAGAATGTTTAAATGATTAGTGACCATTTCTTCACATTTGTGCTTGTACATGCACAGAGTATAGTCTAGGAAGAAATTAAATAGATTGGGTCTTTCATTTCCTCCTTGTTATACTCCTGATGAGGTTTGAAATGGTTTGGCATTGTAGTCCTTGCCAAATATCTACAACTTTGTGGACTGATATAGTGTTCTTCTATCAAATGTAGACATTCAGTGGAATTAGAGCTTGGGAGGCAGCTTCTAATTATTATTATTTTATTTTAATCATTTCCCTCCATGAAAGTTGGGAATGCAACTACTATACAGGGAGTTACAAAGAATGAATGTGAGAGAAAAGAGTGGGTATGAAAGGATTGAAGAATGGATAAAAGATGAATGGGATTCAAGAAGACAAAAAACGGTAATTGACATTACATTTAAATTTTTGAAGACTGCCGTTTTCAGGGAAGAAAGTAAATGGAATGGAGTTTCACAGATGGGAAGTGCAAGAAAAGAAACTGTTGGAGTAGAAGTGGCAGTTACATTTAACTATTTCAACAGTAAAGAGTGGAACCTAGAATCCAATCTAGTGGCACACTTAAATTCATGTAGTTGGGGCAAAAAGCTCATCAGAGTAGATGCCATGAAAATATTTATAGAAAAGACAGAGGGAAGCCATGTGAGAAAGTGATCCTTCTTTGGATTTTGTCAACCTTGAGATGAAGGTGGGAGCACCAGACCAAATATGGCAACAGTATTCAATGCACAATTGTCATTGGTATAACCACCCCTCATCGTTGTAGATTTGTAAATGTGCAAGATGAACTTGACAAGAAAAACCTTCTGGCATGACACAGTGACCCTACATTACTTATAGTAGATGCAGCTATTGATTCAATTTAGTCTTTCCACTTCAACTCATTTGAAAACATGAGGCCAAGAAGGTGCTGTGTATTGCTCTCCAGGAGTCTAGCATCAGCAGGCAGGAAAGTTTCTCTATGGTGGTTAAACGAGAGCAATTTCAATTTGGAGACATTAAAATTTAAGACATTTCCTGTCCCAGTTAACCACTGTTTAAAGGTCCTTTTCAAGAGCAGCAACCAAGTTAACTTTGTCAGTTCTAATGGATTTGCAATTGAGACAGGAATAAATGGTAGTGTCATCTGCATAAAACCCTACTTAGAAACTAATGACATCAGGTAGATCTTTGATGAAGATCAGAAACAGTGTAGGACCTAGGCTTAGGGATACTCGTGTTTACGTGAAAGGATCTGGAAGTCAGCCCATTCAAAATGAACTTCATCCCATGATTTGATAGGAATGATTGGATTAAATCAAACAATTATTCTGTAATACCGTAACCCTGGAGCTTATGTAGAAGACCAGTGTGCCAAACCCTATCAAATGCATTTGAGATATCTAGAGCCACAGCTCAAGCTTTATTATCAAGAGTTTGATATACATATTCAGTGATGGCTGTTAGCACATCAGCAGTAGACTTGGCAAAAACAGAAGCCATATTGTTTGTCAGAGAGTAGTTCATGATAGGTAAGATGCTTAAGCCTCTAATACTTTTCCAAAAAGCAGTAGGAGATTAATAGGATGATAGAGGGATCAGAAGGTTCTCCAAAAGTCTTAAAAACAAGAACTAGAGAGGAGGACTTCCAACAAGCTGGAAAGCAAGAAGCAGCAAGGCAATAGTTGTAGAGTTTGGAGAGAACTGGAGCCAGCATGGGAGCATATCTCTTTAGGATGACAATTGAGAACTTGTCACCTCTGCTTGCCTTATGGGAGTCTCATTCAGAAATGATGTCTGAGACCAGTGATGTCTGAGACCACATATCACTCAGTAGAGCCTCTGTTTTAGTGGGGAAATCAGGTGTGGGTACTCCAAATGAGTTGAGTTAGAAGAGAATTTCTGAGCAAAGCATTATGTCAGGAATCTGAATTGATTGAATAGAAGAGGGACTGAGGATTTTTTGTTGTTCAGCACACTCTTGCAGAGTCACCAATAATCTCTAGAACTGAACTTGAGATACTATACATTGTTTCATTCTATCAGTAAACAGTGACTTTGTTTCTTAGAGGACATGCTTGCACTCATTATAAACAAAGACAAAGAGATGTCTGCTGCAATCAGACATGTAGCTCTGGTACAGCTGGAAGAAGTGATTTCTGTGGGATATAGCAGCTGAGCTGAGAACCAAGGAGATTAATGCAATTTAACTTGGTATTTTTTGCTGGAATAAAAGCATCAATACTGGCTTTCATCCAGCAGGAAACCTTAAACATTTTTGAAAGAGGAAGTCATTATTGATATGATGGTATGTTGCCGTGAGGTTGACATAACAGGTTTACAATTTCCTATTGGAGAGGTATGCAATTTCATGGAATTGTATGATGACATATATGTTATCATTACAGCCCACCACCAGAATGAAACTCAGAGTTGTGGGGAGTTGAATTTTTTTTTTGATGAGTGCCTAGGTAATACAATATTGATGAATACTTTTACTATAATGGATCCAAGTGGTATGTCACTATATATGTGGATCTTAAGGACTACCTCTTTTTCTTTCTATAGTACATTAATACATGATTAATACATGTCACTTTTCTGGATGCACTTTTGATTCCAGATTTCCTTCATAAGAATGAGAAACTTGTTTTTAAATTTGGGAAGAGGCTATGCTATTTTCAAAAGTTCAGCCTCCATGTCAAGTGATGCCTTATTATCTTTTAACATTTTTATAGCTTTCTTGACTACCTCAACACTAGGTTCATTATTGTTTATATTTGGAAACAAACTTTTCAATGCTTAGTATGCTAGTTTATGTTCTATTTCTGTGGGCATCTCTTCAGCCTAGTATGGGCAGGTTTTAAGTGTGACTCAGTGTTTTTTAAAACCAGAACATGTCATCTGTTTTGTTTTTAATTGTATGATGTTAAAAGGACAAATTAACTCTGGTACTATATCTCGTACACTGCAGGTTATATGATAAAGCACAGTTTAGTTTACAAATGCTCTGAAAAACAAAAAATAAATTACTGCCTCTGTGCTGGCAACTTAATCAGGAAGAGTGCATAACAGCAGTTTTGTTTATGAAATGGTTCCAACAATGCTTTCTCCCAAAAGGAAAAAAATACTTGGAAAAAAAAAGTATAGGAATTTTAAGATTTTTAATAATAGACATGTGCCTAGATTTGAAGAATGACAAGGAAAACTTTCTGGCACGACACAGAGAACCAACTTTTCTTGTGGTATATGAAGCTATTGAATCAAGGTATTTGTTCCACCTCAGGTCAGTGGACAAAGTGAAACCAAGCAGGTGCAGAGAGGCACTCTCGTGGAGTTGGGTATCAGCCATTCTGATGGGAGGCAGGGAGAGTTCTCTGTGGTGGGCAGTTTCATTTTGAAGGCATTAAAGTTTACAAGATATTTCCTGCCCCAGTCAACCACAGATTGAAGGTCCTTTTTGAGATCAACAGTCAGGTTAGTTTTGTCAGTGATACCAGATTTACTATTAAGGCAGGAGTAAATAGTAGTTTTGTCTGCGCAGATACCTACTTGGGAACTGATGACCTCAGGAAGATCATATCCAGCTGATGATGATGATGATGAAGAAACCAGGGACATTAATATTACAGAAATTTACCAAAGTTTTTAGAATGATCCATGAAGCAAAAGAAAAATAATTATTGAATATGATCACTGGATGAAATTCAACATTAATGTAATGCATATGATAGCCAAAGCATTAGAACCTCTACAGGCACACCAAGTTTTTGAGAAGAAACTAACAACTTCCAATAAAAATGCTTTACCAAAATGTTTCAGCAAAAAAAATTCTTCAACTATTGAGGAACTCCAACCATCCATATTTTTAATATTTTAATTAGCTATCATTAAAATAATGATTGATTTATTGACTATTACAATAAACATTAAATATCTAAATATAATTAATGAAAAGTTATTTTGCTTTACTTTACATTTCATTTTTGACAAAAGATTTTCTCTTTCCACTTTCTAGCAAAAACAAGAAAAACTTATTTCTTTTTTAATTACATTTTAAAAATGGATGTAGAATTTTAGGTGAAAATTTATGGTCATAGATAATATTTAGGTTTTTAAGCAACAATCACCATCTGCTTGGAGTCTTGGTGGGGATAAACCCTACTTACAAGATGTCAGCAAAAGGTGTGAAAAGTTTGAACTTTTTAAAGGGCTTGATGTGGAGTTGGATTAAGTGAATTTAGTGAATCTACAGTTTTTTCACATCTATGTGATAAGTCCAGACTTTGGTGTTAGTTCTTTCATTTTGATTTTTCATTTCTATGAACTGTTAGTGAAAAAAAGTTTAATAAATAAATGAACCAACTGTTTTTTTTATCTTATCATAGGCCTAGGTTTAATACGGATATAAAATTGTTACTTTTCATAAATTATAAAATAGATAAATAAATTGAAATAATTCCAATACTTTAAGGATATCACATACATTCCAATTTTTTATGGAAATATCGAACAGAAATTTAAAAGAAAATTGAAAATTAATATATTTTTTAAGTGCAGAAACTTTAACTAAAGTTGACAAATGGACATTTTTTTTCAATTTTTCAGTTTACAAGTTTTCATGGTAGTAAAACAATACAATGTTTTATTTTTTGTGTTTAGAAAGTTGAAGTTTTATTAATCAAAATAGACTAAGAATTAAAAGTATGATAACATTTATTTCAGTTTTTGAAAGTGAAATTATTTTATCGGACTTTTAATTCTTAGTCTACTATTTTGCTAATAATATAGCTTCAACTATGTAAAACAAAATAATTTAAAAAGACATTGAATTTTTTTACATTGTTAAAAGAAAACAAACCGTGTTTCTGTTAACATGTCATTCAATTTGTGACTCCTCACTTGTTAGAATTGAAATAAATATTAAAATAAAAATGATAAATTATGAATTAAAAGTACAATGTGTTTTTTGTTTTTCTTTTTCGTTTTATATAAAACAGAAGGTTATATAAACAAAATCAAGTTATCTTTCTTTTAAATTTAATATCATAAAAAGTTTTTAAAGTTTTCCTGATTTAGAAAAAAAGAAGCAATGTCTTTGTTTTTGTTACATATCCCCAGTTTTATTTAAAAAAAAATAAATAAACACAGTTGTGCTTTTATTTCATAATTCATCAGTGAGGAGTTATAAATACTATGATAACAGAAACACGGAAAAAATGGCATAATATGGGCATTACAATCTGAGAAATGGACAAAAATGTTAAAAATTGATGGGTATATCATTTTGTCGTTAATGTTAATAAATACACATATACCCACATTTCTGTATACTTTTTTCAAATAAACAATAAATGATATCTCGTACTCGATGAACTGGTTAACCAACAATACTTGAGTTGCACATCAAATGTAGGTATATGAGTATTTTATTAACATATATTTCTTAGCATTGTCTAATCACATTGTGCACTATTATGCTTTCACCTCTTAGCTAAATTTGGTTATTATTTATTTGCTTAACAGTGTATGCATGCCAGCACATGCATATATGGTTGCTAATATGTAGTTATTTACCTAACCCTATATATATATATATATATATATAGTGTATCCCGGATATAAGAGAAACCCGGATATAAGAGAGATTTTCTCTGGTCCCAAATTAGAGCCATACTTACCTAAACAATAGACCAAACCCGGATATAAGAGAAACCCGGATATAAGATACTTCGCCTCCGGTCCCGGCAACTCTCTTATATCCGGGTTACACTGTATAAACTTTGAGGGGTTAACGTGTATTGTAATATTGTATTCCTTCTGTGGAGTGGTGGCAAACATGAGGGCTGCCCTGTGTGACAAAAACACTAGCTATGTCACTGTCATTATCTTTTTGATTAACAATGTAACATAGGCATCTCGATGAAAATTTCCTAGCTGGAAATTAAAGTTATTATCTAATTTTCCATGACATTTTTCAAGTCAATGGAAATCAAGATCTAATAATTCATGCTGTTGTGCTTACATTTGTAGTAAAAGCAATAGCCACCATAGAAGCATAAAAGTTAATATCAAAATGATGTTTATTATCTTATAAGTCTTACAAAAAGATACTTCAGTATTATGCTTTTGTCTACTGCTGCAATAATAATCCAGTGAAAAATATACATTCTCCAAAATGTGAGTACTTCAAATATCTTATGAAATATCTCCAGGTATCTTAAATGTAATTCAAGGGTTCATGATGATCATGATTTTCAAATAGGGTTTGATTCAATAAATATATAGTACAAATCTATGATCTCTTACTGGGATTGAGCCAAAAGTCCCCCGTAAGGTAGTTTTTTAGTTAGTTTGTATATATATATATATATATATATATATATATATATATATATATATATGAGTGGACATTGAGATCAACCCCCAAGTGACTGCTTCATGCTTAAACATCAATTGAGTTTAAGTATGAAACAGACTGTCACCACTGAGTGTTGATGATCTCAATGTCCACTTTTATATTTAAATATGCTCTATCCCTGATGTTGAGATCTTTCAACCATAAACATAACTACCTCAAAACCATATTTTTTATCATATATATATATATATATATATATATATATATATATATATATATGATAAGAAGAACAAATAGGAAACATTTCTTAATCTAACATGTTTCACTTTATCAAAGCTTCAACAGAGATCAAGATGAAAAATGATAAAAAAGCAAAGAAACACAGAATAATGATATATTGCATTAGGCTATTTCTTATTACTTAGATACGTGTCACATGTAATAGAATAACAGATAATATTTAAATATGTATTAAAATATGTATGGCAAGCTTTCTCGACACTAAAGTGTGTAAAAGTTATTAAGATGCAGTAGAATGTTTTAATATATATGAGGTAAGAATCAAATGTAGCTCAAATGTGGAGTGGAATCCAGCAGGATAATAAAATAGAGAAATAAATAGGAAAGAAACAATAGGAAAGTGAGAAACTCTGGTATTTTCAACTTTGTTTGGGTCAGTTCTCATTGGTTCTAATGCACATGTGACTGACCAATAAGAAATGACCCAAGCAAAATACCAGAGTTTCTGTCTTTTTGTCTGTTTTCTCTCAATCTCTGACAAAGCCTTAACAAAAGTGAAACATGTTAGATTGATGTTTCATATTTGTTCTTAATTTATCATATATATATATATATATATATATATGAGATGAGAACAAATCAAATATAAATTCCAATATTCATAATATTAATTTATAACAGAGCTCAATACAAAAGTAGAGCTGCATTTTTTATTTTAGGATAAGACAACACTACTTAATCTAATCATATTTCAATGTATACCAACACATCTCATCAGGTATTATTAAATTTCAAACCACATACAACCTCTTTTCACATGAAGAAAAAAGAGAAAAGAAAAAGCGTAAGAAAGAAAGACACCAGATACATTCTCTTTTCCAGAATAAAGGAAGAATAAAGAAAAAAGTATGAAAGAAACGGTTAATCATTTTTTAGATAATGGGCACTGGTTAGGATTCCTACAACTACATTGGTCATTATTCTTAACAATATTTTCGTTTGTGCTTGCATTACTGAATCCCTTGTATATCCTTGTTCTATCTCTCCAATAGAAAATCCAAAGGTTCAAAAGTTTTATATTGGTAGTAACAAGAATAGATTTAAAACCCAGTGGTATCAGCACATCTTCTTTTACTGCTATTACTTATCGAAATAATACTTCACTTTCAAAATATTGTTGGAAGTTAAAAGATGAAAATAAAGCTCCTAAAGTTAAATGTTTATTTCTTAAAGAGCCATATTATTTACTGACTATAAATTGTGAAATTCTAACTTTTAACTCACAAAGTATGTGGTTTGTCAAAAGCCTTGTTAATTCTCGTTTCCTTAGTTCATAGGAAGTGTCAATCGTATTATGGCTACAATGTAGCAAACTTAAATGTATTGAATATAATGTCAACGATTTTAAATCTGGAGTTCATGACCTCTTACTTAACATAGACCATTTTAATTGGTGGGTCCAATTATAAACAAAACAAATTCCAATGCTATCTCCTCCCATTTCTTTCATATTTTTTTCCTTATTCTTCCTTTTCTCTGGAAAAGAAATGTATCATTCTCATTTCATATGGATATATATATATATATATATATATATATATGTATATATATATATATATATATATGAATGACAAAATAAAGAATAAATAGGAAACATATCAATCTAACATAGGTAGCACCATGAGATCACTAAAAAAAGAGCATAACATGAATAAAAGGGCCTTAAACTTGATGAAAATAATTTTTTATTGTCTAAATATTTATGTTATCATTTTTTCAGAGTCAGCAAAATTGACAGAAAATCAATCATGTCAATCATTTTTCCACTTTGCAAACAAAAATGAAATTCTGTTTAAAATACTTTTAAAAATCAATTGTTATTTTTTCAAAATTTACTTTAAGAAAATTAGAAATTATAAAGTTTATTTAAAACATTTTGAAACAAACATTACTTACTTTCTGCACCAAAAAAATGTAGTTTAAAAATAAGACAAAGCCGGTCTTAAGACTGATGTCAATTGACAAGTGACGAGTGATGATTTCATCACATATTGACAGCTTACATGAGGAAAAGTTATATGGAAGGACAGAAGTGGCATAATTATTTAGTTTTAAGTGAACCAACTTATTTACCTCATTATTTTTAAGGAAAACTTTCAGTGCTCTAATTTTTATTGTTTTTCTTTTTTGTACTTTCAACTTTACATTTACAATGAGTTATGGAAAATATATTATAAAAAACTAAAATAAGACTGTTGAGAGTGAGATAAAATTTCACGAGAAAGGTATCTAATTAATTTACAGGTACCTTTATTACGAAATTTTATCAGACGTGTACATACTATACTATAATTTTATGCACATTTATTACATTTTACTGTGTTATTTGTATTTCCATTCATTTCATTATTAATTTTGATATTTCATTTATGGAAAAGTGTCATAACTGAGATATAAAAAAAAGATCATATAAATTTCATAAGACTTAATACTTGTAGGTACCCTTTTCAGTTGAAATTGAAAAACCAAATTAACTTCCCCACATGTGTTTTGCACAAACAATTCACAAAAATAAAGCCCATAACTGAGAGGAACCATGCTTATAGTAACTCAAATAATGTGACGTTTTATTGTTTTCATGCTGATTCTGGTCTTCTGTACATTTGAACTACAACAGTTTTATGGGCACAAAAGCTATGTAAAATTAGATTTTTAATACACTGATAGTTTGTTGGTTGTAATAAGCTTTAGAATTTATGATCTGTAAAAATACAATAACACTATTGACTAAACTGTACACCATTTTCACTAATTTTAGAATATTTAAAAACTTTAAGCTAAAAATAATAAAATAATTTAAGAAATAACAAATAATTGTTTTAAAAATTCATTTTTCATCGAAAAAGATTTTTGCTTTCAGACAATATTATCTATATTCATAAAAGAAACTAAAAGCATTTCAAATTAAATAATATCTTTGTTTTATTGAGCTTTGCTTGTAGAGCTGATTTTCAGGTAGAGGTCATCTGATTAAAAAAAAAAAGAAACATGATTTGCTTTCTTCAAAGCCTTGTGCTTTTAACTAATATAATCACTAAATTGTACGGTAATGAATTTCTAGAGTTTTCATCAAATTATTTATGGGGTGGGGGAGTAATAAATATAAAAAATTATTTTTGCCATGACTCAAAAAGAGGAAAACATATTTTTAATAAGTTTCATCATTTGTGAATAATTACTGAAAGTTTCATAAAAATCCAACAATTATTTTTATTTTTGCAAGATTTTCCAAATTAATATCTGTCATAAAAAAAATGTGCTAAAATTTGCTACTGTTATTTAGTACTGCCACTGGCAAAAAGAGAAATGTGGTTTTTTTAATCAAAAGTTAGAATGTTCTAAAAAGGAGAAATTTAAAAAAATATTTTGTTCTTTCCTCTTAATAATAACATAAACATTTGATGATAAAATTTTGTTTGCATCAAGTTTGGGATCTTTTTCACCATGCTGTGCTCTTTTTTAGCAATCTTATGGTAGATCCTAATCTAACATGTTTCACTTTTCTTAACGCTTCATCAGAGATTGAAAGAAAACAGACAAAAATACAGAAACTCGGGTAACAATTCTATCTTATATTATGCTTTAATAATTGGTTTAATGTATATAAAAAATATAAGGAAGTGGAAAGACAAAGACTTTCATGAGCATCAGTTACTTTGAGGTGACAAAAGAGGAGAAACAGTTAGAAAATGCTGATGTTGATTCTCAAGTCATTTACAATGTATACTTGTGGCTTAAAGGTGATTAAACAATAATCTCTGGTGGCTCTAAATGATTGCTAATTATATTTTTTTTTATTTTGTTTAGTTCAATGAATATAAAGGTAAATCATTTATTACAAGCAGAGTAATCAATAAAATGTAAAATCCAACAATCAAAGATAAAAGTTCTACTTACAGGTGTTTTTAGGTTTTGGCAGTGAAGATCGGGTTCTTTTCGTTCTTCCTGTTCGTTCTTTGCGTTGGGGTTTTATGTCTGGCTTAGCTGTATGATCCATATCAAATATACCTAGCATAAAAATTTTTAGTAAGCAAGCAAGAGTTAATGAAAATAAATATTCATTTCAACTCCATGCACATATATAAAACAATACTTAAAATATATTTGATTAATGATATGCAGTGGGCTAAAAAGTTTTTGACTAGTCCCCTTTTCAAAAGGTCAGATTTTTTTGTGGGGAAGAGTTTCTTTGTCAGGCCAAGAACTTTTCATCACTCCTGCTTTGTATATACAATCATATTGGGTGAGCAGAAAACAATATGTTTTAATATCATAAATATATCTTAATATCAAAGAGGCTTTAAAATACTAAGCATTTTGGTATATTCAAAATTGTATATTAAGGTCAAAAAAATTTAACATTTTGTCAAATTTTGCAGGAAGTAGTAGTAATAGATTTTTCTTTATAACTTCAGCTTTGAAGAATTTGCTATAACTATTATAAGTCATTATTTATCAATATATATTTATTACATTTTAGTGCAGTGAAAATGTAAAAAAATAACCTTTTGCAACTCTTTTCTTATCCATAATCATATTGAACATGGCTGATATTTCATCACATCGATTATCATGGACTGTTTGCTCAAGCTCTGACCGTTCCATACTGAGCAACTCAGAGAGTTCATCTAACGTCTGCAAAAAGTAAAACAAAGTAAAATGCATCAATATAGAAACAATAATAGACATTAACATATTTGATTTATCTAGCTGAAAATAGCATCTTCCCTGGACCTCAGCTCAGGGATTCAAAGACTCATTCAGGTGCAATTTAATGATCTCTTGAGAAAATATTTAAAATATCCTCTTCTGTATGTTAAAGATAATCTCATATAATATATAGGTACCAAATGTTAACAAAAATGCTTTAAATGCATGTAAAAGTAAATCTGTTTCTTCAACAAGGATTGTATTTGTGATAAGTGAGTATAAAGAATATTTTTGGGTGAAGAGGCTTCTAAAAATAACTGCTCATTTGATATGCTTCACTAACTAGTCAATAAACATATTTGCAATTATTTTCAATAATGAATATATTAAATATTTATTAGCTTGTAATTATAAGCCCCCAACAAAAGACAACAAGGCACAAAATGAACAAGAAAACATGGATTGAATCATAGATACTCATCTATCAATATAAGATAATATATTTCAGTAATGGTGTGTGGTAAGAATCATTTTAGCATATTATATATATATATGTATATATATATATATATATATATATATATATATATATATATGTTTAAGACAAGTTCTTTAATATGACAATTACATGATACATATATACATCTATACATGTCCCTGAATTTGCAGCATTCTGAGTTTTCTCAATTTTTCTAGTCATGAAAGTGTATAATAAAACTATTCATTGTAATAAGTGTTAGCTACCATTCCCATCCAGTAAAAGGATTTCTGGGTAGAATATAAAAGGTATTCTGGGTAAAGAGGGAATGAGTGTCAAAAATTCTGTAATTAAATAAAAGTGTTTTAAAAGAAAAAGAAATTTAACTTTTGCTAACTTATTTTTAGCAAGTTCTACAAGAAAAATATTTCTTGTGGAACTTGTAAATTAATAAGCTAAAAGTAATTTATTCAAAATAGGTATAAAACTGATTAGAAAATGCATGATCAATGAAAATATTATTAACTATAATCAAATTTATATAACAATTATAATATTGTATATTACTAGTGTATATTGCAAAATAGCATTAAATGTTATAGAGGCTGATTTAAGTAAAGACTAGCATTTTAAAAATATATAGAAAACTAACAAAATTTTAGGAAAGATTTATAAAAGAGTAAAAATCTCTTTAAAGTAATCAAGAGAGTTTATAGAACAGAAGAAATAAGTACAATAATATTAAAATGCATGCATAGATATAAATGCATAGATATACATAAAAATGTTTAGTAATTCATTAACTGATTTCTGAACTATAACACATCTTTGATAAGATATATTTTATATAAGTAAAATTTAGAAGTTGAAGAAAGAAGGTATTATGCATATCAGAAAAGGCAAAACATATGTCCGCATTCAAGCAAAGTATAGCATTGAGATTCATTTATAAGACAAAGGTATAAAAATGTGCAAATTTTATTTCTTCTTTTAGCTTAAACATTATACTGATTTTTCATAATTCGATTTTTCTAGTCATATGCTTCTATTTTAGAGTTTTGGTAAAATCTTCTTTGGAATGTATACATTTACATATAGATTAAACTGATCACATTGACTATTGCTAAAGTAGCAAATTCGCTCTTCTTGTGTATATATATATATATATGTGTGTGTGTGTGTGTGTGTGTATATATAGATGTATATAAGTACATGGATATACACATATAAATATATACACACATGTAAATATGCATAAATATATATATATGTATATATATATATATATATATATATATATATATATATATATATATATGTGTATATATACACATAAGTAAATATATATATATATATATATGTATGTATATATATATATATATATATATATATATATATATATGCTTATGTATATATACATAAATATATATTAGGAAATGGACAAAGTCCGACAATTATTTTAAGACATTTTTATGTTTATACATTCTTTTTTATAGACACAAATATTTAAGTAAATGCATTGTTTATAGTAACAATTTCTCGGACATTCAGGCATATATACATTTATATATATACCACATAACACCCTTGAGCACTTAGCTTTGGAGCAGGTAGAATGGAGATCAACGTGTTTTAGTGGACTCAGCAATTTTCAATCTGCTTGTCTGAATCATCTTCAAGAAGTGTGAGCAAGATCTAAAAGGTCAGCCAATCTAACAGTGATCTCATTTCACAATCCTCACACTTGCTCCATATGTGGCCTCCTTTGTAAATCACTAGCAGGTCTTAAATGCCACTTAAGATTATCGCAGAAACTTTCATAACTGAATCAATAAGCTGTCAGATCCTCATACATCTAAACCGACGGGAGAGCCCATTATTATTATTATATATATATATATATATATATATATATTTTATAAAATAATATATATATATATATTTATTTCATAAAATAAAATATATATATAAATATATATATATATTATTTTGTTTTTATGTCCTGGGTAGGACGATAAACTACATTTGGCAGCAAGTCTTCTCATTGGGAGATTGGAGGATTTGAGGAGTGTGGAACCCCCTTTTAATTGCTGTTGTTACCAGGTACGCCCTGACCTGGGGTGCTAGCACCTGTTTGGGTCCCAGCTATGGGCAAATAGTGTCTACCAGGGCTGACCAAGCTCTTTAGTGTTATAGAACATGTGCCTTGTCTGCTTCGTCTGTGGCATTTATTTGCACCAACTGAGTGTATCAACAGGTCCGAAAAGTATAGATGGTTCTGCACAAGCCTTCACCACTTTAATGAAATCACTTGTGTGGGTTTTCTGGCGGTTTACCTTGATTCGTTCTTATCCATACAGTTCACTTGCAATGTCCGTGACAGGATCAGGTAAAGGATATTACTGGAAGACTCTAGCTGGAGCTCTACACACTGGAAGACTGATGGGTGATGCCCGTTCTTTCACAAACCCATGAGCAATTGTGATGTCTGTGTCCTCCATCGGTGACAAAGCAGCCCTATTTAGGACTGCACTGCTTTCCCTATTATGGGGAGGTGGCTATAAAAGGAGCCCTAAACCTTGCTTGCTCACACAGAGACTTGGCAGCCCACTGCAGCTGTCTGGTTATCCAATAAAGCAGTTGAAACAGCAAGAAAGATGAGAATAAGTATAAGAAGAATTTCCATTTTGGATCATGGATTCTTCGCACTCTTCGGATCAATGATTCTGCACCAGAGCGTAAAACAGCTCTTGTTTCTCTCGAATTGAAGAAATATAACATCAACATAGCGGCCATTAGTGAAACACGTCTGGCTGGTAATTCCCAGCTTAGGATACGTATTTTTATGGGCTGGCAAGACTGAGAAAGAGTCACGCCAGTCTGGTGTTGGCTTTGCCATCAAGTCAGACCTTGCTAGCTCACTGCCTTCACTGAAGGGTGTACTGGTCACATAGTGGTATTAACCCTCAATCTGGAGTGCAACACCCGTGTGATGATGGTTAGCTGCTACACGCCAACCTGAGGTAGTTCAGATAAAGAAAAAGATGATTTTTACTATCTCCTTCGGGATGTCATCTTCAAAGTCCAACATAAGGATAAATTAGTCCTTACAGGTGATTCCAATGCTTGTGTTGGCAGTGATTATCATTCTTGGAAGGGCATTTTAGGTCGCCATGGTATTGGTCATATGAATTCTAATGGATTAGGCCTTCTCACTATTTGCAAGGAATTTGACCTTAGTATCACTAATATCTTCTACCAGCAACTCAGCTGTCGTAAGACCACATGTATGCATCCTCGTTCAAAAGACTGGCATCTGATCGACTATGTAATCACCAAAAGACAGGGCATAAAAGATTTTAGGATAACGCGTTCATTCCAGACAACATGCTGTCAGATCACGCTCTACTTCTGAGTAAGGCTACACTGCATCTGCAAAAGTGAAGGATTATAAAATCTACAGTGCCCAAGCGATTTAACGTACTGCCTCTTAAATCAACTGTAAGGAAAATTGATCTCTCTGACAAACTTGATGCTGCACTTGATTCTGTAAACCTTACCAATGATATCGAATCATCTTGGAAGGCTCTGCGTGATGCAACATATTCTACATCCTTGGAGGTTCTCGGCCTGGCACATTGTGAACATCAAGACTGGTTTGATGACAATAATACAGAAGTTCAGTAGCTTATAGATCAATTGCATTCATCTCATAAAGCAAAGAGCTCGTTCAATAAGAAGATCACTTAAAAGAACTGCAAAAGTCAGGTTCAACAAGCTATAAGAGCTACAAAAGAGCATTTATGATCTAAAAAGGCTACTGAACTTCAGATAGAAAAGATCTAAAGGCTTTCTATGCTGGCCTCAAGAGCATTTTCGGTCCTCAGAAAAGTGATGTTGCTCCAATCTCCACAGCAGATGGTGAAACTCTCTTGATGGATAAGTCAGACATTTTAGATCACATCAATTGAGCAAAATCCAGAAATTCCGGAGTTGTCTTTTGAACCTATAAATCAAAAGGTAAGTGACACCATCAAGCTAACCTCATCTGGAAAATCACCTACTTCTAAGGATCCTATTCTACTTGAAGTGTATAAGTATGGTTGCCAAAAGTTGGTAGAAAAGTTGCATCTCCTTCTTGTGGAGATATGGAAGGCAGGCTGTGTCCCACAGGATTATAAGGATGCCTCTATCAAATACCTCTACAAAAACAAGGGTTTCAGGAGTGTGTCTGATAATCATTGGGGGATATCACTCCTTTCAATTGCAGGCAAAATCCTAGCTAGACTTATTCTAAACAGAATCATTATACACCTTGTTGACAACATCTATCCTGAATCGCAGTGTGGCTTTCGGTCAGATTGTGGCACAATTGACATGATATTTTCTCTTTGTCAAGTTGCAGAGAAGGTTTGTTGAGAAAAACCAAGAGTTGTACATGGTGTTTTTGGACTTGATGAAGGTCTTTGACACTGTGAATTGAGAGGCTCTTTGGCAAGTCTTGAGGAAACTCGGTATCCCTGAAAACATGCTAAAGGTGATCATCACCTTTCATGAAGGAATGAAAGCTAATATCGTGTCTGATGGTATGATGTCAGAATCCTTCGGTGTCACAAATGGCACCAAGCAAGGTTGTGTCATGGCTCCTGTCCTTTTTGCCGTTTTCTTCTCAGTAATGCTGAAATATGCATTTGCAGACACAGAGTGGTGTCAAGTTTCAGTTTCAAACAACTGATGGTCTCTTCAATCATCAGCGCTTCAAAGCCAAGACCCACCTTTGTACGCAAATTATTTGTGATTTGTTGTTTGCTGAAGATGCTGCTCTTGTAGCAACATCTAATAAATTGTTTCTCTGCTGAACCTCCAAGGATGTAGAATATGTTGCATCTGTAAAATTGGAGAGATCAAGACTTTTCTCATACAGTCTCAGTCTGGTGGCCTGGTCATGTCTTGAGAATGTCTGATGACAGGATACCCAAGATCCTAATGTACAGCCAGTTAGATCAGGTCTACAGGAATATAGGACACCCATGGCTAAGATACAAAGACAAGCTGAAGAGCAACTTGTTAGCTGTCAATATACCACATAACACCCTTGAGCACTTAGCCTTGAAGCGGGTAGAATGGAGATCAACGTATTTTAGTGCACTCAGCAGTTTTCAATCTACTTGTCTGACTCACCTTCAAGAAACAAGAGCAAGAACTAAAAGGTCAGACAATCTAGCAGTGATGTCATCTCACAATCCTCACTCTTGCTCCATATGTGCCTCCTTTGTAAATCACTAGCGGGTCTCAAATGTGACTTAAGATTATCACACAAAATTTCATAACTGAATCAATAAGCTGTCAGATCTTCATACGTCGAAACCGACGGGAGAGTCCATTATTATATATATATATGTATATATATATATTCTGCTCCATGGTATATATATATATATATATATATATATATATATATATATATATATATATATATTACACTTTAAACAAATCATTGTGTTGGTTTACCGACAACTACATCTAATTAGATACACACAATTCGACAATAACAATGGCTGGCCAAAGCCCTAAAAGGCAAACAAAACTCACTGAAAATGACTGATATAGCAGAGACTAATGGCAATAGCAGCTCTGGAACATTAAGTGAAGGGGTCTGGCCTAGCAAGTGTCTCACGGCACCGCAGCATGGGCTCAGTCGTCATCTGCCTACTGCAAAAAAGTGTATGAAACAACATCAATTTCATCTTGGCTTTTGGAATGTACAAACTCTCCAGGACATCAACTTAGCACCAGAAGGAAAGACAGCTTCACTCGAAATGGAGCTAAAGATGTTCAACATTGATATAGCTGCACTGAGTGAAACTCGTTTTCCTGGTGTATCACAACTGATAGAGAGAAAAGAAGGGTACACCTTTTTCTGGTCTGGGAATGATGAAAACAAGCCATGACAATTGGGTGTAGGTTTTGCTATCAAATCAAAGATTGAGGGATCATTACTTCTTATTATCTAAGGCTGTTTTTGATAGAATAATGACTCTCGAAATTGACCTTGATCACAAAACTTCTGTCTTGTTGGTCAGTTGTTATGCTCCGATCCTGAACAGTAATGTAAAGGATCACTTCTACAATCAACTTTGAAATGTGATATCTACCTGTGACCATAGGGATAAATTAGTTCTCTTGAGGGACCTCAACGCCTGTGTTGGTTCTGACCATCAGACATGGAAAGGTACCACTGATTGTCACGGTCTTGGGCAACTGAATCCTAATGGTCTGCAGTTACTCTCTATGTGTAAAGAATTTGATCTCAGTATCACAAACACATTGTTTCAGCATCCCAGCTGCAGCAAGTCCTCATGGATGCATCCCAGATCGAAAGACTGGGATCTTACATCACCAAGTAGAGAGATGTTTGAGACTTTCTCATCACACGCTCTTTTCATGCCACCTGTTACCTCTCTGACCATGCCCTGCTTTGCAGCAAAGTCAAGTTTCATCCTAAACATAAACAGTTACAAAAGTCATCCATCCCAAAATGCCTTAATGTCTCATTGCTGAAATCAAGTGCAAGCCAATCTTTCTGATAAACTGGACACTGATCTTTGAGCAGTTAATATCACTGCTGACATTGAATCATCATGGAAGGCATTGAGCAAAGCAACTCATGCTGCCTTTCTAGAAGTTCTCAGACTTCCACTGTGCAAACATCAAGATTGGTTTGATGAAAATGATACAGAAGTCCCAAAACTGATTAATGAAATGCATAAGTATCATAAGATCTGGGTAAATTACAAAAACTGCCAGTCAAAACAAACCAACTACAAAGAGTGTGAAGCAAGAGTACAACATGCACTCAGACAAATGAAAGAGAGTTGGTGGTCAGTCAAGGCCGCTCAACTCCAAATCAAAGACTCAAAATCTTTTTATGATGGTTTAAAAGTAGTGTCTCTCCAATTCTAGCCAATGCTGAGGATACTCTCGTAGCTGATAAACAGCCATATTTCAATGATGGAGAGCTTATTTTCAAACAGTGCTCAACAGCACTTCAGTCACAGATGATGAAGTTCTGTCCACTGTAATACAACATCCTGAATTCCTGAGTTATCTCTGGAACCTACTTTTCTGGAAGTGCAAGCTTCTATCAAGCAGGTATCATCAGGAAAAGCTCCTGGTGAGGATGCTATTCCTGCTGAAATCTACAAACATGGAGGGCATACACTTTGTAAGCTACTGCATGATCTGTTCATTCAAATTTGGAGATCAGGCCATGTTCCTCAGGACTTCAAAAATGCCTCTGTGCAACACGTCTACAAGAAAAAAGGTCTTAAAACAGTATGCAATAACCATAGGGGCATCTCACTTTTGTCTATCAGCAGAAAAAATTTGGCGAAGCTCATTCTCAACAGAATTATAAAACACATTTTTTTTGCCCTATGTCAGGTTGCAGAGGTTTATAAGGGAAACAAGGAGCTATTTATGGTATCTGCAGAACTTACTAAGGCCTTTGATGCTATAAACAGAGAAGCAGTCTGGAAAGTTCTGAAGAAACTTGATATTCCTGACATGTTGAAGGTCATCATTTCATTTCCTTCCGGTATGCAAGGTAGTATTATATCTGATGGTCAGCATTCTGATCCTTTTGATGTCACTAATAGAACTAAGCAAGGCCGTGTCATGGCACCTGTTTTGTTTGCACCGTTTTTCTTGGTGATGCTAAGGTATGCTTTTCGGGATACAAAAACTGGTGTTAAATTTCATAGCTCAAGATTTACTTAACCGGTTTTCTGCAGCATGCAAGGCATTCAGATTTACCATAAGCATCAAGAAAACTGAGGTTATTCATGAACCTTGCCCAACACCGAAGCAAATTAGAGGTGTAAAGCAGAGATACCCTGTTCATAAGTTTCCTGAGGTCCCTTTGCATATATATATATACAAGATAGGCTCTCCTATCATGAATGACAAATGAGGGTCAGCATTGGATGATGCCTTTTGTTTTAAACTTATGCATGCTAACAGGGGCTTTCAGGTAAAGGAAAGGCATATTTCATTTGTGCTTTCTTAAGTGTGATACTACCCCAGCCTTGCAACAAAGCCACACTGACAGATAAAATTTGTTAAAGCAGGATTTTTATGGTGTCTATGCTTCATAAATTGACGAAGCTGATCACAGTGCTTCAGTCTACTGTCTTCAAAACCCTTTAACTTAATGAAACATGTCTTATGCCACTAATTTCAGTTTGATGCTTGGGCTTCCCAGGTTTTCAGATCAAAGTTGAGATGTTTCAAGTTGTCTTTGTAGCGTAAGAGTGGACATCCAACTGAACACTTGGAGTTTGGTAGTTATCTATATAGCACCTTTGCTCATCCATTCTCACAACATGACCGGCCCACCTAAGTTGTATTTTTGCTAGAATGGTTTCAGTGCCTATGATGTTGTTATATTTCTTTCGTATTGCACTATTTTTCATCACATTTTATATCACATATGGCACAAAAACAGTGTATGTGAAAGACGTCAAGTTGATTTATGTGCTTGCGGTACAGGGTCCAAGTTTCAGCACCATGGAGAAGGGCTGAGAGAATTAATGATCTGTATATGCCGATCTTTACACTGAGAGATATGTGTTTGGTGTTGTATAACCTATGTTTAAATTTACCAAATACTGTGCTGGCTTTGGCTATTCTGGATTGGATGTCTCTGTCCATTTTTCCATCAGAAGATACTGTTGATCCAAGATATGTGAATGCCATAACAATTTTTAATGCTGTACCATCAATGAATACAGAAGAATTTGTGAGAGATGGATTGGCTGCTACATTAGCTCAGTCTTCTTTATGTTGATAGTGAGTTGAAATGCCTTCAATGTTTCAGAGAATTTATCAAGGATAATTTTAATGTCTTCTAGACAGTGTGCTAATAGAGCAGCATCATCTGTAAAGAGAAGATCGCGTACCAGCTGCAGACCAAGTTTTGATTGTGCTTTAAAATGTTGCTGATTGTACAGACCTCCACTTGTTCTGAATTCAACATTGACTCCTACACTTAAGTCAGAGAATGCTTTTGAAGCATAGCAAAAAAGAAAAGTGCAAAGAGAAGAGGAGCAAGAACGCAACATTGCTTTGTACCCTTGGAGACAAAAATGGCATGTCCGATTGCTCACTTCCCAACCTTACAAAAGCTTTTATTCCTTCGTGAAAGGAGATAATAATATGGAGCATTTTTACTGGAACACCTGATTTTGACAAAACTTTTCAAACAGCAGTTCAAGATACAGTATCGAAATCCTTTGTGAAGTCTACAAAAATAACAAATAGATCCTTGTTTTGTTCTTGTACCTTCTCCTGAGCCTGATAGAGACAAAATATATCCATGGTTCTTCTACTGGATCAAAAACCGGGCTGGGTCTCAGGTAATGCTGATTCTGAGACAAATTCATTAAGCTTATTTAGGATGAAAGCAATAATTTTGCAAGCAACTGAAAGAAGTGATATTCCTCTATGGTTGTCACATTCACACCTGTTCCTTTTGCATTTATACAAATGGACAATTGAAGCATCCTTATATTGCTGTGGCACTTCTCACTTTTGCCACACAAGATTGAAAAATTCACAAATCAAAAGATTGGTACCACATTTGTATATTTAAGCCGGAATTCCATCTTTGCTGGGGGGTTTTCTATTCGAAAGCTGTTTGATGGCTTTTTTGAGCTTGAAGAGTTAGCAGAAAGGCTTTGTACAACAGGTCTCTGAGGAAGATTGTTTATTACTTTAGCAGCAACAGATGAATCCTGATTTAGGACCATGGAGAAGTGCTCTGCCCAGCATTTGATAATGTGGCTTTTGTCTGTCAAAAGAGTGTTATTTGAAGAAAAGATTGGTGATAGACTACTGGAAATGGAACCAAAAACACCCTTCAAGGTTTGGTAGAATTATTTGAAGTCACGTCTGTCAGCAGCCTCCTGCAAAGCTTTAGCCTTTGCTGTCCACCAGCCCTCCTTCATCTCCCTCAATTTTGCTTGAGACTTTCCCTTGGCTGATTTAAAGGGCCTGTTTCTTTGATAGGCATGCTTTGTTAGCCATCCAGACCTGATGACATTTATGCATGTTTTCAAGGAGAGATTTAATTTCAGGATCGTTTGAATCAAACCAGTCTTGATATTTTCACTGAACATACCCTAGTGTTTCCTTTGCCGAGTCATACTGTATGTTTTGTAAGGCAGACTATGCTGATTCAACTTCAGTACCTACATCAAAAGATGAAATTTTTGATTCACACAATGTTTGGAAAAAGTCTAATGTTTCCCTGTCTTTCAGCTTTGTTATATTTACCTTCTTTGGCACTTTTGCTTAATTGTTTCTAACAGACTTCTTCAAATGCACTGCCATATGTGAGCAAACAATTTTAGGATCTGAATAACATTGACCAATTGCTAGTGATCATGTCAGGTTTATACTGTGGCAATCACAACCACAAATGATGATGTAGTCAATGAGATGGTTGTGCCCTGATCTAGGATGTTGCCATGTAGTTTTGAAGCTAGTTGGTTGCTGGAAAATTATATTGGTGATTACAAGATTGAATTAATTGCAAAGAGACAGCAGCAATACCTCATTAGAATTTGATTTAACAATGCCATGTTTTCCAATGACTTTACCCCAGGAGAGTGTGTCACATCCAACATGAGCATTCAAGTCCCCCATCACTTAAAGTTTGTCACAAAATGACGTCTGCCTTAGAAGTTCCTGAAGATTGCAGTAAAAGGATTCTTTTAGTTCCTCAGTAGTGTCCATGGTAGGCACATAACAACTAATTAAAGTGACATGCTTATTCTTACTGATAGCTAAGCAAAGAGACATTAGCCTGTCAGAAATACCAACTGGAATTGATTCCACTCATAACACAAGATCGCTTCTGATAGCAAATCCTATGCCAGATTCTCTTTTTGCAGATTCAGATCATCCTACCCAGAAGAAGGTGTAGCCACCTTCCACTTCTTTGAGTTGCCCTCTGTCTGGAAGTCTGGTTTCTGATAGAGCAGAAATACTGAAGTTGTTCTGTTTAAGTAATCATGCAATAATTGCTGTTCTGCATTCAGGGTTTTTCTTATTGTCCTGAAGAATCCTTAGATTCCAAGATGCTATGAATATGTTTGTTTTATTAAGTTTTGATTTTCTGAAATTTCAGGTGCACAATTTGGATCATGCTTGGACATGCAATTTTTAGGTCACCTTTTATTGACCCTTCTTCATAAGAGGAAAGCAATGTCATCCCTAAATAGGGCTGCTTTGAGAGGAGGACATGAAGTATAACAATGTCTGATTTTGTGCTGCAGATTGGCCATCTACCTCTCACCACCCACATGTGAAATTCAAACTAGACTGCCTGTGGCATCCTCCACCTATCTCCATTGCTATCTCTTCCTCACCATGGGATTTCTGTCCTGCAAGTATTTGTGTTGAACTATTAGACATCCAGCTACTGATCAACCTGCACTAAGATTTATTTAAAGTGGTCAGTTGCTTGTGTGGCACAAAGCACACTCTCTCCATCAAAACAACATAGCTCATACAGGTGCACTGTGTGCCACACGTTAGGTATTTGTGATGATCGCATGTTATATTATCACAGAGTTTGACCTCCCTGGAACCTTAAATACATTAGGTAGTGCGTGGTGGACCCCACAATATACATAAGGGGTTTTGATATCAGAGTTTGCCATCTCTGGTATGAGGACTGGTGGCTATATATATATATATATATATATATATATATATATAATCCTTTCTGTGGACTTGTAGATAACTTGGTGGCGCCCATCTCCTCTCTAAATCCATGGCCAACAACCCACCATTAACACATGCTAAATTTAGAAGATGGGTGAAAACCAGTGTTGCCCATTACCAAAAATAAGTGCAGCAGATGAGCAACAAAGTTACTACTTCTACCCAATGCCCCCCTATACACATAAATTTTCTTTTTTTTTATACATTAGATGTCAGAGTATACAGTTCATCATTAAATGTGCCAATATATTGCTATATATATTTTTAAAATAATAATAATAATAAAATAAAATAAAAAATATAAAATTATCAAATATATTAGACTATTTCATCATCATCATTATAATTGTTTTTTGTAAATAATTGAAAGTAAATAATAAAAGCAAATTGATTAGTAGTAAACAAAACAAAATAATGTTATAATTGAAAATGCTTTACCAACAATTTTAAAATACATTATTTACAATTAATAAAGAAGAAAATGTAAAAGAATTAAAATCACACTAAATGTTATTAAAAGAATCTTTGAAATATAAATAAAAATAGAAACCAGAGATAATGAGTTAGTCAAAGAAAGATAAAAAAAATAAACATTACAACTCTAAAAGCTTTCCTCCAGTTTTGAAAAATTACGACCAAATCATAAAAACAGAGAAATATTAAGTTTCAATTTAAATGGATTAAAATATAGAATTATTCATGCTACTATATAATAAACAAAAAAATACAACGCATTATGTTAAGTCTTAGCAAGATATTATTAATAAATTGCATAAACAAAACTTATTTTAAAATAAAAACCATTGTATGCCATGACTTATCTTAAGAATAAACAAATAAAAGATTTTAAGAATATATTAAATACTATGCATAATAATGTAACAAATATTATAATATAATATAATAAACAAATAAAAATAAAAGAATAATGGATGATTATAAAAATCAAGGCTTTCCTTTTAAAAATATGACATTGTTTTCTTTGAGCAATATATATATATATATATATATATATATATATATATATATATATATATATATAATGGACTCTCCTGTTGGTTTCGACGTATGAGGATCTGACAGTTATGAAAGTTTGTGCGATAATCTTAAGTGGCATTTAAGACCTGCTAGTGATTTACAAAGGAGTCCACATATGGAGCAAGATATATATATATATATATATATATATATATATATATATATATATATATATATCAACATAACAGAATATCATCTTTGATGGTGAATAGTTTTTTTAAAATTCCACTCTGATGATGGCTCATGCAAGCCAAAAGCTTAAATGAAGGAACAGCATAATAAAAAATAACCAAATGTTAGACAGTTTTTGTCTTTATTTTCTCCCAAAATTAAAGCAACTATACGATACTTAGAACAGTTCATGATCAAATATAATAGACATTTGTTGTTTGTTATATTTAACAATATATGTTTGAAAAAATGTTGAAAGTATAACTAATTCTAATTTCTATATCCCCACCTCTATAACTTCTTTAGACTATATTAATTATAATTTATAAACTTTCCCCTACTCTAAGATTTTCACAACTGTCTTTCCATTAATCCTTTACATGCATTTATCTACTATATATTTTAAAGTTATTTTTAAACCCTCTTTTATTCCTATTTTAATTTTAAATTAATATTTCATTCTTATATAACCCCAAATTAATGTCATAAGGTTAATATTCAGGTGTAATTTTATAAAACTTCTTCCCTTCATCTAAGCTTTTGGCTTCCTTGAGATGGAATTAGTTATACTTTCAAACATATATTGTTAAATATAACAAACAACAAATTCAACGGCCAAATTGTTGTAATAAATATGCCAGCAAAGATGAGGACAATAGTATGAATAATGTAAATATTGTAAAGCAACCCACACTCAACAAAATTACATTTAAAACCAGTAACAACATGTTATAATGCATTTAAATAGATGGTTCTGTGGATAACATTTCTTTCTCTCACATGGTCAGGTATGACATCAAAGAACTGTGTTACAAATTCACGACCTGTGTCTGCTATTCTGCAACTGCATAACAAGCTTCTATGTAAACATGATAGGATGTCATCTTTTATGGTGAACATATAACCACTCTGATGATGGCTCATGATGTGGACCAAAAGCTTAGATCCATGAATATATATATATATATATATATATATATATATATATATATATATATATATATATATATATATACACACACACTAGCTTAAATGCCACCAATAGGTCAGCCTTTAAAAGCTTAAAGCTGACCTATCAGGTGTTATTTAAGCTAGCTCCTTTGGAGGGCTCTTGATTGGGCCTTCGACACTTCATGCAATGAGTACATATTAAATTTTATTAAACTTAAGCAATATTTTTCAATCAATTAACAGTTTTCATCAAAACAATGATATGATTTGTCTACTTGGAACTTATTTCAAAGCTGCATGATAAACAACATTTTTGGTTTTCCCATTCAGGGTCAGTACAAATTGCTTGTTTATATTTCCAGCCTTCAAACAACCAACATAGAGCTGGCTATGAGAAAAGCATGGTTCCATCAGATAAAGTCCAGTTACTTTCAATGATTGTACTTGGGATTTATTGATTGACATTGCATAGCTTGCTTTTCTCACTGGAAACTGAACTCAAAAGGAAGATCTGGAGGAATTAAGGGGATTTTTGGAATTGAAACTCTTTCCACCTTTCCTGGACCACTAAGTATCTCTGCTTCCAAGAGATGAGGAAGCATCTGCTTAACAATTAACCTTGTTCCATTACAAAGCTTTAGAGGCTCATCTCAACAGCATAACTGGCATATTTTCTTTTAGTTCCTGTTTGTGTGATGGCATTCTAGGAGAATTCATTGAGTTCTGGAACTCTCTTGGATAAAACACTGCCTGCTCTTGTTCAACAACAGTGTCAACAGAAAAGTACTTCAGGTTTTCTTTTGGAATTTCTTAGAGAAGTTTACAGTTGATGCTATGCACAGTTTGATTCTTGCGAGCTAATAGGGTGAACTTACAAAGCCAGTTTGAATCCATGAAATGGTGTTTAATGTTTGGATAAACATGTTTAATCAAGTCTTGGATACTTGAGACTGAAACTCTACAACCATTTGGGAGTGAAATATCTCCATTTTTCCCATTTTGATGGTTCCATTGCCAAGCTGCAGCAGCAAAGCAACAGATCTTCCTGCTTCAAGGTCACTTATGATTCTAATTCTCATGTTTGTTTTCAGGCTGAGTCTTTGAACAGGGTTTTAGATGTAAGAATTTTTCAGAGAGTTTTTTGCATTTATATAAGATAAATAAATAAAGAGTTGTATCCTATTAATTTAAAAACTGTGACAGACATTTTCGCATTTATTATATAAGATATATACATATATATTTATACGTTTCATTAAAAATGACAGAAAAGATACTGCAATTAAGCTTTTTATTTCATTTTTCTTGTGTTCAAACAAGAGTTTCCTTTTCTGGACACAGGGTGTGTAGAAACTGTCCAAATATCCGGTAATTTTGAGTGCTTTCAGCTATACTTTTACTCATTATCAAGGATGATGTTATTTTTTCTTTTTAACTGAGTGTATGGGTTGTATGTATGTTTATAGAGTTATGGGGATGTTGTATTTTCTGAACACAGCACATTTTGGCCATGTTCGTAATTAATATTATTGAGTGTTGGCTTTTTCTTTTTTATTATTATTAAGGCTTCCATTATTTTTACATGTGGATGAGGTTATTATTTTTGCATTTTCTACTAGTATATAAAATTTTATTTTTAATGAATACTTATATTTGAGTAGATGCTCCATTTATTTATTAAACATATATATTTATTTTTGTCTACTGGCCTGGATATTTGAGAAATCTTATTAAAGAAAAAGATGCAAATCTCTCTTCTTTAATAAGATTTTCTCAAATATTTAGGCTAGTAGGTAAAAATAAATAAATATACTGATTAATAAATAAATGGAGTACCTACTCAAGTATGAGTATCCACTAAAAATAACATTTAAAATGATAAAAATCTGTTGGATCGATAAATAAAATAAATTACCTTAAAATATCTATCTATCTATATATTTTAGCACTTTAAACATTATTTTTCAGGGATACTCATATATAGTAGCATGCCATTTATTCATTAAACAGTATATTTATGTATTTCTGTCTACTGGCCTGTACATTTGAAAAATCTTATTAAAGAAAAAATTGCACTCTCCATCTAACATTGAACATGTGTCCCTCAAGGTAGAGGGAGCTACCTTGTAGCTTTGCATGTCTTAACCAGCTTGGCCATTATGAGCAAATCTTACTAAAAATAATGTTTAAAATGATAAAAATATCTGTTGGATTAATACAAAATTCATTATTTTTGTTTGTGTGTGCATGTGTGTAGTAAATATGCAGAATGACAAAGAATTTTCCACTAAAACTTCATTATAGTTTTGGGGGTTCACATGTGGATGAGTGTTGTCATACAGCAGTACAACTTTTTTCTTTTTTTTTTTCAATTTGAAGATGATGGCTTTAATGTTCTGCAGTAGGAATTTCATCAAATTTAAGAAATTTTTAATACAGTATGCCTTTAATATCACATGAAATACAGAGTAATAACTTTTTTTTTTTACTTGAGTGATCAACATTAGGTTTATTTTGTTTTTCTTTGTTTTAATTATTTCACTCCAAGCAAGGTAATAATACCACTAAGAAAAGTGAAAAAGAGTGAGAAGATTTTAGAAGGAACTGGAAATCTAATTCTAAACAGGAAACAAGGAATAAACCGCTACTCCTGTTCAATAGATTGGAAAGGAGGTGTAAGCCAAGGATGTGTCTTATCACTGGACTTATTCAATCTTTACAGTAAGGTGATTCTGAAAGAATTAGAAATCCCAAAATAAGATATGCAGATGACATAGTGTTGATAGCAAATGCAGAAAGAAAAATACAGGAACTTCTACATTTTGTAGAAATTCCTGTAGTGAGAAGACAAATTCTTGTTATACATCTTTTTCTATTCTTGTGTATTTACTGAATTCATTTTCTATCTGTATTCAGGAACTTTGCTCCCAGTATAAGTTCTGGATAATTTTAATATCCTTCCCAAATAAATCAAGCTTACCTAGTAGTTCCAAAAGTTCTTTCTTTGTGATGTATTTTTATCAAACAATTTTGCATAATCTTTACAGGTATACATCCCTTTACATTTGTATTACTCTTTATAATATCATTCCAAACATAAATATTGCATAGCAATAGCAAATCCTCTATACCTTCTTTGTTCAACCAGTCTGAGGTTCTGACCTCTTCTGTTGACAAGGCTCAGAAATTCTCATTCAATTCAACCCTCAACTCTTCCGGTGTACCCACACCCAATTTCCCCTTTAGAACTGAGCCTCAATTGAGCAACTTGCACATAACCCCGTCATCTCTAACTTAGACACCCACAAGGCTAGTGGTGGAGATGGGATACCAGCCACTGTCCTGAAGAAATGTGCGCCTGAACTGGCCCCTACCCTCTCCAAATTATATAACTACTGCCTCAATGAATCTTGTTTTCCGCCCTGTTGGAAGTCCTCATTCATTGTTTCTGTCTTTAAGACCCCTGGAGACCCTTCTAATTGCCATCCTATCAGTCTCCTACCACTCTTTGGCAAAGTCTTTGAAGCTTTAATCGACGCCAAAGTGGTTATGCACCTTACATCCCATAATCTGCTCTCCGACAAGCAATATAGTTTCCGCTTTGCCCGTTCTATAGCTGATGTGCTTACGGCCATAACTGAAATTGTTTACCAAGCACTTCATAATAATGGAGAAGATCATGCCATGGCTCTTGATATCTCCAAAGCATTTGATAGGGTTTGGCATGCCAGCCTTCTTTGCAAGCTTAAAGTTTATGGAATTACAGGTCGATTGTCCATTCCTGTCAAACCGTACATTGAAGGTCATTCTCAATAGATTCTCCTCCAGCTCCTATCCCACGAACGCAGGTATTCCCCAAGTCTCTATCCTAGGCCCTACTCTGTTCCTTATCTTCATTAACGATCTCACTGATGTCATAGGTTCCCAAGTAGGCATCTATGCAGATGACACTACTATTTATTCCTGCCTCAAAAACAAATCTAGTGTCGCTGACAAAACTAACCTGTCCGTTTGTCTTGAAAAGGACTTCCAATCAGTTGTGGACTGGGGCAGGAATTGACTGGTTAACTTTAATGCCTCAATGACAAAAACTTTAACCAGCTGTTTAACTTTAATGACTCAAAAACAAAACTCCTCTCTATTACTCACCAGAGAGAACCATCCCTGCCTCCCATTAGAATGTCTGACGCCCAACTCCCCGAGAACACCTCTTTGCAACTGCTCGGTCTCACATTGTCCACTGACCTGAGATGGAACGAATACATTGAGTCAATAGCTTCATCCACCACTAGAAAAGTTGGCTCCCTGTACCGCGCAAGGAAATTTTTCTCACTGGAGTCAATCCTTCAAATCTACAAATCAACCATTCGCTCTTGCATGGAGTATTGCTGCCATATATGATCTGGAGCCCCTTCTAATTGCCTCAACGCCCTTGATAAAATCCAAAGATGGATATGCAATGTAATTGGCCCTGATCTGGCATCTTGTCTGCAGCTGCTTTATCACAGACATGCTGTTGCCTCCCTCTGTCTTTTTTACAAATACTTTCACAGTAACTGCTCCGATGAGCTGCTTTCGCTGGTTCCCAGACTTCATGAATTTAAGCGTTCAACTAGGCTGGCATCTCGCTCTCACACTTTCACTGTCAAAACTGTTAAAGGTAGCTGTCTCTTCTACTCCAATAGCTTCATATCTTGCACGTGGAACTCCCTCCACATTTCTTGTTTTCCTGGTAGCTATAATCTCCAACTAATCAAATGTAATGTCAATCGACATCACCAGATACCCTGATCTATCCCCAAACCTTCTCTTCATCCTCTCCTCTATCACTCCTCTTTGTTCTCACTTCAACTCTCTGTAACCCTTTGCATGCTAGTGGCTTCCCACCTTGTTTAGGGTTGAATGCTTAAAAAATAAAAAATTTAAAAAAATTCCTTGTTCTAGTGTCTTTAACAAAACCGCACTGTTCATTTCAGGTCTAATTCTGCTGCATGCTCTATTCATTAGAATTCATATGATAATTATAAACATCATATAATTTGGACAATAGCGAATTTCTCTAACATACAGTGGAAGTTCTGAAATAATTAACTTTCTTGTGGAAATTAAAGATGATAAAGTAAATAATCATAAAATACTCTAGCAAAATTAAACTGTCAAAAGAAGAAGCACAAAAACTAATGTACTAGCTTTTTTTGTTCTTTTCTATGTGCCATGTTCTTTCAGGATGATGACTCCCCACACCTTCCTATATTTTGTTACTCTAATTCTTGCTCTTTTATGAACTCACTTTGTCTTTGTGAGCTTGTTTTGCCATCTATTTATTCAAACCTCTCTATTTCCTCTTGCTTTCTATGTGCTTGGTAAGTATTAAATACTTCAAGTCATCTTTCATCTTAATCAATTTCTTTATGATTGTAAGCAATTAGATTTTGATTAAAAATCAAAATCTTAGATATTTTTATATACACTTCTAGATTATATTTTTTTTCAACATATTTTCCTTATCCTTATACATTGATACTAGTACATAGATATAAATCCATTTAACAAAATAATATTCACTTTTTTTACAAACTGATGCAATTTAACATATACAGTGTACAAACATTTTAGACTATTCTATTATTCTTTGGTTAAAATTCATTTTCCTAATTTAAAATTACATTAATTTGGTCTCATTTCATGTATAAATTATTTCACTGAAAAGAAGCATTTAATACAAGATCTGTAAATAAGAAAACAAATGTTTATCTGCACATTTTGAAAAGAACTATTGAAACAACATCAGGCTGTTTCACTGCCTTTAAAAGCAAACATGTAGTTACCAGATAAAAAAGATAAACGTGAGAAGAGGCTGTTTAGATAATGAGAAAATATTAAGCAGACAACAATTATAAAATAAAAACCAAAGAGTTCACAAGGTTTGTAGTTGGTACAATGAAAGCTTTGGCATTCAATCATTTCATTGTCAGGCATTTTACAAAAATTACATAGACAAATTCATTCCAGAACCAAAAAAAAAAAATGAATAATATGAAGAAAAGAAAACACGGGAAGAACCAGAAAAGACAGAGACTAGCAATGAAGTAAGATGAGAGATGAAGTAAAATTCAAAGTGAAAGAAAACTGAGTGAAGAAGTTGCAGAAAAAAGGAAACATAGAGTAATGTATAAAGAACAGAGATAAAAAACAGATGAACTTGTCACAAAGATCAGAAGTGGAGAAGTGAGAGACAAAAAGGAAATAGATTGGCAGTAAGTTTGAAAAAGAAGAGAAAGATGAAGAAGATCAACACAAAAGAAAAGTTTAAAAAGAATGATTGTGGAAAAATAAAGCCTGTTTGTAAAGTATTGTGATTTGTTATTAGTGGAGTGTTTAGCTAACTTAAATATGAATAATAATTTAATTATGATTTTAAATTATAAGACTTCTTAAGATGATCTATTCTGAATCAATAAATTACTGCATATGATAAAGAAATAAAAGACAAAGATACTATCTGAGAATTGATTAGATTGGAAAGTTGAAAGGTAATATGATAGTATTGCATAATATGATTTGTCCTCTCTTTTACTACCTTTCTCATTTTTAGTATTTTTATGATAAAGATGAAGAAAGTAAGAAAAGGGAGAATAAATCAGTTATAGACTGGGTCTTGTGTCATATAGCAGACATAGAATAAAGAATTGAGCAGTTTAATGAAAAGAAAAAGAAAAGTTATGAATATTATCTGGAGTATAGTTAAAAATAAAATGTATAAGTGCTGCATAGCTTGTCTGAATTATTTGATATTAAATATTTTGCTGCATGTATTTGACAACTAGAACTATTCAGTATCTGTATTAAAATAATTGTTAAAAATATTTATATGTTGCTCTGTAAATTTAGATTTTTTAAACATTTATACTAATTCTATTAATGTAAAATCACAGACAACTATCTAAGAAGGAATAGCTTCTCCTTTCTCTTGAATAATGGCAACTCTGCAATATAGCATGGTGTTATTGCATGGGTATATCTATTCAGCTTCACTCCAGGGTTGTCCACAATTGAGATGTGTTTGTTGGGTTTGGCTACATGCATGTGTATATTTCTATAAAGGCCACAGAAAAGGAAAGGAATTTTATACTAAGCTTCTTGTCCGCATTACCAAGGGGACATTTGAAGAGATGCTGAACACCAACAACATCCCAGCACAATACATGCATAGGAAGAGCTATGCTTTGTGGAATGTGCTTCAATGAGGAAACAATCATCTATATGTGAAGAACTACATTTATAATGAAAAGGCAAAACTCCATACAAAATAATGTTGTGAGGGAGAATATTTCCTGACAAGTTTGAACTTGGCTGTCAGATGAAAGACATAAAAATATTCCTACATCGAGAGGAGTAGCAGGGAGAGTAGTAGCAGCGGTAGCTTTTGCTGAAAACAGTCATTCATAGTTAGTGGTGATTTAGTTAGAAGATGTCTCCAAGAGATGTTAAATATAGCTCTCATCATCCGAATGTAGCTTCCATTAATTTTATTCAAGACAGCTTAAGCTTTAGTTATGCAAATTTTTACATTTTTTTTTTTTAAGCATTTCACCCCAAGCAAGGCAGGATGCCACTAGCACACAAGGGGTTACAGAGAGTGGGAGTGAGAGTAAAGCGGTGGGATAGAGGAAAGGATGAAGAGAAGGACAGGGAATAGATCAAGGTATTCAGAGATGTCGATTGACATTACATTTGAATAGTTGGAGATTATAGCTATCAGGGAAACAAGTAATAGGAAGGGAATTACACGGACAGGAGTTGCGAGACATGAAGCTATTGGAGTAGAAGAGACGGCTACATTTAACTGTTACAACAGTGAAAGAGTGGGACTGAGATGCCAGCCTAGTAGCACCTTTAAATACATGCAGTCTGGGAACTAGCGAAAGCAGCTCATCGGAGCAGTTACCATGAAAGTATTTGTAGAAAAGACAGAGGGAGGTGATGGCACATCTGTGAGAGAGTGACTGTAGACGAGATGCCAGATCAGGGCCAATCACATTGCATATCCATCTCTGGATTTTGTCAAGGACTCTATGACAAACAGCAGGGGCACCAGACCATATATGGCAGCAGTATTCCATGCAAGGGCAAATGGTTGATTTATAGATTTGAAGGATGGACACGGATGAGAAAAACTTTCTGTTGTGACACAAGGAACCAACTTTCCTTGTGGTGCATGAAGCTATTGATTCAATGTATTTGTCCCATCTCAGGTCAGCAGACAGTGTGAGACCAAGCAGTCACAAAGAGGTGCTCTTGTGGAGTTGAGCATCAGACATTCTGATGGGTGGAAAGGATGGTTCACTGTGGTGAGTAATAGAGAGCAGTTTTGTTTTTGAGGAATTAAAATTAACCAGCCAATTCCTGCCCCAGTCTACAAGTGATTGGAGGTCCTTTTCGAGACTAATGTCCAGGTTAGTTTTGTCAGTGATACAAAATTTACTTTTGAGGCAAGAGTAAATAGTAAGTGTAGTCTGCATAGATGCCTACTTGGGAACTGATGACATTGGGGAGATCATTAATGAAGATAAGAAACAGAGTAGCACCCAGGATAGAGCCTTGGGGAACACATGCATTCATGGGAAAGGAACTGGAGGAGAATCCATTAAATCCAGCCTTCATTACACAGTTTGACAGGTATGATCGTATTAAGTCAAATAATTGACCTTAAATTCCATATCCCTGAAGTTTATGAAGGAGGCCGGCATGCGAAACCCTATCAAATGCTTTAGAGATGTCTTGATCCGTGGAACGAGCTTGTCCATTATTGTGAAATGCTTGAGTGAAATTTATTTTACTTCCTAGGTACGTAAAATATTCAACAGATTTTATTTTTACCTGAGACAGTTTATACTGAGCCTTGCTAGTTGAAGCCAATGAAATTCAGTTTTAGAGGCATAGACAGAGTTCAACATTATTATTAGCATTTTCTAGATGATGTAGGAGAGCTATGGCACTGGTAATAGTGTCTGAAAACATAGTTACATCATTTGCAGTCAATATCTGTCAACTTGTTTGCAGGATATTGACTTGAGATTCTTAGTGATAAAGTAAAACCTAGATGATGATGTTTGTTGAGGGAAGTTCTCAATACCAAATAACAATGGGAAAAGGTGCAAGGGTGTCACCATGAAGGTCTCCTTTCATAATACAAATGTGATATTTTTGTGACTGTGCATTCCCAATGTAAATGATTAGTTTCTTTTAGTGAATAAAGACATTAATTTGAATGGGTCATGAATGGCACTAGTTAAGAGTAGGCTAGACCAGTAAAGATCACTATCTCCTTCTCCCTTGTATGAAACTATCTTATATGATAGGAAATAAAATATTACAACATGGGAACTTATTTGTTCTTTCATATGATAAAATGATTTTCACTACTCAAAAGTTTAGACAATTCATATTCATTGTAGACCAACTTTTTTTAGAATATCAAGTTATGTACAACTCATGGCTGATTCCAAAGAGGAAACTGATGCCCCCTGTTTACTGTTTATGATTGTTTGTTTTTTCTTTCTTTCACTGTTATTTAATTTTTTTTTTATTTTTTTGTTATTGATAATGTTTGAACAGTGTTAGTCTTTTACTATACATATCTCTTGGAACATATTTCTCTCCAGTAGAAAAATTTACACCATATACATTTATAATGGAAATAAACCTTGTTAAAAAAACAATTAGGTGGATAAATATATAGTTTATTAACACATATTTTTTTAAATCCTGCTAGTCTGTTTTATTTGTCTGTGTATGTATATATATATATATATATATATATATATATATATATATAGAGAGAGAGAGAGAGAGAGAGAGAGAGAGAGAGATAGACAGAGAGAGAGAGAGATAGAATAAGTAGTAGTTAGACTGACAGATATGAGCAGATTAAGACAAACAGATATTGAGAGATTGATACATAAATGAACATATATGGAGAAATTGAGATATATATATAGTATGCAAAGTACCTCTTCATATTGTTCCTCACAGTTCAGATCTAAAAGATCTGGCTATAATTCAGTATAATAATGTATATTAATATTAGTGCAAGGAAAGGACAAAATAGTAACAAGATAAGAAATATTTGTAAAGTAAAATAAATGCTATTGATAACTTAACAAGTAAAAGAAAAGGTACATTTTAATTTATCAAGCTAAAATATATTGTTGGTTTACTTTAATTAGTACTATGATACTTTCATTGTATACAAGTTTATTTTAAGATTAAAAACTAGATATTTTCTGAACTCTGACAAAGACTGTACATTTATGCAAAATATGAAATAAATGTAGTCATTTTATGTACTTGTACATCTGTTTATGACACATTTTTTCACATAAGGTCAAAGTTTACTTAGATTGACATTCATTTACAAGAAGACTTGTGATGATAGAGAAATAAATGATAACAAGAAGAGCTAAATTTCACCATCTCTGAAAATAAATGAATAATAAAAATTACCAGGCAAACAAAGTCACAGTTTGACCAACCAATTAGAAAGCTTTCACAACCAATATAATGCTACAAACCAATGGGAAGTGAATGGCCCTTTCAAAGGGGATCTACAGATGTGTATATAAACAGATGGAAAATCAACTAAAACCAGAGTCAATAAATTTATTTTGTCCATTCTTTGACACTGCAAATCATAACATATCTAGAGATAAAATACATTTGCACAACTACCTGGCAACCTTAGATGGCTAACACACACACTTCCTCTGAGGACTCTTACTCCTTTTTCTTATCTCTTGTATGTGCCAGGACAGTTACTTTTGAACTTCAACTTTCACCTTATCCTTCTCTATTATGATATTTTGTATATAAAGACTGATTTTGTATTTATCAACACTGCATTTTCTTTTAATCATTACACAAGACCAATATACACCTAAATCAATTACACTGATATATGCTGGGAACAGATGTCAGATGATAAACAACCTTATAGCTTGTAACTTATAAATAGTATTACTAGCTAAATCAAATGGTAATAAACTATTTGATATAGCTAGTAACTGATAAATATTTTTCAAGGTGAGGTCTTCTTGTAAATGAATGTCAGTCTAAGTAAACTAACTCATGCAGTACTTTCAGCAGATAAGGCTCACCAATTTATGGTAAGTTAACTTATCATGCAATGTTTTTACAATTATCTATATTAAATTTATTGGTACAGGTGATCTTATATCTTACAAAGGGTACTAAAAAGTTTTTGAACTAACTTAGCAAAATTTGACCAGATGATCAAACATCAACTTTGGGGAAGTAGGATTGTCCTCCTATAACCTCACAGTAGCTCTAGTTTAAAAAAAAATGCATTATCTTACATGGTATTCTACTTTGCTTATTGATTTAAATGTAATATTTTTCATAAAATTAAGTGTTTTAGTGGGAAGATGAAATTAAATCAAAACATTTATATTTTGTGGATCAAGAGATGTTTTACTATAATCATAAAGAAACTGTTGTTTTACAAGTCAATCAGAATAAAATTTTACAAATTTTATTTTGACTTGAACAAATATCTGAATGGAATAATATATTTTGAAGTTTTCCCCATTTCTGTGGGAAATATTCTGCTTTTCTATTCAATGCTTCAGTTTTTCAAAAGATAGGAACAATTTTAGAAATAATTTCCTAAAATGATTCAGATGCCATAAAATATAGTGCTTTGATGAGCTTGAATCATTTGAGTTGACTTATACACATAAATTAATAAATTCTTGATCAAATATCAACAGTTGATTTACATATGTTACTGTCTTATGCTCAAGAAAATATCTTGCCAAACACTGGAAATGCATTTGATGAGGAAAACTGCTGAGTATATAGATTTCCTCATTAGAAATAATTTTCTGTTAGCATTTACAAAATTTTAATATACTTAATAATTAACTATTAGTTATCATGCAAGATATCATCTTATACTAACTATAGTTACTATGATATCTTGCATGATTAAGTTATTATCTAGTATGATGCAAACAGTAGATTGATTTATCCAATAAAATCAAATATAACATCAAAATTAAAAAAAAAACATTCTTAATTAAAAAAATCACAAGTTTTTTTAATAAAAATATAATATACTTGGTTGCCAAAAAAGTTTGTTTTAATAAGAATAATTTTTTATGTTTTTATTGAACAACATATTTAGTTTTTTGTTTTTTTTTCTACTATCTTCTACTTTCAGGCAACATCATAAATTCACTCACTCAGAACTTTTTATCATTATCAACAAAGACACTCTGCACTTTGTGCAGTCATTCAGGGAATTGAAGTTGTTAATTTTTTTTTATCATTATTATTATTAAGAGAATTGGGAAAAAAAACAAAAACAGAATAAATGAAATAAAAGGTGCAATATTTGCTGAATAATTGATAATTTATGTGTAGTGACCAAATATACAGTTTATTTAAATGTTAACTAACAATTTAATTGTTGATTGCTGTCTTCAGTTGGTTTGATTTGGAGCATTATTTGTTCAAATCAATCATATGGTACTCCAAAAGAAGCACATAACTGGAGTCCTTTCTAATTTCATTATGTACCCAACATAATCATCTTTGAATAAAGATAAGCCACTGGTATAATTAGGGGTAGTTCATTTCACTTGTTTGATTTTTCTTGATTTGTGTTGTTGTAAAATATCATTTTTTCTTAAAAGACACGTTAAAAAAAATGTAGAAAACATACATCAAAACAACTAACATCACCAAACTGACGCAAATGATTTTCAATGCTTGATTTGGATATTTTGACTGTATATTGTTCATTAGATCACTGTTAACCTAAAATTGTTCTGTATAAAATATTCATCACAAAACTTTATGCTGCTTATTTTTTGACTTCTTAAATGTTAGACAAAGTAAATGAAAATGCACCATTTATAACAATTTTAAAAAATGCCCGTTGATAATGCAGTTGTCACAATTCAATCAAAAGCAATCTTTTTGAATGAAATTACTTAAAACTAAACACTCCTATTATTGACTAACAACAAATACAGAACAAACATTTTGGTCAACCCAATAATTCTGAATTATAAATAGTTACATACATAACTACTGAATGATGAATAGATGTTTCATTTGTACTATTTATACAATGAATTTATTGAAGTCCTTTTTATCATGTATTACAGTTTCCTTTTTACTATTTTTTAAAATCTAATTCTGACTGGAAAACCAATTTTAACACTGAAAGTAAAATATCAAATTTTCTTGTTTCTATTTTTGCATGACATTATGCTAACATTGATAATCATCAGATATTAAACACTATTTTAATAATACAAACAAATGAGGAGTAGCAAATTAGAATATACTTTTCAATCTATAAAATGCAGTTATAGTGAACAAACTATAAAAGATTTCATCAGATTTTTTGGTATTTACAACAAGAATTAACTATCTAAATGAAAAAGAAAATATGTATCTCTTTAATCCCAAATAGCTAAGATGAAAATTTTAGAACTAATGCCATTTCTACACTGTATCAAAATAAATTAAGCATTTAGAGGAAATAAAAGCTTATGAACAAGATGAAAAACTCAGTACACCAACTTAAAGTAAAAAAAAGATAAAGCTAACTAATCTTGTTTGAAAATCTAAGCTGATTATTTCAGGAGATTCAGATAAGTAACCTGATCAAGGTGGTTTTTATCATATTTCAACTAAAATGCTTTTGGAAAGAGCCACAACTGAACACTGTTATAAAAACAATAGTGATGAGGGCACAAGTTCAATAATCCTTGTGATACTGACTTTGGTAAATATTTATCAGTATTAAACTAAAGACTATACACATCTTAAATTTTGAATATTAAAATATTAAATAGTGAATATTTGGTGTTAAACTTGTAACCTGTCAAGAATATCAAATTGATTTATTATATTTCCCTACAAAATTTGCACATTCACTTGCAGAAGCACAAAAATAAATCAGAAAACTACAGAAATTCTGAAAGTAAATAAAATTTGTACGTTAAGCAGTGAATCTTAAAATTTAACCATGTCAATGTTACAAACAGAAAAAATATTGTTAATGTATTGACTTGAATTTTGATGAGAACTTGTTTTAATCAGCTGCTGAAAAATAGTCTGAAATTGTTTGAATTTCTGAGGTGAAATATTTATTCAATAAACACTTCAGACTAATCCTCTCATTGTTTTAATGGCTACTTTTCAACTTATGGACTGTCCAGCTTTTTATCAGTGCTTTTCAATGATTTTTTTTCTTCAATTATTACTTCCTACTGTTAACTGACCAAGATTCATTTGGTACTATAAATATTTATTTAAAATTTTAGATTACCATACAGATATCTGGGGAAAACCAGAGTGCCTACTCAATTAGAAGTTTAGCATTCAAATTTTTGTACAAACTAAACACCAAGGTGGATCAAAGAGCCTTGATATTTCTGACTCCTGATTGGTTAATTAATGTTAATATCATGCTTTTGTCTACATCAACATGGTTAGAATTAATTTACTGCCAAAAATCTGCCTATGTGTTTTGAGCCTATCACGTGACATACAACATTATAAATACTTAGTGACATCTTCAACTCTTCCTCTCACACACAAGATGTAGCATTGGAGATTACGTCTATCCCTTATGGAAAGACACTATGACACATGCACATGCATGTACATATGAACATTGCACATTTCTGAACTCATCTCATTCACTCCTTCAACTACAAGAACACAGAAACTTATTCAACTTCTAACAGTGAGATTTTCTTCAGCAACAAACATGCCATCTGAGAGAATACAACTTTTGATTCTTACCAGTGAGACCCTTTGAAAATCAACAGTATACATTACCGCCACATCAGTCAAGAATTTAAGTTAAAGTTTTCAACTCTTATCAGTTTTTCACCAGTAAGAAATATTACTTCAAAATCTTCTGGAGCTGTAAGTTTTGATTCAACATATTCTCAGCTTTCTAGAATTCTTTCACTCATATTCATCTCTCTTCAGTGAACAATTTAAGTGGCAAGTTATTTCAACTTATTTATGCAAAATTTTATTCAGAAGTTTAAAAACTAAAAACTACATTTTTAGTACCAAACACAACTTCTTGATATTGCAAGTGAAGACTACAATTTCCTTTCACTAAACAACTTTCATTGAACTCTTCTCATACAAACTTTCCAGTCTATAAAACATTTTTATTGAAGAAAATTTCTTTCTTTGAAACTGACCTTTATTTCATGAACTGAAATCTTTTCTGTGAGTTCAGATAAAAATATTTTCTCTTAAAAGGCTTTAAGAATTTCAAGTTAAAGATAAATAACTGATGCTATTAATTACAACTCTTACTATATAAAAAAAATCACACACTTGATTGTTTTGTATGTCATACAGTAAAATGAAGATTGTTATTATAAAAACGACTTTTTATGTCGTTTCTCTTGTTTGCTTTTTGTTTGCTGACACATTTGTAAAGTAAAAATATGTATGGATTGAATTGAAACCATTCAAACTGCTACATAAATGGTGATCCCAAATAGAATTTGCGAGGTAAAATATTAAGCAATATTTGATAAGAGAACAACTTCCACTCTCACACAATTTGAACATTTTCCACTCACTATTTTCACTGAATTGAATATATTAAGTATGATATTTCTGGGCGACTCATTGTCCTTCATCTACTGTAATGCAACATGAGTATGAGAATTTGCAAGCACATTATTCGTTCGCTATTAATATGCAAATTTCTTTATTTTCTCACTATGCTGCTATTAGATTTTGTATGCCAACAAATATCCACGAAGCCACTTTTCAACTAAACTCGTGCATACTACAATAACATGGAACATTGGTATAAAAAGCAAAATTTAAAATAATGAGCCTTTTACAATGGAAGATACTGTAAACCAGACACCAACTGTCACTTCATTCCGTGATTCAATCCTAAACCTAAGAAAAGGCGAAACTACAATTTTTCTGCACCATGTGCGACATTTCACGCTATTGCTTACAGCATTTTAACCTAGCTACCATGCTGTTAATAAGTTTTCTGCACTGAAGAGATTAAGTGTGACATATTCCTAGGATAACTTTAACATAAAAATTTGCTGATGATATTTTGTTATCATTGCTATTTGTAAAGTGAAAAAGAATGTACAGACTGAATTGAGACCATTCAAACCGCTACAACAATACTGAACAAAACAAAAAATAGCAAAAATACTAGAGTCATCAAATAATATGAAACTAACTTAGAGCAATTTGTATAGGCCATCAATGATTTTATATATTTGGCATGGAAAAATGGATTTGAATCAACCTTGGCTCTTGGTTTTTCTATAAAACAAAAACTGTGTGATATAATAATTAATAAAGTACCTTTATTTTTCATACAAAACATAAAATGAAAAAAAGCAGAATAATGTTTAATGCATTTTCCCATCTTCAGTTCAAAAGAATATAACATATAGAACAGAAAAACTCATTATTAAATGGTTTGATGATTGGATGATATATTTATCTATTATGAATCCAAATATATTATAATTTACAGTAGTTCATAATGTTTTAAAACTAGAAAAATTTGATAAGTATAAAAATGTGTAAGTTATTAAATGTGGAAAGAAAAAATATTGTTATATAATGTGAGTAGAAGTTATATTGTTTTAAGAAGTCATCAGAAAAAAAATAATTAAAAACTGAAAAATATGAAAAAAATGCTATATATAAATAATTACTCTCTGCAATATCACATTCTAATATGTTAACCTACCTGATGTACAAATCTGATTGTTTCCCTGAAGAAAATGTCATATAGATATAGTTTGAATTCATTTATAATTAGTCATATTTGCATAATTACCTGATTTCGCATTGGCTTGTCCTTTATGAAAGACTGGAAGGGATGAAAGGGAAATTTTGCCTCTAATGTGACCCATGGATGAATTTCAACATCCATGAGAGGAAGACGTAAGCTTGGAGAGGGTTCTATTAGTTTGTTAATGAGCTCCTTGCATTCTGAAAGATAAAAAGAAAGTTCATATTAATTTTCATATTCAAATAACAAGAATATGTTACATTTCTGAATTTTAAATATTATCTTTTCATTTATTTTAAAGTAGTCAGAATTATAGTATTTATGCTAATACTAATGGTGGTAGACATGGAGAATTAAAGTCATACTGTTTATCCAAAAGAAGGCTATGTTAAGTGAGATGCTTAACCAGTTCGGTGTTGATTAGAGCCTTTACCAACTGACAATAATTTCCAAAAGCATGTTATTGATGAAGAAATAAGATTGACTTTGAAGAAATTTAAAAAAAATATCAAGCAATGAGCTTGATATAAACAAAAATAAAAACAATTATTTTACTGTAACTGAATGTGTCCTGATTTTAAATTAGATGAAAAGGCAGATTAGGTTTAAGGCAGCAATTACACCACAGAGAGCAGCCTAGTTGATTAAAGAGTTGGTTCATAAATTTGGTGACATAGTAATTGTGAGATCAATCCTGGGCAGCATGTACTTAGACTCAGTGGAAGCAGGTCAAGCAATGACTGAGCAATACTAAAAATAAGAATATCCCTAGATAGTGAAATGAGAAGAGTCTATCTCCATAGATGAAATAAAAGGTTCAGTTCAGAAATCCCTGTAGATTACATGAAAGCCAGAGGACACAACATCAAAGAATGTAAATAGTGTAAATACCCATTAAAATATAATTTGCAGTTATATAAAAGTTAATGATCCTAACAAATATCTTAAATTTATCATTTATTACAAAAAATTCAAAAAGTTTTAATCTAATTCTTAGCAATAATTGAGCACCTCAAAAATTCATCCTATATAAAAATAATGTTGCTTATCAATTCTCATGTCTTTTGGGAGATTTTGTATCTCCAATACAAAATAATCAACAAAAATTAAATCCTTACATTGACCACATTCTCTTGTAGCCTGTTTTGTCATTTGTCAAAATTTAGTGCAATTTGTGCACAACAAAATAATATATTTTGTTGTTATCTACTAAATTTTGTCTGATATTGGACTCACTGCAAAGAAAGATTCAAAATTCTAGGAGCTGTTATAATATAAAAGTGATAACCAAAATTAAATAAAACATCTTTCTCCATTGGAGACTGTATATTGAAATGTGGTAAAAAAATAGATAGCATGTATAAATTCAATTTGATCATTGCAAATGATGTCACCTTTTAGTGATTTAAATTATAATTTCAGCAATCTAAAAACACCAGAATTTGCTAAATATACTGATAATGGCTTCAGTGGCAGTCAAAAGTACTCAAATGTATAACAATAAACATCGAACAACTTAAAATATTTACTCCTGCTTTACTGATCTTAGTCAAAAGTTGGGAAAAACTATATAAAAAGTTAAATAGATAGACCTTGTTGATGTTATTCAATAAATAAAATTTGTTTTAATGATTTTTTCCTCCTTAAATACACACACACACACATATATATATATATATATATATATATATATATATATATATATATATATATATATATATATATATATATTATGGATTTATTTTTAATCCAACATTTTTATTACTTCAAAAATACTTTGTCATTGTAGTAGATACAAAAAACAGCCCATTTTTTTATTTTCTTATGTCATAACTACAGGTACCTACAAAGATTTACTAAAATATGAACATACATTATGAAAAAATGCCCCAAACTTAATAAAAATAAATTTTTATTGTCAAAATCTGCATGTTATTATTATGAAGAAAGTCCAAAAGATTTTTGATATTAAATTCTATTTTTTTAATCATTTTTAGAACTTTAAAATTTTTGATTAAAAATTGTTTTTCTTGGTTCAATAGGTGACCATAAATTACGATGGGAAATTTTAATGTCTTTTTGCATTGATTTGGAAATTCTTGTAAAAATCAGATAATTGTCATATTTTAATGAAACTTTTAGGACTTATTCACAAATAAATTATATTATTTCATAAATGTCTCTTTTTTTAGAGAATTTTGGTAGAAATATATATTTTTTACATGTTAGCCCCTCCCCACTCCCACTTACTTACTTTTATGAAATTTCATGAAATACTTTTTTTGTAGTGATTAATCATAAAAACTTTTGTCAAATAGGTTCCCCAGCTACAGGAAATCTGTTTTGAATTGTAAAATGAAAAATGTAATAAAACTAAGAAATTATTTAATTAGAAAAGCATTAAATTACTTTTATAAATAATATTACACAGGACAGTCTGAAAGAGTTTGTTGATGACATTAAGGAGGCTGATCAGCCAATATTATTAATGGGGAAGAGTTCACAACCACATTCTTGAAAACAGGGCCTACAACTGAAAACTTCCATAGACTTGGGAAGGATCTCTTCTTCAAGCAGTGGTCGAATAATTTTGCCAAGATTGGGGTAACTCTGGGTTTCTGTTCTTAAGAACACTGAGATTTTATCTGGATTGATTTTTGGACTGTGATAGAGATATTACAAAATTAGCACTCCATGAGAAAGGGATGATGGGTAGGGGATGAAGTGCTTAAGGAATGCAACACTTCAGCAGAGCATTTTTCAGGGTAGGATATGAGGAAAAGGTTTAAGATGCCCTGTTATACTGGGAACTTGAGTGAGTTTATCCATAATCTGGAGAGTTTACATCAGTTTTGTTTGTCATTATCAAGTTAATCATGATAACTGTTAGAGTCTATACTGAGTGTGTCTCTTTGCTAGACTTTTATATATTTGTTTATCAATCTCTTCAAAGAATGATTGTATGATTTCTATATAGGATTTCTATTTGTTTTGAGATGAATTCAGAACTCTCCTTTATTGAGATTTATTTGGTTGTATTTAATGTTCTTGATAGCAACATGAATAATATCCAATTAGAATGTTTTCAGAACAACTATTCATAACTTTAAATAGCAATAAAATTAAATGCAACATAAAAATTAGTGGAATAAAAATAAAATCCAAAGTCACAGAAATGTCTGAGGTATGATTAATGATAAACTGATGGAATTTAAGCAGATCTGCTAAGCAGATGATTTACCACTCACAATCAAGAAAGAGAATTATAGGAAGGTATTTGAGATAGGTCTTTGATAAGACATCTTTGAGTGAATAGAAAGGACATTTTTTGTATTAAGTATCCAGACAGCTATTGATATTGTCAATGAAAAGTAGATTGATTTTATAATGACCTCACTGCTTTGATGCATTCTTTGCATCAGTAATATGTAGTACATTGATTAAAAGAAAATTTTGTATTTACTATTTATGACATCATATAACTTGACGTTTTGGGCATAAAAAATATCTCTTGATAACGAAGATTTGATCAATAAAAGTGAGTGTAAAGTTGCTGATGCATGTCAAGATGAAAGAGCTGCAAGAGAAAAGTGTCACTGCTGTGAAAACGTATTGATTCTAAAATGGAAAGAGTCCCATTCTCATCTGTTGAACATTGTTACCATATTGAATATAAAATATATTTGAAATAAAATAAACAGGTACTTACAAATGGGCCATTTTATTGCCAAAAGTTACATAATATATTGTCTATTATTTATTAGATTAAACATTGGGAAATACATAAGTGTAATATACATTTACTGAAAGAAACAAAATTTGGAATATAAATATTATAGATTACATTTTTCAAATAAATATTGAAACTATTTTAGTAGCCATAAAGATCACAGTGTTTAACATGTCATTTTTATGGTAATGATTATTATTGTATTTTAATTCAAGAATTACCAGATGATCATTCCTGACAGCAAGTTACTAACATCAAATCTCTAAAAGTATTCTTACTAACTTCTGCAAATATCTAATTCTTTCTACCAATTTTGAAGGGTGATTGGGAGTGTTAATTACTGATCATGGGCAATACCTTCATGTTCAAGTCCTTTCCTTTTTGCATCTCAGACAATTTCTGATATTCATCTCTATTATAATTAAGTAATATTTGGCACATGTTAGTAAAACCAATGTATATTCATTTATATGATAAATTGTAGGGATATAATTATTAATAAAATAAATAATAAAATTAATAAATTAATAATAATAATAGATATATATATATATAAAACAAATAAAATAATCAAAATTTCCCCAGCATGCAACAAAAACCTCTCCCCCACCTCTTGCCTATGAAACAGATTCTTTGCACCTAAAAACCTACCCAATTCTTTGTGAACAGACTTAAAAGAAACAAGACATCTGTTTCATTTCTTCTCATGGTAGTTTGCTATATCATACAATGAAATGATTTACTTCATTTTTATCACATACACACCTTATCACACTTTTAACTAAATACACCCCCCAGTACAATTAAATAAATAGACCAATAAAACTGTATATCTTCATTTATCATTTCAACAAGCTTTCACTTGTTATTTCTTTATTGGTTGAACTTAACATTATCTCTGCTCATAAGATATGAGTGACTCCACAAAATATACCATGTGGATTTCAGTTTATGATATCTGATTTTGTTAGAAATATTTTTAAATTACTTATTTGGTAGTGTGAAATTTTATTATGTAACTCTAATTTTGTTCATCATATTGTGAATAAATATATATATAATATATTTATTTTTAATTTCAGATGTATATAATGATTGACATGGGTTATAAAAAAGATATAAAGTCAAAAGAGAAACAAGATATTCTTAAGTCACTGACTGATGGAAACACATTTTTTGAAATTGCAAAATGAGATCATGGAGTAAAAATGAAAAAAAGAAAAATGGTTTTAGGAATATCACAAAAAGAAATCTGAGAAAAATTAAGAGTAATAGAAAAGAAAATATTTGAAGAAGTTGATGTTGCAAATATAAACACAGAAAAATATCTAGAATATTAAGAACATTGGCTAAAGACATGAAAGCAATAAAAATATCATCTTTAAGAAAACATCAGAAAATGAAATGTGTAAATTAGATAAAGACATTCATGAAAAGTCATTTCTAAAAACTTTTAGTTATGGATTTAGAGCTGTATTAGATGGAACTGAAGGCTGTGCTTGAGGCTGGAAACTTCATGGAAACTGTCAATCATGGCAACTTAGAAATGGGAGGTGGTGTGATGTTTCCAGCTAGTATTACAAGTAGTACAATTATTGATCCCTCCTAAATTGATGACAAATGTAGAGAATTATTAAGTTTGTAGTCAGTTTTTTTATAGCTTTTAATAAAGTTCCTTAATATGTTTCCTTCAACCAACAGCATAGCTATGTCATCCAATCCTGTAACACCTGTCTTCTGTTCACTACAGCCGTCCCACTTGTCTTTTTCACCTCTTTAATCACTTTTTATAGATTGAGAACAGTAAAAATTTGCATATGTTAAAAGAGCTTCTTCTGAAAGTCTATCTGACTCCGAGATCTATCTTTTTTAAATATATGACTTGTAAAACTACCATTTTCTTTTTGGGAATATTTTTAGATGCAAGACATTTCCAAATTTGTTTTTGTCCTGGAGGTAAGCCATTTTCTCTAGTGTTACAAAGTTCTTGGACAAGAGATATTTTTTAAGTGCTACTGGAAGCTAGGTATGTTCAATACTTCACTAAAAAAGAGCATGCCCTGATGAAAAAAAGGCCCCAAACTTAATTAAACAATTTTTTATCATCTAAATGTTTATGTCATTATTAAGAAGAAAGACGAAAGTATTTTTTGAATATTTTTTAAATTTTTAATCCTTACTAGCATGTCCAAAATTTTAGTTAAAAATCTTGTTTTTTTTTTTGAGTCAACAAAATTTACATAAAATCGATCATGTCAGCCATTTTTGACAACTTTGTAAACAAAAGTGAAATTCTCCATTTAAAAATCTTGTAAAATTCAATTATACTTTTTCAAAAGTTATTTTAGGAAAATTAGAAAATTTAAAGTATACTTATAATTGTAGTGATTGGTTTTGGAGGTGTGAATTGACGTTTACATCAATGTATCAACAACTAACGTCAGGTCAATTTATTGGACAGAAGGGCAGAAGTGTCAGTATTTTCAATTATTAAGTGAACAAGCTTATTTAACTATAAAGTAATTCTTGAAAATTAAATACTTTCAATGTCTAATATTTTATTGATTTTTTTAGGTACTTTTTTAACAAAGATATATCCAAAGCTTGCATTGCTTCTGTCCCCAAAATTGAATCTAAAAAAGAAAAAAATTAATAAATGCAGTATGTCTCTCAGTGAAAAAGAAAAAAATTGATTATATTTAAAAAAATGAAAAGAAAATATTTAGTGAAATATGTAAAAAAAAATAAAACATTTTAAAAATGCAACAATGATGATCAGTTAGAATTTGATACGTGCTAGCCAGAACAAAATCAACACAATTTATGAGGCTGGATCCTCACTATCAGGAGAAACAATTCTTAAAACATGGGGCATTATTTCTGAATTGTGTCTCCATAGTTTTGCCAGAAACATTTTTAATACATTTTTTGACATATTAAAAAATTATTTTAAAAATAGAAATGTTTTACAGATTGTAATAAGCTTTCAAATTTAAGATCTGTAAAAATAGATCTTTTAATAAGAACATTTCCAGAGATATACATATTCAAACTTAATTTTAAAATATTCAACAAATTTATCACATTTTGTATTTAAAATTTAAAAAAAGAAAACAAATCTTGTATAAATTCATTTTTCATGACAAAAATATTTTGGCTTGAGACAATAATTTCCTTAATATATATTATTCATAAAATCTATTAAAAGCTTTTTTAATTAAATAATATCTTAATTTTATTGTTTTTTTTTTTTGTATTTTACAATTCAGAATTAAAATTTGGGTAGAAACGCTCCTCGATTTACAAAAAAGAAATCAATGATTTATATTCTGCTACATTTAATTAAAAAATTGCTAAAGTACACATTCGAGTTTTCATAAAATTAAGTAAGGTAGGGGTAACAGATGTAAAAAAAAAATATTTACCATGACTTTCTAAAAAACAAACATTTTTAAAATAATTTCATTCATTTTTTAATTAACTTTGCTTGAAGTTCAGTATGATTTGTATAACAGTGAGCAAAGTGCATTCCTTGGCACCTCGATAATCTCAGAAGTCAAATATAACAAACCATGGCAATCACTAACATACCATTGTGATTCAAAAATGGACTAGTGTTGACATGATCACAGTCTCCAAGCACATCTATAGACAAAGGAAAAACTTTACATCCATCTCAAATGCCATGGAGACCCTACATGAACCCTGACACAACCCCCTCTAAGTAACAGGAAAAATAAATGCAACCATTTCATATAAAAAGCTGCAGACCAAACAGCAGACATTCATCATTCCCAATTTCAACAGACCCTTACTGAGATGGCCATCCATTGAACTCCTCAGATTTGTGACCGTCTACCTGAGCTTAAGTACCATCAAAAGTATAACTCACATACAGCCACACAACCTAAAGATAGAGATGCTAGATAAGTATATTCAGAGATGACTATGGCATATCTTTGTGTGCAGATGCTTATGCTATACTCCATACTGACACCCCACTGTATACCCTCATCATTAATGAAAGAGATACAGGCAGAACTCTAGAAAATGGAAGAGATAAGGGTCATAAGCAGTCGAAGAACCAATGGAATGATAAGGATAGCAAAAGCCAAAAGAAAGGTCAGGACAGTGGGGAAAATAAGTATTTCTGAGTTTGCCACCTAACAAAAATAGGAACAGTCTATAATTTCCAGGGTAGGTCCATCTTGAAAGTGAGAGATAGATTATAAAAAAAACATTCTACAAAATCGCATTATATTAAGTTTTGAACATTTATTTCTTTTTTATTGAAAAAATAAGTATTTTACCCCATAGCAAAACTTAACTCAGTATTTGGTGAAGAAACCCTTGTTGGCAAGCACAGCAGCCAGATGTTTCCTGTAATTGGTTACCAAGTTTTTACAGATCCCAGGGGGATTTTGGCTTACTCCTCTCCAAATCCTTAAGGTTTGTAGGTTGTTATTGGGCAACTCAAAGCTTCAGCTCTCTCCACAGACTCTCTAAAGGATTAAGATCCAGAGACTGACTAGGCCACTATTACCTTAATGTGCTTCTTCTTGAGCCACTTATTTGTTGCCTTATGATTTGGGTCATTATCATGCTGGAACACTTATCCACAACCCATCTTCAGTGTCCTGGCTGAGGCAAGGAGTTTTTCACTCAAGATTTCCCTGTACTTAGTCCCATCTATCTTTCCCTCAACTCAGTGTAGTCATCCTGTCTTGTTAACAGAGAAACAGCCCCCAAAGCATAATGTTTCCACCACCATGCTTAATGATTGGGATGGTCCAAGTCAGCTTTATTCCACTGCAAACACAGTGAGTCAAGTTGATGCAAAAAGCTCAATTTTAGTTTTGTCTGAGCACAGCACTTTATCCCAACCTTCCTCTGAATCATCTAGGTGCTCATTTTCTTCTGATGGACCTGTACATGTGCTTTTTTTGAGTAGGAGGTCCTTGTAAGCACTACATGATTTCAGTCCACTACGATGTAGTGTGTTACTAATGGTCATCCTAGCTCACAAGCACTTGCTGTGTAGTTCTGGGTTGTTTCCTCACCTTTCTCATCATCAGGTTCACCTCACATTGGGAGATCTTGCATTGAGCTCCAGACTAAGGGAGATTGATAGTCAATTGGTGTTTCTTCCATTTTTTTATTATCACATCAACTGTTGACTCCTTCTCACCTAGCTGCTTGCCAATCATCTTGTAGCCCATTCCAGTCTTGTGCAGGCATAGAATTTTGTCCCAGATGTCTTTACACAATTCTTTTGTCTTGCCCATTGTGGAAAGATTAGATTCTGATACATTGAAGGATTCTGTGAACTAGTGTCTTTTATACAGGTAATGAATACTTGATTAGGAGTAATAACTGAGTAACAGGACTAGTCTATATGCCTCCTGGTCATATAACCAGTCTGTGGGTCCTGAATCATTGCTGGTTGGTACAGGGGGAAATATTTATTTTCTTAATAAAAAAGAAATAAATGTTCAAAAATGAATATAAAGTGATTTTCTAGAATTTTTTTATATTCTACCTCGCACTTTCAAGATGGACATACCCTGAAAATATTTGTAAGGTGGCAAACTCAGAAAATCATCAGGTGATGAAATACTTATTTTCCCCACTGTATATGTAGACCTCACAAAACTAAACAGTTGTATGAAACATGAGCTCCACATGCTACCAAAGGCTAGATCCATATTAGCACATGAAATGAAATAAAATATCTGATGAATTCTCTTCTTACTATTTGGTTACCTGCCAATGAAGAAGGATGGAAAAATCAGCTGCATCAGAATCAGACACTAAAGGAGCCAAACACTGGCTCACAAAAAGCAGGACATGAACTAGATTTCCACATGGAAATGCCACACATATGGAATGAATGCAGCCAAGAAACTGGAAACGCAAACAAGGATGAATGAATTTCAAACAACGCTGAGTAACATGGACAGAAATCCTTGGTAATGCACCGCAATCACATCATATATTGCCAGTCTAACTCTTTCTGGAAAATGTCCTGGCTTTTATGGAGCCTAAAACTTTAGAGGCTGGCTAGCAAAAGGAATCATTTTGCATAGCCAACACTGCTCAGCTTCTGGCCTTGATTATTTCATGGGGAAGCTGGTAGACACTTTCTTCATAACCAGATGTCCCGGGGTTTGCACCAGCTCTGTTCTGGCAGGACATCCATTTGCTTTCTTTTTATAGAGACAGCACACTAAATAAGTCATCTCTTTGACTGACAGGGCAGGTACCATTATCAGTAGTGGTAAGCAGCTCTATTTGCATTTCCTTTCCATACAGAGGAAGTAAAGATTATGAGTAAGTTAGACGCCAATACCAAATACTGATAAAGTCCATTTTCACCAAGATTCCACACACTGATGACTTCCATCACCCTATTTAGAAGATACTGATTTAACTGCTATCCTTTTGGGATGTCATCAGCCAGCAAAATCTTCCAGAAACACATGTTGCAAATGCTAGAAAACCAAAACAAGGTGATATGCACACAGGATGATGTACTAGTTCATGGCAAGAATCAACAAGAGCATGACACTCAACCTGGAAGCCCATCAAAAATATCCAGGCAGCTGGCATTACACTCAATCAATATCCAAATCATAATTGAAGTTCCTGGGACACATACTCAGTGTTGATGGCCTATGACCAGATCCAGAAAGAATTGTCAGTGTTTCCAACTTCCCAGCACCACAGATATAACCAAAACTCAGCAATTCCTGGGAATGGTAAATCAAATGAGAAAGTTTATTTCAAACCTAGTTCACATGACCAAACCATTGCAAGACTTGAGCCAAAAACATATTTATTTGAAAGAGCACACACAGAAAACATTCAGCTACATCAAAATACACTGTGTTCTGCAACCATTCACCAGAATTGATGAGATATGCAACTGCATCTTAAAATATGTGAGAAATGGTTGACCTTTAAAAAAACCCATTGCGTTGATGGCTAAATCATACTAGACCCACTGCAGAAACATTGCCTATGAGAAAGGGTTGCTGATGTATAGAACTCATGTCATAGTTACTATGTCACTGAGACTGACAATGGTCAATAAAATCCACTCTGGTCACCATGGGATCACCAGATGTTGACAAAGAGCCCACCAATCAATATGGTGATCAGGACTATCCAATCAAATCAAAAGCACGGAAGAAAACTGTACAGCTTGTGCTAGATTGAAACATCAACCAGCTGAACCACTGAGAAGGCAGTAATATGACACTTGCCCACCTTGCTACAAAAGGATTCAAACAGCAAATTAACAGAATGACACCCAGACTTTCTAAATATTAATCCAATAAAAAATTTATGATCTATAATTACAAGATATATATCTGAGAATGGAAAAGAATATTTAACCAAAGAAGGTATCTTGGATGCATTAAAAGCTGCTGCAAATAATCCTAAATTTAAAACAGTATAAAAGTTAACAAAATTAATGACTGAAAGAATGAAAGATGGTTATAAAATGTTAACTTGTAAAATAATAAAATAATTTATTCAGTTATATTGGATATTGTGTAAATCAATTATTTATTTGTATGGGCCACATCTTTTCAATTTATTTATAAACAAAAATTTTAACTGATCTTTGCATATTAACATCCAACAAAGTTATCAATACATGAAATGAGGAAAGGTATAAAGCTGAAACTCATGATATCCTACTCATATAAATATAAGAATACTCTGATAAATCTATCAGTATTGGTTGGTTAATACTAATTTATTTGTGAAGACATTAATTTGCATCTGACATAAGTGAAAATAAAATCCTGCAACTGCTGAAAAGTTTCCCTTTTTTAAGAAAATGTTTAATGTTGCTATAACATTACTAGTTTTTTCATTGATATTTGCTTTATTTAAATCTTATACTCTGTTATTATGTCAGTGATAAATGAAAAAAACTCTCATTTGAACTGAAATATTTTATTTTTATTTCAGTGCCAATGAAAATTGCTAAATGATTTTTAATGTTCTGTCTAATAATGGAATCCTCTTTTTTTCATATATTTCATCACTGTTCAGTAATATAAATAAAAATTAAGATATCATCATCATGTCTTGGTTATCAACAAGGAGTCCATTCATGTTGATTGCAGGTACATTTGTAGCTAATAAGGCCAATGAGGGACAGGCATATACAATCATAGCAGTTGCGGCTGAAAGTCTGACCTAGGCTCAATGGTATAGCATTGCAGTACTTCCTCTTCTGCCTTTTGTCCCTGGGAGTGGACCTGCAGCTATTTTCAAAGGAGGAGACAGCATGGTTGGTGGTGAGACATCAGGTGTCACAGTTCTCAGTTAGGGTGGACCATTAGCAATGGTTGATATGACAGGCACCAAAGGATTTTTTTCAGGCAATCCCTGAATTGCTTCTTTTGCGCCTCTCTGCTGCAATAGTTAGTGGAGAGCTCACTGTACTGTAGGGTTTTAGGCAGGTGATGATTCTCCATCTTCAGTCGCACCAATGATGAGGGAAGTAATAACCCTGAAGTGCAGGCTGGTAGAGTACCTCTGCCTTCTTTAAACTGACTTCAAGCGCAAAGAGTTGGGCAGCCTTTGTTAAACAGGAAGTGATGCACTGCAAAACTCCTTCTGTGTAGGCAACAAAAGCAGCATCATTGCAAAAACAGGAGTTTTGGATAAGTTGCTCCAGAGTCTTCATGTAGGCTTTTAATATTTGTAGATTAAACAGGATGCTATCAAGATGGTATCTGATGTAGACTCTGTCCCCAAGATCTGTTGTGGTTTGTCTGAGCATTATGCTGAAGAAGATAGTGAAGAGTCAGTGCCAGGACACAAGTCTACATCACACCATTGGAAGGGCTCTGAGATTTTTCCCCATTATTCTTGTACAGGGCAATGATGACTACATCACATAGATCTTGTGGTAGTTTTCCCTGATCCCAGCAACAACAAAAGAGCTTGTGTAATTCTATATGCAACACCAGACCCCCATGTTTCCAAATTTCTGGTGGGACTCCATTAACTCCTGTTGCTTTGCCACACTTTGGCTGCTTTATGGCTTTGATAGTCACTTCAATAGTCAGCAACTCATCTAGTTCCATTTTTACTGGTTGTTGGTGAATGCAAGGTATTGTTGATTCCTGGACCAAGTAGTTAGCACTGAAGAGGACCTGGAAATGCTTGAACCAACTATTTAGGATGGACAGCCTGTTTTGTAAGGGGCATCTGACTATCTGAACCTGATATATAGGGCCATACACTGCCTTTAAAGCTTCACACAAGCCACTGATATCTCCAGTGTTTACATACAACTGAGTTTTTATAACGTTTGATCCACCAATCGTTCTTGATCTCTCAAAATCTGTACTGGAGGCCACATCATACAAAACAGAACACAGCTTTTTTAACAGGACAAGCTGGCTGAGCTAAGTGGGCTTCCTCACCAGCAGTTCTTGGATTTCCACATTGCTAACATCAAACCAGTCCTTGTTTTTCCTTCTACACATGTCTGCAGAATGCCTGTTTTGAGTTTTTCCCAAAATGTTTCAGGAGAGGAATATGTGGGTATGCTCATATCATCAAGCCTTGACTAAAGTGCTGCTTGGAAGTTAGCTTTCACTTCATCTGATTAAAAACTGCCTACCTTGAACTTTTTACAGAGGAGCCCTATTTTTCTTGGTTGAAAATGGAGCTTGAGTTTGCAGCAAACAAATCGATGGTTAGTATGACAATCTACACTGGGCATCACTTTGGTAAGAAAATGTGTTTCAGGTCATATTGGTGCATTATGACATAGTCAATGAGGCGCCAATGTTTAAACTGAAGATCCATCCAGGTTGTTTTCAATCTGTTTTGCTGCTGGAAGATGGTGTTCATGATGACGAGTTGATGCTCTGTGCAGAACTCTAGTATCAAATACTCGTTGTCATTACAGTTACCAATACCATGTCTCCCAAGCACTCCCTTCCAGGCCACATAATCAATAACAAATAACATATGCACATTTTTATCATAAGAAATGCTAATACTGTAAAATATTTTGATCAAATAGTAAAAGCATACTTAAATAAATTAATTGCCATTTGCAGCATGAATTTTTTTGTGTTCAATGTGGTGAATCCCAAATCCAACAGATAACTGGCATTCTTTTCAATTATTCCGATACCCAAATTAGTTAATCACTTATCCTCTAAATTACATTTATTTTAATGAAAGTTTATTAAATAAGGGAAATAATTTGGGATAAACCTTGATAGTTCTCTCCCCTATTAAATCAAAATTTTATAATCATAAAATTATGTAATGATGAGAATTAAATTCTATTTTGTATTTATCACAGATTTATAACATTACATAACTTCATAAGTTATCAATTGGCTACTTTTTAATAAGAGAATAAATTTAGAGAATATATTTGGTTTTTAGCTAAAGTGTAGTCATAAACGTAAACTGCTGTTTCCACATTAGATAATCAAAAATTATATAAATAGGGAGTTTACTAATACAATACGGGTCAATGAAGATGGAAATTTTATACCTAATTGATTAGTATTGTAAAGAGTGGTTGTTTAAAACCTGAAGAAGTTATTGTATTAGAAGCACAAGAAATGTAAATTTAGTATATATCAATTATTTATATAAGTAAAAATTGACGGCAAGAAGGAATGTATGAATCATATTGTAAGTAATTTTTGTTTAATCCAAATACAATTTTGTAATTTAAAATAGCTCGTTGTTAACATTAATAATTGAACAGTGTGCAATTTATAAACACCTAACGATATCCATATATTATCCTCATAAATGTTACATAATTAAACCAAAATTATGTTTTCTGGAAAAGTTCCCAAAGCACAATATTATTTGTTTAAACAAAAGATTTGAATAATCCTTGTCAGCCAGTAGATTCAATCTGTTATTTCAGAGTCTGCTTATTTCTCGTCCTACTAAGAACAACGTATCATCGGATTTTTTCTTTTATTCATTTTTTTTTCTCAAGCTATTACCAAATTCAACAAGATATGCTCCAAATTGTAACATACAATAATTAACAACAAAATAAATACAGACTCAGTATCATTCAACCCACCTTTTTGTAGAAAATTATTATCGTTTGTGAATTTATTTTAAAATTAAAAATACGTATGCATTAGAATCCATAGCCATGTAAGTGTTCTGAAATTCTCAGAATGAAAAAGTAAAAGTGAATGGGAATAATTATTATTCCCATTCATTTTTACTTTTTAAATTCTGTTGATAATTTCAAAATGCTATATGTATTTTTAAATTTTCTAATTTCTATTCTCTTGAATTTATTTCTGTACATTTTTTTGTGTAATTATTTTAACTTTTTATTATTCGTTCATTATTTTAAAAATGAAACAATATATATTCTTCTTTTTTACTTTACTTTACAAAAACAAATTTCAAACAAAATATCTTGTATTAGTCCAGGCTGGGCTGATGCAAGGGCCTTAGCCCCACTCCAAAACTATAATACAGAAAAATTATTTAAGGAAATTTATGGAAAATAATTTTTTATTCAATCTTTAAAAAATAAAAATTCAATTTCTTTTTTCTTTTAAAAAGCAAATATAACTTGAATTTGGGCATATGGGTCATCATTATTTTGCATACTTTCCCTCAATTGTTACTTGAAAAGGAAAAAAAAAATGAACTGCCCTTCAATTGTTACACACAAAAAAGCATAAATATATTAAAAAATTTTTTTAATTAAATAATGTCTTAGTTTTATTGGGTTTTGTATTTTACAATTCAGAATTAAAGTTTGGGTAGAACAGTTAATCAATTTACAAAAAAGTCGGTGATTTATATTCTTCAAAGTCTTCTGCATTTAATTAAAAAATTACAAAAGTACACATATTCGAGTTTTCTTAAAATAAAGTAAGAGGAAGGAGTAACAGATGTAAAAAAAAAATTTCCATGATTTTCTAAAAAAAAAAATACATTTCTAAAATAATTTCATTCATTTTTGAATAAGTTCTGAAAGTTTTGTTAAAATCCGACAATTATTTAACTTTTGCAAGAATTTCCAAATTAATGTGCTTTTCAACTGAAAAAAGTGCAAAAAAACTAATGCTATATTAAATATTATGTGACAGCTGATGTAAAAAAAAAATAAAAGATTTTCAACCAGAATTTCGAACATGCTAGAAAGGAATAATTAATTTAAAAAATAATTAAAAAATACTTTCATCTTTCTTATTTAATAACACATTTTTCACGATAAAACATTGTTTTTATTAACTTTGGGGTCTTTTTTCATCATGTTATGCTGTTTTTAAGGCGAATTATTGAATATATATATATATATATATATATATATATATATATATATATATATATATTCTGATTTACTCCAAATGAATTTAATGTCCAAGTTAAATTAATTTGGTTAGTTAGAAAATGTCAATTTATAATCCTTAGCTTCTAAATAAAGGGAGATAATTCTTTAAAACACTGATTAAGAAAAAAATGACATAATCATGAATCCTGTATGTTTTATAATAAGACATTATAAGAGACAAATTAAAGAATTGGGAAGGGAATAAGGAAAGAATGAAGAGAAAAATTTAAAAAATACGACAAAAAAAAAAAAGAAAATAAAAGAAAAAGAATAAAAATTTATACTTTAAGAGATTGCTGTATAATTTTAATTCCAAATCAAAAAGAATTAAAACATACTTTAAGGTAATTAATATTTTATTAGCAGGGCAAAAAATGTAGTTGATTATTAAATACTGGTAATTGATTATTTTAAGCATGATAGTTTACCTTATGAAAAGAATTCTACGATTGTGGGTTTTGAAGTTAAAGATTTCTATTTTGATATGTGCTACTGATATATATCCCGATCACTGAATTCAGTGCAGCTAAAATATGATCAAAAGAAAGTAAATTCATTTGTTGATTAAAGAAACAAACGAGACATTCTTGTTCCAAATGTAAATAGATGTTTCTTATCAATTCAATTATCACTTTTATTATTATTGTTGTTGTTGTTTGACATTATATGACTTGTATAGATGCTATTCTACTAGAAAATCATATATGTTCTGTTCACACAAAGGAACATATAAAAATTTTTTACTGAAATGCAACCTTCACAGATTGAAGATAAAAGTAACCAACTGAATAAAGACTGGTTGAAAAAATTAAATAAAAGATTCTTTGGAGTTTTTCACTTGGTATATTGTGTTTGGTCTTTTGAAGTGAGCATTGTTGACCTGGAAGTGATAAAGTTATTCTTTTAAAACTACAACATTCAGATTTGGAAAGAAAAAATAAATTGTATTTTGTAAAGAAGGGAATAGCATTGTTAGTAAAGATTTAAAAACTATCTTGAGAAATAGGATCTTGTATATTGTTTTGCATTCAAAAACCAAATGAAAAGGAAAAAATATATTTTAGTTATGTTATTGAAAAGAAGTTATAAAATGAATGGAAGGAGGTAATGAAGCTAATGAAGAAAAAAATGAACAGAAAAAAGAAACAAGAAAATAAAAAGAACAAGTTAAAAGGGAAGCAGACAATGAAGTAAAACTTAAGAAAAAATGTAAAAGAATTGTTATACATGAAGGGAGATAAGTAGGTGCAGACTACTTGGATAAAGTGATTTAAATTGCTGTTAATTTTATTTGTTTATTTAAACGCACACATTTATTATGTTTATTTAAACTCACATATACAAAAACACAAAAATGAAGAGTAAAAATGTACCTTTTCTTACCAAGAGTTTTATAAACAGATTAAGCAATAAATAAAATAGGTTCACCTATCATTGGACCAGTATTCCTTCTATGTTTATTGAACAGGAGTAGTGGTTCATTCTTTGTTTACCAGTTCCTTTCTTCCATAGCCTTAGTGATTTAGCTGTTTTAATGTTTTGGTAATCTGACTGATCAGTGGCTGCGACTTTTCATTATGAGGGTACCAAGTTGGCAGTTTTCTAGCTGCTGCATCCCAATTATAGTAAGGAGACCAAACACTTTGGTAGCATTTAGAGAGGCTGCTCTATTCAATATCATATCAGGCAATTTACAGTGCCATGTTGCTCATAGATGCCCCTGCATATACTTCTGGTGGGCAACCCTGAGGCCACATTATACTTTAATCTTAGCCAGTTTGTATTGTGGTGATAAAGAAATAAACAAGTAAAAATAAATAAGAAAAAGACCAAAATTTAACCATCTCTAAAATTAGATGGATAATAAAAATTGCCAGGCAAACAAAGCCATAGTTTGACCAACCAGTCAGAAAGTTTTCACAACCACTATATAAGAAAAGAAATAATAATAAAGAGGCCAAAATTTCACATTTCTGAAAAGTCAATAAATTAATTTTGTCCATTCTCTGATGATGAGGTCCTTGCAACATACCCAGAGATGAAATACATTTTCACAACAGGCTGGCAACCTTACATGGCTTAAACCTTCCTTGCTATATTGAAAACAAACATATCTTCTTTCATCGCATGAACAAGTGGTGGCTACTAAATTGGGATACAAAACATCCATAACTCCTATACATATCTATAATTACATTCTTTCTCTCATTCTCTCCTGTATGCATATTCAAAAATCCCCCACCATAGTATCATCATAGAAAGTGATAGTTATTTTGGTCTTTTTCTCCCTAAAATATAATCATCTGATGACATTTAAAATGAAAAGAAATTCAAGTAAACAAGTAAACAAAAATCACTTACCCCCCACCTCAATCATTTTTTCTCCAATATTTGTGGTATTTGTCCCAATTTACTCTAGCATAGAAACTTTTCTCTTGAAATATCTTAGCACTTTGCAAAACTAATTTAAATTCTTCTATCACTATCAATGAATTCTCTGTTCCAGGCTATCTTCCTTTTTTTTTGAAAAATTCTAGAAAACATATGCATGACTTGGGTGTTTACATGCAGGAAAATCTTCCAATGGGAAGGAAATCATCTTCTGATGATTCATTCATGTGCTTTTGACTTTATTGCACTCTATTAGTTATCACCTTTCACCTCATTATCCCTAACTTCCCAGGCCTGTAACATATTAGACAATATATCTGACTCTTTTACTACATTCATTTGCAAACATTTTTTGTTTGGCAATTTTAATGCTCATCATGTCAAGTGGCTTAATTATTCTAATGTTACTGATGTTGCCAGAATTCAGACTTTCAATTTTTCTGTTGCTTAGTCTCTCAGTCTTGTTTTCCCTAATAATTCTGATCAACATGCTTCTTTACTGCATCTCCTGGCTCTTGTTAAGCATTGTGATCTTGTTCTCTTGGCAATTTTGATTGAACTGTTATTTTTTCTTTTGAGTTGTCTATTAGACAGGAGCTGCCTATTCACAAAACTTCTTTCTGTTGCCAGCATAAAGATTGTGATTCATTTCATGAATTTCTTTGAGATGCCCCTTGGATTGATATTTTTAACTTTCCTATTGAGAATTGTACCACTGAGATTTCTTCTTGGGTTAAAGTTGGCATAGATGCTTTTGCACCTTCTCAGAAATACAAGGTGAAACCACAATCTTCTCCTTGATTCATACTTGCCTGTTCAGCCATTATAGTCCAGAGGGATCACTTTTTCTGGCTGTACCAACATGCTAGTTCTGATTATAACAGATGCCTCTTTGCATTTACTCATAATAATTATAAACATGTTCTCAAAGAGTTTATTTACAGATAAAATGAAGTACTGTATAGCCTCTATCAAATTTGGTTCTGTAATAGTGTGTAAAATATGTATAAGTTTTCTATCCTCACTCTCTTCATTCAGTTTGAGGTGTGAACATCAGCCAGTAAAGTAGAATGTTTTGCTTGTAAATTCTCCTTAAATTCTACTTTTGCCTCATCTAGTGTATCTTTGTCTGATTTTCCACTTAGAACCTGTTGTGAAGTAGAGATTAGCACTAATCAGATGCTAAGCTTGATTTACTGCTTCATTATTCTCAGTGACCACTTATATGAGTGTTCACTTGTGCTTATGCAAATTATGCATACTAATTTGCTAGTATCACTACATCTCCCTGAAATGTAAGGGTTTTATTCCTCTAGTAGATCTTGTACTCCTTCTCCTGTTATTTTCATCACTTTGCTCTACTTCTCTCTCTCCCTTATTTCTTTCCCTGGGAGACCTAGATCTGCCCCCCACTAGGCTGTCATATGTGTTTTCTTGCATTATCTGGTCTTCGTCCGAACTTTCAGACTCATTCTGGCCTTCTTGATCCTGCATTATTTCGTCTTCTGAAGTTTCCTTCTGTAATGGTTGTTCTACCAACTCGTTATCAGATGGAATTGAAGACATTTCTTTGTCGTTTTGCTCTTCCTCTTCACCCTGGGTCCTTATTTGGTCTGCATGGGCTAATATACTATTGCCGTTTTCTCTATTATAGCTGCATTGTGGCCTTTTTGCATGATAAATTCTGCCCTTTCCAGATCTGCATTTTTGTTCTTTTTGTACCACATTTTTTCATTTGTAGAATACGACATCGTTAGTGGAACTCTAATCTGTCTTCCCATTAAAGCTGATGGCCTTTCTAGTCTTCCCGCATGTGGTATCATATGATAACTTAAAAGCAGCCTCCGTAGAAAGACTTCTACTTTTTCTTTTTGCTGAGAGCATGCTTTTAGTCCCTTTTTTATGGTCTGCACCATTCTTTCTGCTAATCCATTCGATTGAGGGTGATATGGAGGTGTTTTATATGGTTTACACCCTATTTTTTCTAACCATACATTAAGTTCTTCATCACAAAATTCTGGTGCATTATCAGATACCAAGGTTTTTGGTACGCCATTTCTAGAAAATATGACTCTTAGAATCTGCTTTATTGTAGAACTTTTCTTGTTTGTAACCCGGATTATTTCAGGCCAACCTGAAAAAGAGTCTACTAGTATTAATAAGAGTCCCACTCCATTAATGTATGCATGATCCATATGCACACAACTCCATGGCTCCACTTCTTTGGGCCATAAATGTAATTTGGTTTGTGTAAAGTTTCTTAATTCTTTTCATTTTTTTCACCTTTTTACATATTCCTTCTTGAATATCCTGACCACCAAGCTTCTAATTTTATCCTTTTTTGTGTGGCCACTAATCCACAGTGTATATCATCATGTACACTTTCTATTATCGGTTTTCTTTGTGTTTCTGGGGGAACTACCAGGTCCCCATTACAAATCACTCCATGTTCTATTGTTAATTTGTGTCTTATTTCTTTATAGGGTCTTTCCGCCCTAGAACAATTTTCCCATGAGTTTTTTCTTATTCTCGATACTATCCTACTTAGCACTGGATCATGTCTCGTTTCCGCAGCCATTCTATCTAAAGACAAAACATCAGTCTCTATCAAATGTAGGAATGAATCTTCAAATTCTTCCTCTGTTTGACTCCTTGTAGAACCTCAATCTTGATAGTGCGTCCACATGTGGAATTGAATTTCCTTTGACAGACTCTATATCAAAGTCAAATGCCATCAATCTTATCGCCCATCATAGAATCCTTGATGTCATGACTTTTGGTAATTCTTTCCTTGGGTTAAATATAAACTCTAATGGTCTATGATCACTTCTTAACAAAATTTTTTTTCCAATTAAAAATTGTCAGGCTCTAGTAGTTGTCCACACGATAGCCAATACTTCTTTCTCTATGTCCGAGTAATTGAATTCAGTGTTCGTTAACCTTCTCGATAAATACATTATCAGATGTCCTTCTTGTGATAATATTCCCGATATTGAATGTTCACTTGCATCTGTAGTGAGTGTTATGTCCTTTTTTGGATCAAACATTTTCACTACAGGTTTCTTTGACATAATTTCTTTTAATCTTTCAAAAGCTTTTTGCTGTTCGTCTGACCACATAAATTCCACATACTTTTTCTTAAATTTTGGTAAGTATTGTCTGTAAAAATTTACCAATCCCAAAAAAGACTCCATTTCTTTTTTATTTGTAGGTGTAGCTACTTTTAGTATTTTTTTCTATCAAGGCTTGGTCTGGTGATATACCTTCTTTTGAAATGGAATAACCTAAAAAAGATATTTTGTTAGAATTGCTTATTCATTTTTTCTCATTTATTGTCATTCCAGCATTTCTTAATCTATTCAAGACTAAGTCAGTTTTCTCTTTTAATTCCTTTTCATTAGTAGCTCCTATGCATATGTCGTCTTGGTAACAAATCATATTTTGTACATTTCCTAAAACCTGTTCAATGGCCCTTTGAAATATGGCACTTACAGTTTTTATTCCATATGGCATCCTTTTCCATCTTAGTAACCCTATTGGCATATTTATTGTGGTTACTTCTTTGAAGTTCTTGTCTATTGATATTTGGTGGTATGCCATTTTTAAATCTATTTTTGAAAAAACAGTCATTCTTGCCAGTGCATGTAATGCAAGTTCAACATTGGGTATGGGATATGAATCCGAGCATATCTTGTGATTTACTCCTATTTTGTAATCTCCACAAATACGTAAATCACCATCTGTTTTCCTCAACACTACAATGGGTGATGTCCACTTGCTACCTCCAGGCGGAACATGTTCAGGAAAGTCTTGTTCTACTAATTTACGTAGTTTTGTCACTACTAATGACAAAACTGGTAATTTTCGTGCCTCATAATAAGAGGGGGAAACATTTTCTTTTACTTTTAAACTTGCTTCATAGTTTTTTTAACTTTCCAGTTTTTTCTATTTTTATTTCATTAATTAACTTGGTAGAATTTATGTTAAGCACATCATTTCCAAGAAGTTCGTGGTTCTTTTCGCAACTTGTAACAACTATAGGTATTACTTCAAATTTGTCTTTTAACTCTAAGGAACCTTCAAAGTATCCTAATGTTTTTATAACCGACCCATCAAATTGGCAGAGTTGTAAACTGCTCTTGCATAAAGGTGGCTTACCAATGTGTTCCCAAATATTTTTTGGTATCAGTGTTAATTCACTCCCAGTATCCATTTGCATATCTAAATTGCAGTTATTAATTTTGACCTTTACTATAATGTCTTTTTTCTTATGTTCAATTTTTTTTATACTCTTATTTTTTAATGTAAAAACTTCCCTATTGGTGTCGTTTTCTTCAATTCTTTCACGTTTTTCTTTTTTAATTTACACACTGCTTGAAAGTGGTTCTTTTTTAAGCAATTATTACAAGTTTTTCCAAATGCTGGACACTTCCTTTTTTATTTCATGTTCACGTCCACAATACGAACACTTTTTTATCTTCTTTAACATGTACGTATCAGCGAATATTTGTTCGCTGGGTTGACTTTTATGATGGTTGTATTTCTGCATTAGTTCTTGTTGCTGAATAAAGTCAATACATGTATACTATTTGTAATTGTTCCATTATTTTATATCAGTGTGATGCATTGCACATACCTTCAATTAATCTTAATTGAATCAAGTCTTCTTCAATAGTCTGTTCGTCTTGTCCAAGTTTTTCAAATTCACAATATCTACTTGCATTTCGTAGATGGTGTAGATATTTTATAATTGGTTCGTCAATTTCTTGTTTCATCGACATGAATTTCGTTCTTTCTGCCACTACCAGCCTTTTCTTGGGTCTCATATTTCTTCTTATAATCTGACTTATTTTTTCCAAAGTCAGGTCTTCCAAATTTGAGGGATATGCCATGGTGGAGACTTTCATTATCACCTTGCATCCAGCTGTAGCCAAAAATAAATCCGTGATTTCATTTTCGTCTCCATTTCCTTGTTGTTTTTCAACTTTTTTGTTCTCGCAGTGACAGAGAAACAACAAATCCATGTATCGACGAAATCTGGATCTTCCAGAGACAATTGATATCCTATTGTTGATGCCATTGTTATGATATAGAGGTTAGCACTAATCAGCTGCTAAGCTCGTTTTACTGCTTCGTTATTCTCAGTGACCACTTATATGAGTGTTCAATTGTGCTTATGCAAATTATGCATACTAATTTGCTAGCATCACTACAGAACCAAATGTCTATTTTATGATATGCATGTAACTGTCAATGGTTTCTGCTATCATCTCTAAACTGGATCCCCATAAAGTATGTGGATTTGATGCTATCTCTGCAATAGTCCTTAAGAAATGTGCTCTTGAACTGGCTTCTGGTCTCTCTAAACTCTACAATAGATGCCTTAATGCTTCTTGCTTTTCTTGCTTGCTGGAAATCATCTTCAATAATTCCAGGCTTTAAGAACTCAATAAGCCATCTAATTCTTCTATTGCCCTATTAGCATTCTACATTTTTTTGGCATTAGAGGCTCTAATGAACTCTGAATCAATTAAGCATCTCATCTCACAGGGTCTTCTTTCAGCTAAGCAATATTTCTTTCACTTCTCTAGGTCAACTTATTGCTAAAAGTGTCTATCAAGTTTCAGATAGGAATAGTGAATCTTGGGCTATTGGTTTGGACACATCTCAAAGGAATTTTATGGGGTTTGGTATGCTGGTCTTCTTCACAAGTTGAAAGGCTATGGTATTTCTGGATGAATTTATGATCTGATTCAATCTTTCTTACCAAATCATGAAATGAAAGTTATCTTGAATGGCCATTCTTCTACATACTTTTGCATTAATGCAAATATCCCCCAGGATTTTATCCTTGGACCTATACTGTTCTTAATTTTGATCAATGACTTCTTTGATGTTGTCAGTTCTCAACACAGTATCTTTGCTGATGGCACAACTATTTACTCCTGTTCTTAAAAATTGGCAGCTGATCTAAAACCTGACCAACAATCTGTTAACTTAAACAAGAAATGGCTTGTTAATTTTAACAGCTCCAAAACAAAAGAGACCATTTTTGTCTTCTATCAGCATAGTTGATGCTAACCTCCAGAAGAGTGACTCATTGTTTCTTCTTGAGCTAACATTTTCTGCTAATATGAAGATTATATTGAATTGCTAGGTCTTATGCTAGGAAAGTTGGTTCACTGTATTGTGCTAGGCAATTTTTCTTGCCAGAATCTTACACATTTACAACTCTGCTATTTCTCCATGCATTGAATATTGCTGCCACATCTGGTCTGGTGTGTCTGCTAATGTATTTAGAGGTTCTAGATAAAATACAAAGAAGAATCTGCAATATTATTGGTCATGACTGGTATCTCAGCTTCAGTCACTTCCTCACTTTTCTAGGAATATTTTCATTGTAATTGTTCTGATGAGCTTTCTTCTTTCATATCTAGACTTTATTAATTTAAGCACAGGACTAGATTGGTGGCAAAGTTTCTTTCCTTGCACTACTTGCTTGTGGAACTCTCTTCTGGCTTTTTGCTTTCCACTCAACTTTGATCTTCAAAAATGCAATGTCAATTGTTACCTTCTGTCTTCTTTATTCCTGTTCTTTTATTCTTCACTGTCTTTAATGTTTCTTTTTCTCATATTCTCTCACACTCAGTGATGTTTTGAAACTGTACTTTTATTATCTTAAAATGAATAAAAAAATATAGAGGATGATTGAAAAGCAACTCCCTATTTTATGTATGATGGACTCTCCTGTATAACTGTAATTTTTACATGATGAGAGAGTCCATCTTACATAAAATACAGAGTTACTTTTCATTCACCCTATATATATTTTTGTGATTTCTTCTAAATAATTTACCTGATATTTCCTTGCATATGACTAATTAATTTAACAGATATAATTCACCAAATTTTAATGAAAAAAGAAATCTTCTATATTAACTGTTATTAAGCAATACCTTAAAATTGTGAGAAGAGCAATAGAGATTGGTCTGGAAATTAGAATTGACAAGATGAATTCAAAATCCAGCCTAGTTTCTTGTATTTACATTCACACAGATGCTCTTAGGAAAGACATGAATCTGTCTCTTCTACCCTAATAAGCTATGATTTAAATAGTAGTATACTCTACCTAACCCTGGATGGCAGCCAGTCTAGGAAAAGGATAATTCTGAATTATAGACTGTGGAGAAGGTAACAGGAAACCACACTATGTTTCTCAAAAGGTCATGGCAATTCACAGATAATATAATATAAAGCTGTAAAGGGCTATAATCATCTATTTCCTGAAACAAAAAGACATTTAAATAAACAATAGATGTAACCACGATCTAAGCCTAAAAACTTGATTATGATATCTAATTTGTCTATCACACCAGTATACAGTATATTGATGAGCCAAAATATGACCATTGGCATATGGTAAAAATGATGATAAATTATTATGTTATCAGTTACATAAGCAGGTAATCTAGCTTAAAGTATTTAATCATGAGCTGAATGCCACAGTTATGACCAAGGAAAATTTGAATTATTATTATTTATTATGAACAGAAGACTAGGTCAGGGCATTTTTGAAATGGCATGTTTTGCAAGGTGCTCACATTTAGTTGTGGTGAGTTCCTATCAGCAGAAGGCCATGGTGAAAGAATCACTATCCACCACCATGGTATTAAAGAGAGAAGACTTGTCAATGCAGGAAGTGAAGAGGTTTTTTTCTACCAAACATGAGCCAAGAGAATGGCTGCTATGGCACAAATTACAGATAGGTTTAATCAAAGTGAGGGATGGAATTTATGACCACACCCAATACATTGATCTATGTGAATTCAAACATCAGTACTGATCTTATGAGTTTCACTTTCTCTTGCATAGCATAGTACATTGTTATCTTGAGTAAGTAACTGCAGTAAGATGAAATCTGGGAAGCAACAATTGATTTTGAAAATTGGAAAGCAAGAAGCATATTTTTTATTTACCTGGTGACAAATGCACCATTTCTTTGAAGTGACTGTTTACAAGGCCTTTTTCAATCTGCTGCTGTAATTCTCTTCTTCGAAACTGGTCAGAAGATGGAGTTGTGAAAGGTAGTTTTCCAACCAGCATTGCATAGAAAATTATCCCCCTGTTATAGAAAAAAAAAGTTACAAAATTAAAATCAAAATGGTCATTTGGAAAGTTGTATATGCTTGAAAATAAACATGAGAGAAAATTAAAATGTTATTTATTTCTATTCAAAGATTCTTTCAAAGGAAGCAGACTCTTTCTTTTAGATTTTTAATACAAAGTATCAACTTATTTCTTCTTTTTGTACTAAAGTATGCATCCAGTGAAATCATGATACTCAAGGAACAAAATGCATTTAATTTGTTACAGAAAAAAATTCAATGCAACATGTTTTTAACACTTATTACTGGGGATACTTAAAATTCACACTCTATTCAAACAAGTAACTTCAACTTGATTTACTTTAAAGAGTATTAATTATTTTGTTAGTCTATGGTTAAACATTTTTTTTAATTTCTGTACTTTAGAGTAATTAATCTAAGCAAGAAATATTAATCTGTATAAAAAAAAGAAATAGTATTTTTTTTAATAAAAATATAAGCAAATAAGTGAAACCAGCTAAAAAGTATTTAATTATCTAATTAGCATTCAGTTTTCATTGTAAATTGCAATTACCATTAGTGGCTAAGTTCCAAGTTATCTTCTCTTCTATAGCCAAATCTTATATTAAATGTTATAAATCAAAGTTAAGCATGAAATATTTTTAAGTAGTCAGGAAAATGTATTTTTTAGAACCAGGATCTTATTAAATTATTATTTTTTAAAAAATCAACAAAATTTTTATATATCAAATTATTTTTCAAATTTTTAATTTATAAAAAGCAAACATTTTATAAAAGTTATACAAAACATGAAATGCTCTGTAATTACAATATTTATTTCATAGAAAAATTTATGAAGAAGAAAATAAAGATATATTTTAAATAGCTTTCATTTTTTGTGGAACAAACAGCAGATTTAAAATTTAAGGTAAAAAAATACAGAGAAAACAACAAAAACTTTCAGTAATTATTTCTGTTAAGGTCAAGGAATGTTAACTTTGTAATTCAGACCAGAATGCTCATTTTGATTTATATACTCAATGGTTTGCTTTTATTTAAACTGTATTTAATCTATGTGGGTAGATTATTCTCATTCAGGGATATTTCATATCAGTCAATATACACCAGTCTTATTCACCTCTGTGTCAAATGACTTTCTTCCACTTAACCAAAATATGTTATTTTTCTTCGCTACCAAACCCAAGGATTGAACTCACAACTACCAGAGAGCCCAACACATTTTAATCCATTAGGCCATGGGCAATCTAGTATTGAAACTTTGGAACCGTAAACCTAATGTTTGTAGTCACATAATGGTAATGTATAATAGTCTTGACTCAGGTGGTGAAATTTTTGCTGAGTGTCTTTTCTTTGTTAATTACAATCGGCACTTACCTGGTAGTTGTGAATTCAATTTCTGGCTGTGGTAGTGTTGAAGTCCCATGCTTTTATTGTAATTGTATAAAGGTAAATAAGGTTGGTGAGTATTAATTGATACAAAATATTCCATAATTATGTAAATCTGAATTAGAATAATTTTCACTTCTGCTTTGAAATTCCAAGAAGGTGACAGAGTATTAAAACTGACTCTTGAAGTAAGCTGGAGGGTATAATTTCCTGTATGTTCTGAGTATAACAACCAAGATGAAAAGGTTATTATTGCAAAGCATAGAATATTTATAATTCTTTTTAAAAATTCTGACAAAAAATCAATTGAATTTGTATGTTCGTATTCATACTTATATATATAATGTGCCAAGTATAATTGTTAGTTTTTTTTATAATTGTTAGTTTGTTTCTATAAAAGTTATCTCCCTTATATTAGCAAGTGGCAGTGTCCTTATGACACTGACAGACTGTTCTAAGATGAAGCCAGAAATGACAACATAAATAATGGGATAAATAATAATGGGAAAAATACATTTAATACCTGACATGCGAATTAATAATAATAATAATAATAATAATAATAATAATAATAATAAGGAATTAACAAAATATGGCATTATTTTTTAAAAGCATGTGCAAATTAGTATATATGAGGGTGTATGAAAGGTTTTTGATTGACCCACTTCACATAATCTGACCAAATAACCAAACAGATTTTTTAACCCTTTCTTGGTCCAACTGAGAAATCTTTCTGCAGTTCACATATATATTAGGTGTGTGGAAAAGTTCTCAGTATTCTTTTTTAATACTCAATAGAAATATGTTTTTGTTTGGATGTTTTTGCACACATCTCATTTATATATATATATATATATATATATATATATATATATATATATATATTATAAATTAATAGACTTAAAATATGGTTTTTCGCGTTGGTTGAATCTTTTTTTGAACTCATGGCTAGTGCAACCTATATATATTTTTATGTCTTCTGCTCTTTCAATCGAAGAGAAATTGCATTGGTATACTAATGATTCAGTGCAACATTTATTTTGTAGAGGCAATTATTAGGGTTTCTACAGTTACATAATTTTTGTTTATTTTCATCAGTTTTTATTTTTATTTTTCCATTGTCCAAAGATTTTTGGGTTTTGGTATAAGTGTTTATTTAAGATATTAGCATTATGGTTCTTAATAATTTTTTCTAAGTTTTCTATACAGCTGTAACTCAATTTTAGTGTGTTTTTATTGAAAATAGTACTTAGTTTACTTTCACTAGGAAAATGCTTGACTATTAATGCGAGGAATTTTTGTCCTAATTTGTTCTTTACCATTTGGTTATATGGGGGCGTATACCAACTTATTTTTCTACTTCTGTTTTTTCTATGCTTTTCATTTTCATTTTTTATATAAGTTAGTTTTGCGTTTTTGTAGCCACTCATTTTTAGAGCCTTATTATAGGTATTAATATGCTCATCAAAAATCTTGTCATTTGCAGAATTTGTACTTATTCATTTACTGATAGATAACGGTATATGTTTAATTATAGTTGTGGGGTGATTTGATTTAGGGTGTATATATAAAGGATTGGTGTTTGGTTTTTTATAAGGTGTGTATGTATTTTTATTTAGATCTAATGTTATATCTTGGAAGTTTACTTATTTCAATTTAGTGCTAACCGTATTTTTTAAGCCCATGTTTTTAAATTCTTTATATAAAACCTTTCTAATTCTATCAATTTTCAAGTTGGTTGAGTTTCTAATAACCATGAGGCCATCGTCTCTGTACAAACCAATGTCAGTTATATTAATATCATGGTGTGCTGTAAGGTTATATAATATAAAAAGACCTATGAGATCAGAAGACTCAGCTGAGTCTAGTGATCCCATTGTGATGTCGAAGTGGTCATATGAATTTTTAATCCATTGCTCACCTTTATGTATAAGAACCGATTTTTTTGCATATAGAATAATGTTCTTTTCATCATCTGTAATATCTCTATAGTGGGTGGCAAAGTCCAACGCATTCAAAAATAGTTCTTTAGATATTGATTGGTAATAATTATCAATATCAAACTGCATTAGTGTACAATTTTGTTTTCCTTTTAAGTGAGTAAACCAGTTTATCACTTCCTTGGTATTAATCCAAAGTTTCAGGCTTATTTTTCCTTAATTTTTTTATTTACCCTTTCAAGGATCATTTTACTTATTTTTCCGATTTCCGGTCTTGTAGGATTTATTATCCTTGTAGTGGGATTAGCCTCAAAATCTGGTTTATGGTCCTTCAAGGTTATGTAGCATTCTTTTTTATATAGTTGACCTACTCTATCACTGATCTTTAGTTTATCAGTGATTTCCTTACTGCTAGTATTGATATCACGAACTATGTTGAGGTCATTTTTATTCGCTTTCTTGTAGTTCTTATGCAAGTCCTTATTTATTAGGTCGTTGTATTTCTTTATGGTTGTTTTATAAAAGTTTCCAGTTTTGTCGGATTTTACTAAAATTTTATCTGTAGCACTGAATCATTAGTATACCAATGCAATATCTCTTCGATTGAAAAACCAGATATCATAAAAATATATATAGTTTGCACTAGCCATGAGTTCAAAAAAAGATTCAACCAATGCGAAAAACCATATTTTAAGTCTATTAATTTATAATATTAATGCTCTGTAAATTTACATTGAGCACTATTTTGTAAAAATAAAAATATCTATAAGAACACCGGATTATATATCTTACTGTTCTTTCTTTTTATTAATATACATACATTTGCTCCTAATCAAAGTCGAGCACTCTAAATCTTTATTTTTAACAAGAAGAAAATATGGAGAAGATTAATTTCGGAATTTCTCTGAAGAACATTCCTAATTCCAACAAAAAGGAATATTTCATGATATTAATGAAAAACACAGAGGAACTCATACGTAGGATGAGATGGAGACCTTACTTCTTCCTTAATAAGAACGAATCACAAAACAAAAACTACAAGGAAACTTACTGTTTTAACAGTAAAAATGCAGCACTGTTTATTCATAGTTTGTCCGCTTTCGAAAAGGACCTACTGGAAATAATTAACAACATAAATTTCCATGACAAGAAAAGCTACTTCCAGAAACGCATAGATAAGATTGTAAAGGATATTAATGCTACAGATAAAATTTTAGTAAAATCCGACAAAACTGGAAACTTTTATAAAACAACCATAAAGAAATACAACGACCTAATAAATAAGGACTTGCATAAGAACTACAAGAAAGCGAATAAAAATGACCTCAACATAGTTTGTGATATCAATACTAGCAGTAAGGAAATCACTGATAAACTAAAGATCAGTGATAGAGTAGGTCAACTATATAAAAAAGAATGCTACATAACCTTGAAGGACCATAAACCAGATTTTGAGGCTAATCCCACTACAAGGATAATAAATCCTACAAGACCGGAAATCGGAAAAATAAGTAAAATGATCCTTGAAAGGGTAAATAAAAAAATTAAAGAAAAAATAAGCCTGAAACTTTGGATTAATACCAAGGAAGTGATAAACTGGTTTACTCACTTAAAAGGAAAACAAAATTGTACACTAATGCAGTTTGATATTGATAATTATTACCAATCAATATCTAAAGAACTATTTTTGAATGCGTTGGACTTTGCCACCCACTATAGAGATATTACAGATGATGAAAAGAACATTATTCTATATGCAAAAAAATCGGTTCTTATACATAAAGGTGAGCAATGGATTAAAAATTCATATGACCACTTCGACATCACAATGGGATCACTAGACTCAGCTGAGTCTTCTGATCTCATAGGTCTTTTTATATTATATAACCTTACAGCACACCATGATATTAATATAACTGACATTGGTTTGTACAGAGACGATGGCCTCATGGTTATTAGAAACTCAACCAACTTGAAAATTGATAGAATTAGAAAGGCTTTATATAAAGAATTTAAAAACATGGGCTTAAAAAATACGGTTAGCACTAAATTGAAATAAGTAAACTTCCAAGATATAACATTAGATCTAAATAAAAATACATACACACTTTATAAAAAACCAAACACCAATCCTTTATATATACACCCTAAATCAAATCACCCCCCAACTATAATTAAACATATACCGTTATCTATCAGTAAACGAATAAGTACAAATTCTGCAAATGACAAGATTTTTGATGAGCATATTAATACCTATAATAAGGCTATAAAAATGAGTGGCTACAAAAACGCAAAACTAACTTATATAAAAAATGAAAATGAAAAGCATAGAAAAAACAGAAGTAGAAAAATAAGTTGGTATACGCCCCCATATAACCAAATGGTAAAGAACAAATTAGGACAAAAATTCCTCGCATTAATAGTCAAGCATTTTCCTAGTGAAAGTAAACTAAGTACTATTTTCAATAAAAACACACTAAAATTGAGTTACAGCTGTATGGAAAACTTAGAAAAAATTATTAAGAACCATAATGCTAATATCTTAAATAAACACTTATACCAAAACCCAAAAATCTTTGGACAATGGAAAAATAAAAATAAAAACTGATGAAAATAAACAAAAATTATGTAACTGTAGAAACCCTAATAATTGCCTCTACAAAATAAATGTTGCACTGAATCATTAGTATACCAATGCAATTTCTCTTCGATTGAAAGAGCAGAAGACATAAAAATATATATAGGTTGCACTAGCCATGAGTTCAAAAAAAGATTCAACCAACGCGAAAAACCATATTTTAAGTCTATTAATTTATAATATTAATGTTCTGTAAATTTACATTGAGCACTTTTTTGTAAAAATAAAAATATCTATAAGAACACCAGATTATATATCTTACTGTTCTTTCTTTTTTATTAATATACATATATATATATATATATATATATATATATATACATATATGAAAGGAAGCTGCAAAGAATGGAAGAAATATAGTAGTAAAAGAAATTTGACTTTCTATATCTATTAAACCAAGCATTACACAATCTTTGGGCATGTATCATAGACCAAATGGGAAAATCTAAAATGAAGACTCCTTAAATGGTGTGATATCAAACATATAAGATTCCTTCCTTCATCAAGTATACTTTTATCATTATGGTAACTGAAATTTTATTGCTAATTTTCAACATCTTCAGTAAGGACCTCCAGCACCTGTTAATATCTTGAAGTGTACCATTTTAGAAAATATTTGCAACTAGTTAGTGTGGACTATCAATCTTTTCACTGGTCAAATCTTAATGATTTCCATACTTTGGTGTTGGCTGGTGGAGGTAAGATGTTATACATTGTCTTTATCAGGAAACTTATTCTTGTTGGGTGGTACCAAAGATATATATGGGTGGCCTCAGTAGTACCTGCTGTAGGTACAGTTATTTACCCAAGTATTAAAAAAAAACAAAATAAAGAACAGCTAGGGAGAAATAAATGTAAATCAAACGTTTTATTTTATCCAAAGAAAATGTGCTGCTGTATTGTGGTGTTCTACAGCACATGATCAGTAGTCGAATTCCTCACTGTCTCTGAGTTTACTATACACTTTATATATCTATTCTACTTAACATATAGGTACAATCCTATTTACCAATCCATTACACAAATAAAATTGAGAAATATGTCATTGGCATTCTCACAATCCCTGAAAAAGCAAGGCCAGAAAATATGTGTGCCTTTACTCACAATTCCAGCACCTCATTTTGTAAAAGGCTATACTTTTTCAACATGATGGAGGAGCAATCCACTCTTCACAGCATTTATCTCAAAAATCCACTATCCAGATTGGTGCATAACTCAATGGCTGTTAAGGGTTCCATTATCAGCTAAGTAGGGGTCATACTAATTAGGGGAGGAGGAGGAGGAAAACTATCCAAGATTCTTTTTAGGTTTATCTGTTTGATATCACACCATGTAATCAGTCTCCATTTTATTTTGCCATTTAGTCTATGCTGCTTCTTTTGAATTTCTGACAAAGGTAAGGAGACATTCACTTTTCTTAATATGGAAAATCTCTTCTATCACCAGACTCATTCTGAGGAGTAGGAGGAAGTGGAAGAAAAGTTAATGGTTACAATGATAAATTAACCATATTAAAGAGAAAATCCATTTAAATTTTTAGTATATCTTTTTATTTTTTTTTTTTATTTACAGCAAGGTTCACCCTTTACAAGGCCCAGCGGCCACTCAAGGTAAAGGGTTACATTTGGAGGCCATTTGTGCCTATTGGAGTGGAAGATAATGATTAACTCTAGCCTTGTAACAATTGGCGAAACATCCTGTTGAGAGTTGGTTCCACAGGGCAGTAGTTTGTGAGAAGAAGCTGCTCGATTGGAACTTACATCTCACCAATGGAATTTGGAGGTTAGTGTGGGATGTAAGAGGCAAGGTGCGTTCTTGCTGTGGAGGTTTGCTTTGGCGGGACCAGGGAGTGTAGTCCATCTGAGTACTCTGTGGAAGTAGCAGTAGAGTAGCTAGAGGCTTGCCACATCCCACGAGAGAGATTGAAGGGTGGAGAATAATTCATCACTCACAAGGGCTTGGAGATGCTTTTGAACTGTATCAAGGCTGTAGAGTGAGATCTGGGCAGCATCCACTCAAATATGACAACAGTACTCCATTTTGGGCCTGATCTGGCTCTTGTAAAGGTAGAGGATAGCAGGAGAATGCAGAAACTCATATATGACAAGCTGATATATGATTTTCTGAAAAATCATTATATGACTGGTTGAGATATAATGTTCAGAAAATAATGTATCAAATTAATTGTGGGTGTTTTACTCATTGATTATTCTATGTTATCAGAAAAAAGGTGTGTTTCTTTTGCTTAGCACCTGCTTTTGTTTATTATTTAGTCAGTTGAGTTAGCTCAGACATTCATGAGTCTATCACACCAACCATTACAGTCCTACAACTAGGTTGGAATGTCATTAGGGTGGCATTCTGTGTCATAACATAGCTGGTCAATGTAGGTGGTTGCTGGGTAACTAATTTGTCTTGCTCCTCTCCAGAACAGTAGATTTTGCAAGATCTTGATTGGTTCACAGGCAGTATCTTGCAAAGTGCATTCTGCATTCATGTAAGATTGTAGAAATATCTGGGATGTGTCCATAGAGTTGTGATTGATTTGGCTGATGTCTCCAGATGTTAAGTATAGCTCTCAGCATCCAAGTGTATGTTACATCAAGTTTAGACTGTAGGGTTTTAGTTAAATTCCTGGCAGTTGCACCATATATTAACACCACCTTTACAGTGGTTTGAAAGAATCACTGCTTGAGGTTGTCTAGTAGATCAGGTTTCCAAATTACATCCATTTTATTCAAAGTGGCCCAGGATTTAGCTATGTGAATTTTCCCATCCTTTTCAGCAGAATTTATTTCACTTCCAGGATGGCAGTCAGGTGTAGATGGCATTATATGATAAACCTGCTTTTATACAGCTCTCTTTTCCCTTAGCCTTACCATAATTTCCAAGTCCTAAAATGAAAAATTTATCAATTTTTTATTATAGTTGTCCATATTTCTGAGATGAGGTATTGTAATTATTTATAGTGTTTTATATTTTTATAAAATTATCTTATAAATATTTTATTTTATAAATTATCTACATTATTTATAGTGTTTTGTATTTTCAGGACTTAACATTGCTTAAGCTTCAGGTCTGACACAAAAAAATAAATGAATAATCATAATATCTTATATCACCTTGGTTAGGCCACTCTATATGCCAACAGATATTGGATGAAATTGATTGAGTGAATAAGAGAGAAAAGTAAAAATGTTGAACTCAAAAAAAAAAAAAAGAAACAAACATCAAAAAGTGCAAGGGAGATAAGCCAGTTATTAGATAGTGAATCGCCATAATATTGATCAACTCACTAGCACTTAATTCTCTCTCCAATGCACTACAAAGGTTGGAGGGTGTAGGTGAAGAATGTTCTTGAGCAGGAAGTGGAGAGAGGTTATCATGAACATTAGGCACTCATCCTGTATTAACTCAAGCTGCATTAATGCAAATTTTCAAATACAAATGTTGAGAGCTTAGAAGATATTATTGCTGCATTCTTTTTTTACCTTCATTAGCCTTTGAAATTGGTCCTGTGATTCTTATGGCTATGAAAAAGAGAAGACTGAAAATAAGAGATGTATGGAAGAATTATTTTTGGCAAATAATCTTACTAACCACTAGGGAGGATTGGTTGAGTGGCAATGGATATTTCTTCATGATGTGTCAACAACATTGAGCAAGCTACGTTCAACCATGTATTGTTTCAGTTATTTGAATCATTGTTAATCAAAATGATTCAAACAAAAAGAACACTAGAATTAAGATATATTTTATAGATTTCTTTATCAATTTCTTTATAAAAGTTTTCCCATCTACTGTCATGTGTCACAATTAAGTTAAATAAAAAGTTAAACTATGAATACCAATTTTGTTATTTAATTTTGGTTAAAGATTTTTCTCAAATTTGTCATAAACCATTTAATATCAATTTTGATAATAAGTAAATTACAAATATTTCTCAAGAGTAAAACAAAGATGGTGTAGAGAATTGAGAATACTATTATAATCTGCTTAAATTCTGAGTTTTCCAAGAGCAAAGTGGTTAAGGAGATGTAAAAGATGATCTCCTAAAATGTGAGATGTGAATTTTAATCTCATAGAAAATTAGCTTATTTTTATTTCTGATTTTGCAGGTTCATTTTCTGTTGAAGGGTTTATTGACCAGAAGTTTGTCATAAAATAAAACAACAGATAAAATAAAAATAGTAATAAAATGCTTATAGTATCTTTCATTATGCTTATAATTTGATGATATGACTATCATTATAATGAGAACACAGTTTATGGACCAGCAACAAACTAAAAACAAGATAATATTCAACTTGAATAACACAAAATTATTTTAGGAAAATTTAAATAATCAAGACTACCCACATAATTTAGAATATTAAAAAGATACTTCATTAATTTATTTATTAAATATGCATAGGTTTAGTAGCCATTTTTGTTAAGTTGCACAGGAAGTAAACAGGGCATTTCCTCCTCATTTTTTTTCTATTTTTCATCAGTTCAGAATGACTCCACTTAATTTCTTCAATAAAATGCCATAACCAAGGATATATGAAGAGGTGGTGAAATGGTTTCAATCTAAGAATGGACAAATAAAAAAAAATCTAATATTTGGTCTGATTTTTGAATTGGGCTGAGCCAAGAACTATTCAGCACACCTTCATGATTTGTTAGCATTTCATTCTAAAATAACTTTCTCTGCAGTTAGATTTTTCTTTCATGTTATTAAACATGTATACGTGTCAGATTTGCATTATTGTCTGATATTAACTTGTTATAAGTAATATTTGATACAGCTGCTTTGGCATAATTCAACAATGTCCCCCCTGAAGTCAACATTGCTGCACTTTTTCATGCCTTAGATGAAGCAACTGATAATAATTTTTAGAATTGCTATAAATGTTTTGACCTTTTTACTTCTTGAATCAAGAAGTGACAGAATACTGTAATGTTTTTTTATATATACATTGCAAAATCTATAATTAATGTCATATGCAACGAAGGATAGCAAAACAAAAAAGAAAAAAATTTAAGCAAACCAAAAATCAAGCTACCAAAATAAGAATTATAATCAAGGCTTCCTAACCATTTGTTCACTCTTAAATCAATAAGTAAACACACATGCTGGGCATTCTTTGGAAGTTTTGTCCACAGAGTTATCTTTCAAGGTCCCCAGTTCAATATTTCTATTCAACCACCAAAAGTTTCTAATTCTGCCTTGAATTTTGGGGAATCTGAAGACACAAGATAATAAAGATAGATCAACAATATTTCCACTCTAAGAAAACAAAATTTAAATAGCTTTTTACCCCCCTCCACAGAATAGATATTGATTTTAGATAATCCAATTGATTTTACAGGTAGTGGATTTTGTATATAAATCTACAAATGGCAATATATTTAATCTCCAACTTTTTATTATATATCAGCTGACATATTCTCCAAATTTCTTTTGGCACACATTGCATTTTGTAATCTCCAGGGAATTTTAAATAGACTTTAGAAATATGCTCTTGTATATTAATCTACAAATTTCAATGGTGTTTCCAGTTTGCAGATTATGATAATACATTACCAATAAAGATGTTAGATTGAAGCAATGAATTTTAATACTACCTCATCTTTGGAATTTAGTGGGAACAAAGCAAGATAGCATTCATTACATTACTTGATAGTATAAAAAATTGTAATATAAACAAAACAGTGAAATTTTTAAAATGTTCATACTTCACATTCTTCAAGATCTCAAACCTTACAAATGAGGATAACATGCTACCAAAACATGTTCCTCTGTGCTTGTTACCATGTACATAATTCACTGTTAAAAAGATAACATCAATATGACTTATGGATCATCAGAATTTAGTAAAATAATATGTTGTATAGAAAAAAAGCATATATTACAACAAAAAAAATGAAAAAAAAAGAGATTACACTGATATTGTAATTTATTATTTTTAGTATGATATCAAAACTGAACTTAATTAAGTAATTAAATGTCTCTTAAGTTTTTAGGGAAGAGAGTTTTGATAGCATTTTTGCATTATTTATGTATAAATTCTTAATTAGTTACAAGAACTCTTTATTTTAGTGGTACAGAGAGGTTTATATGTCCAAAATTTTAAGCAGATAAACACATAACCTTTCTTTTTTATATGCCATGTCTCTTCAGAATGTGGGCATTCATGGCTCGCTATAACTTCCTTTTTGTTGTTTTAAGTAATTTTTTATCCTTTACCATACTTCTTTATCTTGTTTTAAGTAGGTTGCTCTTTGTTTAAACTATTTATCTTGCCTTCAAATATATTCTATGAGTGTTCATTTTTACAAACCTCTTCATTTTAAGTCTTTTTCTAATTGTAAGTATAAGTTTCCTTGTAGTTCCTATTTGCCTTAAGACTTTTTCATTGACCACATGTTTTGTGCATGGTATTCCTAGCATTTATCAATAAAACCACATCTCTATTGCTTAAAGTCTTTACTTGATCTGAGAAGAAATTGTCCAGCATTTATTACCATATAGGAGATATATTACACAGCAATTCGGCACTATTTCTAAAGATATTTTCCTATCTCATAGTGCTTTACTTAGTTTCTAGAAGACAACTTTGACTATTCTCATGTACCTTCAGATTTCTGTGTCACATTTTATATTATTTGTTACTACACTATCCAAAGAGTTAAATTTCTGTAGCTACTTCATTTTGAACTTCCAAATACATACATCACATTGTCATCTTATTTTGGGGACTGACTTCTTTTTATGAAGTCTGTCTTCAAACAGTGAATAGTTCTTGCTTTCCTTTACTACCCTAAAAGTATCCTTTTTAGTTTGTCATCAACACAGTGTCATCTGTATATCTTACGTTGTTATGGTTATGTCTGTTGGTAATAAATCCCGGAAGGTCATGTTATTTTCTTATGATTTTCGTAATGTATAGGTTAAATAAATTAATTGAGAAAATACATTCTTGTCTTACTCTGTTTTCTATTTTTGCATAATAACTGATCTTGTTCTCTACCTGCATACAGGTTGTTTTTTCCTAAAAGTAGTTGCAGATTACTTGAATATCTTTCCCATGTAAATCCAGCTATTCACAGTTTGCTACTATTTCAAATAGGTTTTTGTGTCTTACCTTACCATATGCTTTTGCATAATCTCTGAAATATAAGTGCCAATTTCTAAAAAGTCTATTAACTGATATTATACAACACAAATCATGAAACAAGCAGCAACATTATTATTTGATCTACATTTTTCTGACAGACATGTTAGCATACTTTTACTTAATATTTAGTATTGCCAAACTGTTAATTGTTTTTGATCCACTGTACTCCTTAGATACATCTTCATTCATCCAATGCTACTTAAGGAGCACTCTGCAGAACATGCTGTAGCAAGAATGGTAACCAAGATATCAGGGATTTTGTTGAAGACTGCCAATACACCCAAAGATCATTCTTGTAAATATCAACAACATCAGCTGCAGCTACCTGTAAACATGACTAACTTTATCAACACCATAATAAGTTGCAACAAGTTGATGATGTTCATCTGACACATTCTGTTTGAGAATAATATGGGTTGGGTAAATGATGTCTCGGCCATTGCCATTAAATCATAATCCATTTACCACAATAAACTTATCCAGACTGAAAAGAAAGCAAAATGAGTAGACATGTGAGAGCAGTCTTTGGTAGTTTGGCACTTTCTATTGCTGATTCATGAACCAGAGCTGACAATCAACATGATATTGTTTTTCCATGTGGAACACTTACTTTTTTGAATGAGGATCATGAGTGTTGAATGATCTCTTTCAAAGATTCATTTAAATTTTCAGTGCATATCCAAATGCTTTCAAAGTTTATTTCCTTTCTGACATTGATAAGAGCTTTTGTTGGTTACTATAGCTCTAATCTACAGCCTTTTCTTGGAGATATTTGCTTCACAATTAATCTAATTATGAAGTAAAAATTGCACATGGCATTGAGTAACACATTGTTATCCATATATGCTTTAGGGTCTTGATCATTTGTCAAGTCAAAAATGCCTTTATGATATGAAGTAATTGCACTCTCATGGTTTCATCATCCCACCCTAGATTAAACAGCTATTCAGTTTTCTTCCTGTCTTACATTCAAGGTGCATCTGGTCTTGTCTGTGTATTTTTAAAATTCCTTGGAATGTAATATATATAATTCTGGGGCTTGGTTTTGGAGAGATGTCTCCAGAGAGTGAAACTGCTTTAAATAATGTCCTGGTGTTGTATACACCACAAACCTTCTGAATCTTTTTTTGACATTCCTCTGATATAGTGGATATAACATGATAGTTTTTTGACAATTGTCCTTGACCCTTATATCCCAACCAGTGGAAGCTGAAGTCATGTTTGCAAGATAGTTATTCTTATGAAAGGTATTTGTAATGAAGATTTTCTTTTGTTAATATATATCTAGGTTTCCACATGAGTTTTGATTGATATTTTAAGCCAGAGGTTGGCAACCTTTTGGAGAGAGCAGGCCAAACAGCTATGCAATGTCTTGAAGGAGTTGTGGTGACAATTCTTATAAAAATTCATTATTCAACTATGAATGAAGATAGTTGATGTGCACAAACAAGGTGATGGATATATAACATTTTCCAACTGTTTAAATGTACCTAGATTGAAATTTGTATGATTATCAAAAAGTACAACAAGACTGACTGCCAGAAAATCATTAATTACTGTGAGAAAGCAAAGGAAAATTAGAGATGTCTCAAAGAATCCTCACTTAACAGTAAAGAACATTGTTAATGATGTAAAGACATCAAGGTTGAATGTATTGATGAAGACTGTCACCAGATTCTTTCATCAAGCAAGATTTTGAGCTTGTCACTCATACTTGCATAAGGCCAGACACCTAAAATGCAGATAAGCTTATGCAAAAAGCCATCTAGAACAAGGGAGTAATTACTGAAACACCTTTTTATGGCCAGATGAAACCAAACTGGAATTATTTGATCACATGTAGAGTAAAGTGAATGAAAATTGCAAACCAAAAAATACCATTCCTACAGTTAAGCACAGTGGTGGGAGCATTCTGCTTTGAGGATGTTTTGCTGCTTCTAGACCAGAAGAAATAGTAAAGGTTATCAGTAGCAGTATTTGGCTATTTTTAAAAATAATATAAAACAAAGTGCATGTAAGCTGTCTTTAGGACATGACTGGATACTCTAACATGAAAATGACCCAAAATGAATTGTCACAAAGTACTTAGATGACAGCAAAATTAAGCTAATGCCAGACA